>OX578149.1:18559143-19085334 GCA_951213105.1 Amaurobius ferox
ATTATTAATTTAATATACTTGATTCAAAATATAGCGAGTTTCAGTGTTCTTGAGGCAGGCATGTTTTATTAAGGGATCAAGGGGTCTTTAATTAATTATGTTTTGTTAGAGGATGATCTATTATGTGTCGATTGGGTCTACCAGCCAGTACGTCGTTCCCACTTGGTACCACAGAAAAGAAAAACGACCTTGTATATATATAAACAAACTTATCAATTTTTTGAAGAAGTCGCCAATTTAACAAAATAGTGCCAAATTGATAAAAATCCTATAACTCAGAAAATCAGCAGTGCTAATTAAATTTAATTTATTTGATAATCCCTGTCGTTTTGAGAAATTCATTAATTTAATACTTTTATACAAAATATAGTGTCTGTGGACATTAGAAGACCAAGGACTGCTGGCGGGAGGATAGACGGTAATCTTTTGCAATTTTAGTCCTTTTTATGACGGACTTACCCTACTAGTATTCATTATTGCTTAAACAAGAGACATCTCAGCAATAAACTAAAATTATATCCCAAACTTACTGTTAAAATAAGGCACTACTCAAGAATAAACAGAAATTCTCTCTCAAACTTCCTTAGAGTAAAAACAACTTTAATGTCACGATTTATAAACATGCTTTTCATTAAGAAAACTTTGGTCTCATTTCTGGAACTTTTGTTGTAGTTCTTCTCAATGATTGGAGTAAGAAAAGAGAAAATCTCCAGTGGCTATGTGGCCTAAATTGGAGTTCCTTGGGTTTACATTTTCAATTCGACTAAGAGCGTCTGTAAAAGTTTTGTATTTGAAATCAAAAATAGGAAAAGAACGTTTCGCGGGATTTTCTTAAAATGTATCGAGTTTTAGCAGAAAATTAAGGCGTATAATATTTTGAGCTAGAAGTATGAAGAGTAGAGTAAGATTATAAAAACCAGAATGTTAAGACGAATGTGAACTCTGTTGAAAAATATAAGATAACTTATGATTTTCAACGTGTACTTTATATCAATCTCAGTAAACAAGAAAATGCTTTAGTCAAATTTTTTCTTTGAATTATTTTAATTAATAAATCACATCATGGATTTCATTTATTAATTCAAAAGTTACTAATCAGAATCAAACCATGGATATATATTATTAATTTAGAATATATTAATTCAAATCACATCATGGATATAATTTACTAATCAATTTATGCTTCTTATCATGGATTAAAAATATGACATTTTTTGAAAAAAATATGAAATATATACTTAGAATTATGCGAGTTAAAATTTTTACTATAACATAAAATACGCAAATATTAATAAGATTGAAATACGTATAAAAATATGAAAATTAAAATGCATATTAACAATAATATTAAGAATAATATCAACAATAAGAATTAACAAGTATAATAACAATACCATTGTTTTTAATTGTTTTTGGAGCGGCAGAGCTTCGGAAGTTTTGATTTAAATTTCAATGACTTTTACTAATTGACCATTGTATCGAATGATTCATTGGCCATTGTAAGGCCTAATTATAAATTTATTTTCCAGTTGAAAGACCAACTAAACATAATTAATGTTTTCATGGATAAAATTAATTTCTAATGATGATATTTTTATTATGAATTTTATTGATTTTTCCATTCCGATCATATGTGAATTATGATGTTGCAATCTCATTCATTTTTAGATGAACAGTTAAGTCGTAATGAAAACTCATTTATAACAACTGTTTTGCCGTAAACCTTTTGCGATTGGTTTACATCTTAACAATTCTGCTACCCCACCTAATTAGGAGCTTGTTGCCTTTAATACTTACATTTACCGGATTATGAATTAATGCTCTGCTCCTGACCTATTAAATTCATAGTTTTATTATTTATAAATTGCTGTCTGAGATCAGCAATTCTTACCTAGAATTGTTAATTATGCTTTTAAAAAAATTCCAAGATGCCACAGAGCTATATTGTTCCGTATAAAACATTACATGTTACAATTTGGGTTACGCCGCTGATTTCCTAATCAAGGATTCAAACAGTTACTATTTTAACATTATCATAAGTTATCTTATATTCTTGGTTATCTCTTATATTCTTGGTAATCTTCTATTAGTATTCTTGAATTTAAATAAACACGTAAAATCATTAATACAGTCTTACTGAAACCTTAAAAATTGGAACTAATATTTCAATTTAAGTTTCCTTGGTACCACTTTGATGTTACTATTTATTAACTATCTCTCCATTAAGAATGTTTCAGTGCCTTTAACAGTAATAAGATTATGCTTATTACTGTTAAAAGTACTAAAACTTTCTGGTAACTATGATGACGGAAAACATTAAAACATTTCTGGTAACTATGATGACGCTAAAAAGCGTATTTAGGTTATATCATAAAATATGAAAAATAAAACTATATTTAAGTATTTATAAATGTGAGAAACAGATGGAAGGAATCAGTGACCATTCAGGTGCTACAGTTACGGATATTAGCCACAGGTGAGCTTTGAGCAATGAAATTGAATTATCGTGGACTAGTAGGCAACCGCAGTGTCTCCAAAAGTAAGCGGGTACATGTTACTCAGAATTAAGACACTGATATAAATGTACCCTGCAGAAATCACGTGATACAGGGGAGGATCACAAAAGCATATTTTCATTAGGCGGGCAAGTACAATCCAAAATTATCACCAAACCAATCAATCCAGCAGTGAATACAGCAGTGTGAACTGACGAGTGTTGAAGAATATCTTTCTATTAAAAGAGCGAGGAAGACGATTCATGGTGGCCCCCTTGTGACGAAGAAACCGAGCGAGAATTGACTCATTGAGGATGTGGAGGACAAAGATGTGGTAAATGTCAAGTGAAAATGCAAAGAGATGATCGCCAATATGAATCGGAATAGGTCCATGGAAAAGAAAAATCAACGATTGCGCCCACTCTCTCGATGACATCTTGCATTCGACTATAAGGTATGTTGTGAAAAATATTAGAAAAAATAATTAATATTCTTTACTAATTATTTAGTTATATGCTAGCCGGATATCCTTTGAAAATCAATGGTTTCGCAATAAACAACCACTGAATACTGTCATTTTTTTAATAATTCGCATTTCACATTTATTCGGCGAATCGAATATTTCAGTGTGCGGAACCCCCTAAAGAAGAAAATATTGTAAATTTTAAATTGCGCACGTCTTCCTTTCGAACTATCTACCAGTACACCAAATTGAATTCTCTATCTCACCCCGAAGCATACTATTTTATCATCTCCCCTTTCGAACGTTTTTCTGTGGAGCATACCCATAAATGAACATTTTTGAAAAACTCTGTTCGCCTTGGGTTTCTTATCAGATGATTAGCCCATATACCAAATATCAAGCCTCTATCACATTTAAAGGAAGTGTGTCTCATTTATTCCGAAAATCGAACATATAGGTGTTCAACACCCCCTAAAGTTGCAAATATTGAAAATCTGAAATTGCACACTTTCATGCTTTCAAACTATCTACCAATACACTGAATTTGATGTCTTTATCCTATCGTGAAGCATGTTTTTCTATCACTTCATATTTCGAACGTTTTTCTGTGTTGCACCCCCTTAAATGATCATTTTTGAAAAACCGTAATAATCGAAGGGTTTTTTATCAAATGATTACCCCATATACTAAATTTCAAGCCTCTATCATATTGTAATGGAAACATTTTTCATTTGTTCATCAAATCTGAAATTTTAGTGTGCGGCACCCCCTACAATAGCAAATGTTAGAAAACTGAAATTGCATACTTTCTTCCTTTTTAACTATCTACACGTATACCGAATTTGAAGTCTCTATCTCATCGCGAAGCATGCTTTTTCAATCATTTCACCTTTCGAATGTTTTTCTGTGAAGTATCCACCCCTTTAAATATACATTTTTGAAAAACTTCATTGGTCTTGGGTTTTCTATTAAATGATTCACCCATATACCAAATATCAAGCCTCTATCACGTTCTAAAAGGAGTGTCTCTACTTCATTCCGAAAATCGAACATTTTTGTGTGCTACACCCCCTAAATTAGAAAATATTGGAAAACTGAAATTCTACACTTTCTTCCTTCCGAACTATCTACCAGTACACCAAATTTTAAATCTCTATCTCATCCCGAAGTATGTTTTCTTATCAATTCACCTTTCGAACGTTTTCCTCTGGAGAGCCCCCTTAAACGAACGTTTTTGAAAAGCTATAATCGTCTTGGATTTTTTTATCAATTGATTATTCCATATACCAAATTTTATGTCTCTATCAAATTTTAAGGAGCCGTTTCTCATTTATTCGGTAAATTGAACATTTTGGTATATGGCACCCCCTTAAGTAGAAAATATTGAAAATCTGAAATTGCACACTTTCTTCCTTTCGAACGATTTACCTATACACCAAATTTGAAGTCTCTATCTTATTGCAAAGCATGCTTTCCTATCATTTAACTTTTCGAGCGTTTTGGTGTGGAGCACCCTCTCTAGAGAACGTTTTCCAAAAATTTGATTTTCCTAGGGATTTTTATCGAACGACTGAGCCGTGTACCAAATTGCAAGGCTCTATCTATTCGGGAAGTGCCTAAAAAGAGCGTGACAGGCAGACAGACAGACGAACACTTGGCAATTAGTATATACTAGCCGAAAACCCGTTGAAAATCAACGGTCCCACCACCGAATAAGGTAAATTTTTAAATAATTCACGTTTCTTATTTATTTGAAAAATCGAACATTTTGTTTTGAGGCACTCCCAAAATTTGAAAATATCTGAAACCTGAAATTGCACATGTTCTTTCTTTCGAACTATCTACCCGTACACCAAATTTGAAATCTCTAACTCATTCCGAAACATGTTTTTTGATCAATTCACCTTTCGAACGTTTCCCTCTGGAGCACCCCCTTAAACGAACATTTTTGAAAAACTATATTCGTCTTGGGTGTTTTCGTCAAATGATTAGTCCATATACCAAATTTCAAACCTCTATCAAATTTTAAAGGAGCCGCTTCTCATTTATTCGGAAAATCGAACATTTTGGTGTGCAGCACCCCCTTAAGTAGGAAATATTAGAAATCTGGAATTGCACACTTTCTTCCTTTCGAACGGTTTACCGATACACCAAATTTGAAGTCCCTATCTTATCGCAAAGCATGCTTTCCCATCATTTCACTTTTCGAACGTTTTGGTGTGGAGTATCCCCTGTAGAGAACGTTTTCGAAAAATTCGATTTTTCCAGGGTTTTTTATCGAACGACCGAGTCGTGTACCAAATTGCAAGTCTCTATCTATTCGGGAAGTGCCTAAAAAAGCGTGACAGACAGACAGACGGATAGACACTTGGCAATTAGTATATACTAGCCGAATACCCGTTGAAAATCAACGGTCTCGCAATAAGCAATCCCCGAATAATGTAAATTTTATAATAATTCGCGTTTCACATTTATTCGTCAAATCGAATATTTTGGTGTGTAGGACCCCCTAAAGAAGAAAATATTGGGAAATTAAATTTGCGCATTTCTTCCTCTGTTTGTCTTGTGTTTTTTATCAGATGATTGGTCCATATACCAAATATCTAGCCTCTATCACATTTAAAAGGAAACGTGCCTCATTTATTCGGAAAATCGAACATATTATTGTGCGCACCCCTTAAAGTAGCAAATATTGGAAATCTGAAATTTCATACTTTCTTCTTTCAAACTATCTACCCTTACACCAAATTTGATATCTCTATCTTATTTCGAAGCATGGTTTTTTATCAATTCACTTTTCGAACTTTTCACTCTGGAGCACTATCTTAAACGAACATTTTTGAAAAACTATATTCTTCTTGCGTGTTTCCGTCAAATGATTAGCCCATATACCAAATTTCAAGCCTCTATCAAATTTTAAAGGAGCGATTTCTCATTTATTCAGTAAATCGTACATTTTGGTGTGCGGCGCACCCTTAATAAGAAAATATTGGAAATCTGAAATTGCACACTTTCTTCCTTTCGAACGATTTACCCATACACCAAATTTAAAGTCTCTACCTCATCGCGAAGCATGATTTCCTATCATTTTACTTTTCTAACATTTTAGTATGCGGCACCTCCTTAAGTAGAAAATATTGGAAATCTAAAATTGCACACTTTCTTCTTTTTGAACGATTTATCCATAAACCAAATTTGAAGTCTCTACCTCATCGCAAAGCATGATTTCCTATCATTTCACTTTTCGAAAGTTTTAGTGTGCGGCACCCCCTTAAGTGGAAAATATTGGAAATCTGAAATTCTACACTGTCTTCCTTTCGAATGATTTACCTATACACCAAATTTGAAGTCTATATCTCATCGCAAAGCATGCTTTCCCATCATTTCACTTTTCAAACGTTTTGGTGTGGGGCATCCCCTCTAAAGAACGTTTTCGAAACATTCGATTTTTCCAGGGGGTTTTATTGAGCAACTGAGCCATAAACCAAATTGCAAATCTCTATCTATTCGGGAAGTGCCTAAACAAAGCGTGACAGACGAACGGACACTTGGCAATTAGTATATATAGATAGATAGATTTATATTGTATCAAATTAATTAATGTGGGTTCAAGATCCTAATAGTGTATGCAAAATTATTAGCAGCGTACGGTATCAACATGTGAAAAACATCATTCTTGACATTAACAGTAAAATGCAACATTCTAAAAAGACGAAGCATTGTTTCTCAACTCTCAAAATATTTATTAATATTATTATTTAAAGTTATTAAATTTATTACACAGATTTTCATTTACAATTCGTATTTATTAATTTGACATTTTAATTTATATTTTATCAATCGTTAATTTTTTTAAATTAACTTTTGGAGCTGGTTATAATGACAGATTGTATAATAGATCGACCACAAATTGTGATTTTATTTCAGAATGAGGAATTCGGCACAATCCAAACATTCAATGAAGGATATTGGTAAATGCTACTCACACGTCATCAAACATTCAGCTCCCAAATCAATTTTAACCGACTTTTAAAATTATTTACTTTAGTGATAGCAATAACTTTTATGTAATGTTTTCTAAAAGATAAAGAATATTTTATGAAACAAAAGCACTTATTTTAGAAAAGATCGTAAATATTACTTTTAAGAACTTTTAGGTTGCTGCATATTAACATCCGGGTGGCTTATTGTATCTATGTTTTCTTAAATGTACAACGCATTTTATAAAAGATAGGGAAGAGTATAATTATAGCCTAATACCCGCTATTTAAATAAATTTAAAAATATTTCATTCCAATCCAGTGAACTCTACTTTGACGCTACAATAAAATATCAAAATATAACGTTTTGTGATGTATTGATGCTGCTTCAATGTTGCTGATACGATACAGATTCTCATTCTATCGATACTGTATCGCATCTTTGTCATAGTTTTTACTGATCTAGATTTTTAAGAGTGCTGAATCCTGAGTTTCACAATTTTGGAATATACAAATATTAAACTAAAAACAAATTTATAATTTTTATTATAAGAAAGTATATGAAAATTATATAGAATATAATTATAACATAATCGAGACATAATAATTATAACATAATTGTAATACGGAGACTACGATAAGTACAAGTATAAAACGCGAATTTGACCGCAATCAATAATTAACTAAATCAGAGCGTAAAATGTTGTGCAAATAATTTAAAGTAAGCAGGCTTCTTTGGTCAGACTAATCTATTTTATTGGATTCTATAGTTTTGCTATTTTATCTGTTACTGGCATGATCTAGCTATCATTTGGGCGTTCAGATCCAGGCCTGCTCACAATGAAGAAGGAAATCCAAATATTTCTGAAACGTAAGGCTACATACTGAATCTTATTTACGAAACTATCTAGTTTATAATAAATATTCTGCATTTCTGTTTATCAAGCGGACTGGTCAATATCTGAATAAACACAATTAGCCAAAATTTAGGATTTCAATGATCTATCTGTTTAATGAATATCTATTGTTAATCGAGCAATTTTGACCGTACTTTTTGAGATGTACTTATCTTTGAAACTTCTTCCATTTTTACGTAGACAACTAGATTTTATAAATACTTTTAAGGAACCGATAATCCTTCTAATTGCTTTTATATTATAACAAAATCGTTACTCAGATTTTTAAATTAAGAAAATCACAAATTGTAAGATTTTCAAGATTTTTAAATATAGATTTTTAATCACTCAGATTTTTACTCAGTTCACTCAGATTTTTAAATAAGATCCCTAATTAAATATTCATTGAAGAACGGCTCAACCTGACGTTCTTATACTAAAATCCATTTTAAGTAGCTTGGGATTTTTTTCTTTCTTTCTTCATTCCTTTCTATTTTTTTATTTGCAAATTTTACAAGAATTTTTTTGAAAAATCTGTAGTGTTGGTCTAAATGATCCCAGTATAGCATGATTATCCGTCATTTTAAAGGGCTTGAAAAACCTTCGATAGATACCAAGTTCGACAATGTACTCCCAGGAGGAATAATTTGCAGCTCGCTCTTTTTTGTTGTTCTTGACGTCATTACTTCCCCCCCCCCCCCCCGAGGAGGATAATGACGTCACGAACATAAAAATTGTATCCCGGTTATTTTACACTATAGTGATTGAAACTATTAACATTCGTTATTCTTTGAGCTATAATAACCCCTTTCAAGTATGGCTATGTCAATTTTTTTTCTATTCTGGCCATGTTAAGAAAATATAAAATTTTGAATAAATTTCGAAGTTTTCAATCGAATTTCAGAAAATTTTGTCTAGTTCTAAATTTTTTGACAACAAAGCAGAATATAAAATTTCGTGAAAATCCATTAATATTTGTGGTAGCTACCGTGCGCACAAAATATTAGCCACAAATAGACAGGCAGATGGACATCGGTCTAAAAATCGTCAAAACGTGTTCAAGAGGTCCTAAAACATATAAAGGCATCAAAATCTAGAAATCAAAATGTTTCGTGAAAAACAATATATTCTCTTTACTTTGTATGAGGAAGTAAAAATGTTTGATACAATTCGCTTTGAAAGTTATTATATCGATGCTTGTTAAGTATTGCCTAAAAACGTATTAATACAAATCCATAAATCTATCATAAGATTTTGTATCGATATATCAATATCTTTCGATATCGATACGCCCGTCACTAGTCATTTCTAAAACTTTTGTAACAAAGTGATACCACTAATGGAGTTGAGTAAGGAGAAAGTGTGGGTCTCCAGTGGTTAAATAACCTAAATTCAACTTCCTTGCGCTTGCGTTTTCAATTCGACTAAAAGCGTCCGTAAAACGTTCACACCCCAATTTGAAAAAAAAAAGTAAAAACATTTAAGTACAATCCCTGAAAAAAAATAATGTCTGAGTTTCTAGGAGGCAGTGTAAATATATCGCTGTTTATGGCGGTGGTTCAACTTATTTTATTTTATTCATATTCCGTATTGTTAAAGTCTACTTGTTATTATCTACTCAGCATCAAATAATTATCTTTTTATTATTATTTGTTCGTAAGTTATTTTTATTGAATATTACATGGAATTTCCTTAACTTTTTTTTAATTTCATAGAATTTCGTTAATTTTTACTTTCCTCATATACATAATGTATAAGGAAAGAATTGTGACGGGGTCGAAAATTCGAATTCGAGTTTTCGACGGGAGAGCACGTTTCAAGCATTCCTGATTACGAATCAAACATTTTTGAAGTGATGTCTGTGTGTATGTGTGTGTGTGTGTGTGTCAGTGGGTCTGTAGAGACGATAACTGATGAACGAATGGACCGATTCGAATGAAATTTTGTACAAAAATCACAATCCGTAAACACTGGAAGTCTATTGTTTTTAAATGTAATCGAATGTTCAAAACCCCCTAAATTTTCGAGTGAAATTTTGAAAAAATCGTCAAAAAATCAAAACCGCTAATAAAGTTACGCAAATAGACATTTCTTATGTAATTTTTCATTAGAAAACGATTAACATAAAATTTAGAACGCTAACACGAACCGTTCTCGAGATATTTCACATTTTTCAAAAAAATTATCAAAAAGTCATATAAAATAAAAAAATATATATATTTCCTATTGAGAAACATGTTTACTTTTCGTATGTAATACCATGCTATAAATTGGGTGACATCATTCTCGTGGATCTAGCTCGTTTCATTCATGAGAAAGGTTACTTCGAGTAACACTTTTGTATTTGAACGCCAATAGTCATTTATCTGTTATAAGAATAATTTATTTCTCCGTCAGTAAAGCTTGGCGAGATTTTGAGCGACGAATTTGGCGGAATGAAGCCAACTTGGCGACTTTTTGAAAGGTTGTCAAATTAACGAAAATCTCGTCAAATGGATTAAAATGACGCTAAATCAATGAAAATGACGACTAATTGTCGAAAATTCAATATCTTGGAAAGAATTTAAGTATCTACTATAAGGAAAACCTATTTTTTTACTGTGAAAGTAGTAAATTCATTGCATTATATAAGGAAAGTCTTGTGTTGCCCACATCAGATTTTTTTTTAATTTCGTAGAATTTCCTTAACATTTTTTTTAAAGTCGGCAGCAGGTTAGTGTCTCCGACGAATGCTTTTGACTTATCTCTCTTTATATAAACCAGTTTGATGTATTACAATCCGTAGTTCAAATTTATAATTTAACTCATGTTCTTTTACTATTATCATTGCTTTGGAAATTATCACTATTTTCCCATAGGACATAATGCTATGAAAATCAGATATCGAATAATTCGATTTTTTAAAATGGAAATAATAAATACCCTATAAAGTATCTAAACATCAATTTTTAATAAAGGTTGTATTTTAATTTTTGAGTTATCATGGCAACACCTAACAGACAAACACACACACACACGTACACGGACCGGTAAAGTGGTAAGTAAGCCAAATAAGTTTCGAACGGCTGTAATTAGAACAGTTAAAATGAGTTATCGCTATACTAAAGTGATCGTGCGCTACTAGATAAGTACCAGCGCTCCTAGCGACAAAATGTGGAAATTCGCCTTTCTATCTCAGCAAGTAAGAGAGATATAGAAAAAAGTCAATTAAAACGCTTTAGACCGTCACCAAATTGGTTTAATACAAAATACATCATTATTTAATACAAAAACGCTATTCACATAATGTACAGTATAACGTAACATATATTAAATATTCTCACTGTCTGGCCCAATACATGTTTATATACAGAAATCATTTTATGTTGCATATTCACCAGCATTCCTGATGAAAGTTTTTTTTTCCAATAGCCAGGCATTGACTCTTTCATCTACGCCTATACATCGGCCAGAACAGTGAACCTCTTAGCCGTCAAAGATGTTGCCCCAGCGCACCAGTGGGGGTGGGACACATTGCGCCCAACAACACAAACATCAATGTCTTACGTGGGACTCGAACCCACAACTTGGCGGCCGATCAATCGCTGGAAACGCTCGTCTTGACCGATCGGCCACCACGTCGACTGAAATGAGCCAACAGTGCGCGATGTTCCCAGGTGGTCATCCACCCAAGTACTAACCGCGCCCGATGCTGCTTAACTTCGGTGATCTAACGGGAACCGGTGTTTTCAGCACAGTACAGCCGTTGGCTTTTCCTGATGAAAGTAGAGCAGTAGGAAATAGTAAAGTATACATCGACTCAGTTTCCACAGTGTTTCATCTGAATTCGCCGTATAGTAGTACTATCTCGAAATAATCATCATTCGAATAGTCTGTCATGATTGTTGTTAATGATAGTCGATTGTTTGTAATTTTTTATCATGATTTATCTACAGGAGTGGTTTCGCGTGCTACAGCTATCATTTCCATACAATACCCACAGTGACACTTATAGCTTTCTATTTGTATCGTTTGCAAAATTTAATTTCTTACTATTTAGATGACAATCTAGTAGACTTTTTTTCTGTATCTCTCATAGTTTCGGAGATATGAGTGCTAACTTCTGAATTTTGCTGCTAGGGACTCTGCTGCCAGTCTCATCTGGTAGCGCATATTCACTTTACCGATTCCTCACTTTCATATCTCTACTTACTATCGATTAAATCTGACTTGGCCTGCTTAAGACGTTACCAAGTACCTTATGTATATACCAGTGGTACGCATCTCGCCGATCGCCACGTCTTGTCAAATTGATCTTTGCATAATTTGGGGGGAAAAGAGGGGTTAGGCATTGTACTTTACGCGAATGAAAGCTATGTTTTACCTTAAAAATGTCATTAAGTAAACGCGGGAGGTATATGTTGTATATCTTGATTAAATTTTACTTTTAATTGTTGTAATCCACAGAAAATATTTAAATATTATTTAGAAACCGATCCGATGTGATTTTCGAGTTCCCAGTTTGAAAGCTTTAATTTCGAATTTGTGTTAGACATTGGTAACCCTGACATTTTCAGAAATTAGAATGTATTTAATGTAGTAATGCATTTTTATAGAAAAGTGGTGGATACATATAACAGAATTTTAAAATTTTTGTGAAATTTCATACACTCTATCATTGCAACATTGCAAGTTACAGAAACATTACTCTATCTTTCTCTTTAAATTATGAGATGTTAATGTCGTATTTTAAACAGACATTAAGTAGGGGATATATTTGGCGTAAATGTATATCAAAAGTGGATCTCGATACCCCGAAGTTAGGATACCACTGGTATAGACGAACATATTTACAAAATGGATTCAGAAAGCCCCGCAGAGTTCAAAATTTTCGGAAAATCAATACATTATTACTTTCCTTATATACATAATGTATAAGGAAAGTATTGTGACGGGGTCGAAAATTCGAATTCTAGTTTTCGACGGGAGAGCACATTTCAAGCATCCCTCATCACGAATAAAACATTTTGAGGAGATGTCTGTGTGTGTGTATGTGTGTGTGTCAGTGAGTCTGTGACATCTCGCCGAAAAAACAAGATTTTTTTCGCCCTTTGTCTAGAACATTTCCTACAGTTTTTCTCCCACTTCCAACTTCAACCGATCTTCTATGACCGACAGTTTCGTACGTGATCCGTCCCTGTAGTTAAAACAGTAAAATCAGGGCTAACAAAATCGAAATATACGTTTCTCTATATAAGTACAAATGAAGCTGCGGTTTTGAAATGTCCATGGAAAGCTACTGGTCTGTGGAATCATTATTTAGCAAAGTTAAACTACCATTGGTATACGACAATCCAGTCTGCAACATGGTTCTTTTTAAAGTTTTCAGCCGATGTAGGTCGACCTAAACTAAACAACCTTTATTTCTAAAATGAATTTTCTACATACAAACTTCAGGACGAAAATTCAAGGATATAGTAGTTCTATATATCCACAGCTTTTAATACGGTTTAATTTTAAGTTTGATAATTATACCTTACAATTAATCAATGTGAGTGTCATATCAGGTTTAAACTTGTTTCAATTTCTCATATTTGAATATTTCCCGATTAGTAAAATGTCCCGTAAAATAGATTTCTTTTTAATTTAAAAACGTTTTTCGATTAATCAAGTGTAAAGTGTATATAAATATATACAACTTCTTATACATATTAATCATTTTAAAATGCGTTAGTCTTAAGCAATTTCTGCTAATAAATATTACTTCGTTTGCATATTTATGAATTTGGTGAACGGTAATAATTCGTAAATAAAATTACTCTTTCAAACATTTTTTTTTCTCTGATAACTTTCATAAAACCCTGGAATGTTATTATACCCCGAGGGCAGAGACAAGAAATTGCATTTTCAAATTTTGTAATCTTATCAAATTTAAAGTTTTGAATATTTCTCGGGAGAAATATGAAATCAACATAATTTAACGTGAAAATAGGAACATAAATCTAATGCAATTTTCTAGCTTAAAAATAAAAGTTTAAACGTTTTAATGCTGTTGTGAATATCGAGCATAAGTGTTTAAACTGAAAATTTTTTGAAGAGAAACTTCGGAATAACATAATGGAATCAAAAGCTTCGTAGATTGTTTGGCGATATTTGTTCCAATTTGTGTAATGAATCATTTAATAAATTAATTAAATCATTCATTATTTTTGTGGCGTATAAAATATAATTAATTAATGGACTTAATTATAAGATTTAGAATTGACCTCTAATCGTAAATTTCTGCCGAAGTGGTGACCCACCATAATTAATTTATTATGTTTTCCCGGTGTTTCTTCTGAAAAGCAATTTGATTAATAACATAAAATCAATTTCACTTATCCAATTCACTTATCCAATATTCACTTATCCAAACAGACATTGGATTGCTGAAACAAAACTTTATTTATTAATTATTATTAATTCTATCATTAACTATTAGTTACCAACTTTATCAATTATTAACATAATAGTTACTAGAGCTGTTTCGTGTTGTGATACAGTAAGAATACTATTAACTTATATTACTATTTAGGACTGGCCTCTTTGTCCAGTCATCTGACGTTCTCACACCACTTTTTTTCTAGGAGCATACAGTTTGATACTGCGCATTTGATTCATGACATTCAGCTTATCTTTTTAATTCACCACAATTTTCATCTATGCAGTCTATCAATTTTAAACTTAACTTTCTAGTGTACAAGTATCTACTGGACTTGTTTAAGTTCAATTTCACATAATATATTTAAGAATAAGAAACACCTTTTTAAAAGCTTACGTTCATACGTTTCGTTTTAATTTTTCTTCAAAATTCTAAGATAAGCTGGCAACAGGTCAGTCGGACAGTGAATCGAATCCATTTGATTTCGCGATATTTATGTTAATATATCCTATTTTAATAATCGATATATCTAGCATAGTGGAAGAAGTGTGTATGTCTCCGTTTCATCTATAGCGAAAAATCGAAGTTTCAGACAGTGGCGAAATTCGATATAAAAGTACTTCAGATGCCTGGTGAATGCAACTCAGCGAGATTTTAATTTTTTAAATTCAAATTCGTTTACAAGTAATTGAATTTTTGAAGTCGAAATTCACATTTTTCACCATTATGTTAAATTAAATCTATCCCCCCCCCCCACACACCACCACCACAGACGATAATTCGAGAGCAGGTGTTTTGATTAAACCGCAGGCGTTTTGTCTCGAGGAAAATAAAACTAATTTAATTTACGGGTAATTTAACTTTGCGAATTTAAAAGATTTTGTCCTATTGTTTTTTCTAATTTGGTATTATATTATCACTATTAGTATTGTGCTAAAAATTTTATTGAAATTGAAAAATTGAATGAAAATTCGCTGAGACAGCAATATTTTTTCTAATATTACTTCAGGGGGGGGAGTGACGCTTTTTTCTTGTAACTTCAAGTATTTACATAATGTCGTTCTACCAAAGATCGGCGATCAAGCGCTTATTTAGGACTTAACAAAGGAGCTTAATTTGGACTTATTAGATGAGTTTATTTAGGGCATAATACGCCCGTGCTGTATAATTGGCATAGTTGCGCATATTGAAAACGGGGCGCGGGAATTATTTTAGTTCAAAACAGGCGACTTGAATGAGTGATGATTTCTTTATATGTATTATTTAAAAACAGACGTTTAATATAGCATAGTTCCAACAATACTTTCCTCTCATAAATCATAAAAACAATAATAATTCCCAAAAGAAAACTTACTTGAGATAAAACTTTCACCTAAACGATTTAAAGTTAAAATAAGTTTTCTGAGGTTAAACTGCTGTTATGGAGTAAATGTCACAGTTTCTATAATTAAGATTTTATTCATTCAAAATTTAGAAGTGGTTTTGACGGTTTTGCGAAGATCAAAATCAGTACGCACATTGCTAGAACTACACATTTGCTTCGAAAGTTATCTTCAACCATCTGTCAAGGAATGTGAGATAACAGGACGAAAAATGATATTGGTTTTCTAAAATAATATATTACAGTATTTAATTTAATTCCTCTAAATAGAAATAAACTCGTTTGTAAACAAATTTATAAGAACTATGAAATTTGATCAACATACGCCAAAATGAAGGCGCTAAATTGATGGAAATATATACCATTTCTATTCTGTTTCAATAATCGGTTCAACCTAATTAAAAGTGTCATGATAGTCGGTGATAGGTAGAATAGTTCATACTAGGATGCTATGATACCAAGAAATAAACGTTTTGTCGAGGCATGTGCAATAAAAGGTTAGCTCCTGCTAACAGTAAGGCACACCAGCTGACACAAAGGCTTGACATTAAATTCTAAATACAATTCTCCCACAAGAGTCATATAAAAGTCCCACAGTAATTTATGATAAAGCCATATGAAAAGTCCCACACATGGCGAAAGGTCAGATGGTTCTGTGGATTGAGCTGGTACTCCCAATGCATCTACGGCAAGTCAAAATGTTCCTTTCACAAGCTCATCAGCCAATGGGCACATGAAGGCAGAGCCAGTTGGAGAGATGCGAGTCCGAGAAAAAAAACACAATTGAATTGAGATACGAGTACGATTTCAATTAGACACGAGTCGGAAACATAGCGAAGAGTGTTCGGTATGTCATGCAGATGCGAAAGACGTGAAATGAGAAGGTGCTCGTGTTGACAGTCTGGATGAGCTCGGAGGAGCTCGTGGTAAAAGTGTCGACAGATGTTGTGCTGCCAAAAACGCCTTCAGATGACATTGAAAGCAAAATCAAAGGTACCCTTTATCGTCTATGAAGACATTTGATTTTAATTATAAATTTGGCTCTAAAGTTGATCAAAAATTCTGTCTCTCATCACAATCAGCTTTAAAAGTTTATTTGGAAAAGTTAGAATTAATAAGTATGAATTGTAAATGAAAATTTGAGTAATTATTTTATTAATGCCAGATAATAATTCTAATAAATATTTAAGTCGAGAAAAAATGACACATCATTTTAGAGCATTGTTTCTCAACCGCCAGGCCGCAGCATCATTATATCGGACTGCGAGAAATTCTCCTGGAATTTGTCGTTTTACTCCTCTAAGCATTTTTTTTATGGATAAATGTTTAATAGTGGAAATATTCTAAGGAGAATTATATTCGCGAATGTATCGGAAATCTCAGAATAAGAACTACTAAATAACATTTATTTAGCAAATGTGAGTAATCAAGCCGAATTTAAATTTCAAAATAAATAAAATTGCTGAGCTGCCTTCTATAGTGAATTACAAGGGTTAAATACTTTTTTCAATACCGTTTTCTTTTTTTCGAACCAACATCTGTAAAATCAATTTAATAACACAACAATCCATTTTATACCGAATAATGTTATAAATGCTTGGCGATCAGACGGTGATATGTCAATGAAAATCAACAGAAATTAATTTAAGGATGTTGGTCAGAGGAAATTACAATGATCTACAAGATTTCATTAGTCCAGTGATTGATAACTTATCTAAATGTAATTTTATATTGGTGAATGTGCTATACAGTATACATATATGCACTAATACTCTTTATGATTATGCCATGATTAGTTATTAATACTAATGTTAGTTTATGTATGAATTTAAAAATGAAATAAAGGTATTTACGAGTAAATTTGTTAAGTCTGGGCCCTCGTCTTATATAAAAAGTTCTTACAGGGCCGCAGTCTCACAAAGGTTGAGAAGCACTGTTTTAGTGTTAGAGTGTTGAACTTTAATATTTTTCTTTTTACTTTCCCTGCAATACATGGTAATGTATAAGGAAAGTATAGGAATCATGCTAAAAATCGCAACTCGAGTTTTTGACAGATCTACACGTTTTAAGACCTCTAGAGCACGAAAAAACGATTTTTAACTTGACGTCTGTGTGTGTGTGTGTTTGTATGCAGGTCTCTTTTGTGTATCTATGTGTGTGTATGTTTGTATGCATGTCTCTTTCGTGTGTCTGTGTGTGTGTCTATGTGTGTGTCTGTGTGTGTGTCTGTGTGTGTCTATCTGTGCAATATATGTATCCACTCTAACTGAAAACCTATTTGAATTAAATTTCATGAAATTTAATAGGTAAGTTACTTGGGGGTGGCCCTGATGCTGATTAAATTTTGGTATGATTCGGGATAGAATACCCGGCATTTTTGCGAAATGACCCGCAAAAATCCCATGTATCCATTCTAGCTAAAAAACTAAATGACCAAATGTCACGAAATTTGGTAGATCAGTCACTTGTAGGTTACCCTAGTTCTGACTAGATTTTTGTATGATTCGAGAAAATATGTTTTTGTTTCTGCAAAATGGCCGCAAAAATATTTAAAATATAAAATAAAAGACCACGTATAATCAGATGTATCCATTAAATGCTTGTTTTGTACGTAATTTTTGACACACAATTACTTCAGCATTAGCCGTTCTCGAGATATTTTATTGTTTTTTGCATTTTTGCCTCGTCGCCTTTGAATATACTTGCAGTTACCAAATGAAAACGAAGGTTAAATAAAACTTACAATTTCAGTGTAATTTCAAATAAGTATGCGTGTTTTTGTGCAATTGAACTCAATTTAATGAATTAAAGTAATAAAGAGAAAATGAATTAAGTCTGTAGGGAAAGTAATGTGCTGCCCACATCAGATTTTGAGGAATATGGTTTGGAACAGGTTGATGCCGACTGCACAAATAGTCGATTATTGCGAACGCATGCAATGTAGAGTTATACTATAGTGACTGGATTACCTTGCGTTGAAGGAAAAAATCGGGAGAATTGTTTTGGAAATGCAACAGATGGCGCGGCAGTCAAAGCTGACCCTCTCATAGCCGACAACTCATATACTTTTCTATGCAAAAAATACGTCATTTGAAATTAAAAGTTTAAATAAAATAATTTTTTAAAATATGATTTTACTTCAAAATAGGGTTTCAGGAAAATTATTTTTCTACAGAAACAAAAGGGGAAAGATATCAAATTTTTCTTAGTATAACTAAATAAATAATAAAACTTATCTGGCAGCTAATCTTTATAGCATATTTCTGTAAATCCTTGAAGACCTAATATCTATCTATCTATATATATATATATATATATATATATATATATATATATATATATATATATATATATATATATATATATATATACGTAAGCACTATTAAGATAAGATTGATCATCTTTTCATTACACTGTTTTTCATTTATTTATTTTAATGTATCTTATATGCATAAGTCCAATTGGTCAATATCAAGATTTATTTCTAGTTTTTAAATACAAAAAAAAAAATACATTGTTCTAAGTTACTTTAGAGTAATTTACACTCTGCATCAGCCATATTCAGCCTATCATAACTATATGCACTTATCAAATCAATTTTGCATCAATCAATTCGCATCATATTGAGAACTTGTAAATAAATTTATTCTTCGTGTTAGAATTCAAACTTCATTGAATTAATTTTATGATTTCAACAATAAATTTTCACCACTGGAAAAAAAATGATATGCATAAATTGAACAAAATATTTACAGATAAGATATTATTTCTTACCTTATATTACATAATAAGTTTAATATTATACAATGTCTAATAAAAAAACAAAAGTTTAACATAGATATTTACGTCCTTACAGAAAAAAAAATGTTTAAAGTATATTATCTGCTTTAGAGGAGACAAAAACGAAATTTAAAAATAAAATAAATATTTTAATTACAAAAAAGTAATATTATTATTTTAATATTTTATATGCATTTCATTTATTCAAATGCATTATTTACATTTACTCATTTTTGAAAATTTTATTTCTTTTGTACATTTGTCTCTATTGACACCTTTAATATAAAAATGAAGTCTGGTTATCAAGTAAAATTTCAACAATGTTTCTGTCAGTTCAACTTTGTGGCTTTCATATCCTATAAAGCTTAATGTAGAGTTTGACAAAGTGTTACATAAGTCACTTATACTATCTCTGTAAAGTAAATTTATAGAGAAACATTTTGTAAATTTGTACTCTAAGTTTTTATTAAAATTAAATAGATTCTTTGATTAAATGAATAATCAAATTACGATCTGGGAAAATTTAACAAAAAGCACAATCTAATCGATAACTTCAATTACTGACAACAGATGGCGCTACACTGTCTTGATCCCCTTTTTCACCGGATGTGTCCTGAATTATTGGAACAGGTTTTTCAAGAGTAATCTCTTACGAACGCGACACTAGGAATTCTAGGCACTGTAGTTATACTATACGAATGACTACATAGTTTAAATCTTTAAAATAAATATTATCTTTTAAACCTGAATATTTAAATGAAGAGTAATTAGTTTTAAATAACTTCTTATTAAATCAAGTCGCGACAGAAAGTTAATGAGTATAAAAATTTTTGCCAAAATAAAACACATGACTTGAAATTGAAAATATAAGTCTTACCCGCAACCTTATATTTTAAGGCCGACACTGGTATACTAGCTCATTTAAAAATATAATACTGTTCATTTATAAAACTTATTTAGCTGTTAATATCTTTTAAATTGTATAAATTGATTAAAAAATATTCTGCTGTATAAGCATATTTGATTTAATTCCGTTGCTAAGCCACATGATAGCATTTTCTACAAAAAAACTTTCTAAACAAAATAGTCTGCATAATGTTATAAGGAGTATCCTAAGGCTCCTCTATATACGAGCTGACTCATCAAGCATATTGAAGCCCACCATAGTTGGAAGCGCAATCCATTAGCATTAGCTCTACTCGTATTTTCACTGTATGAAGTATAATGGAAATAATTATGGGTGGTTGTTCTGCACCAAACTGCTCTAATCATTCTAGTAAGGGTTTTAGACTATTTCGCTTTCCTAAATACGAAGAAAGAAGAAAACAATGGCTAATAAATAATTGGATACCGGGTACTGGAGCATACTTGTGCGAGCTAAGTTCTACAATATTCTATTTGAAACTTATTTTTTTATATAAAGTATTTATTTTAAACAGTTATTTTATAATTTCTGTAACTGTAGTATGAACCCTACGGGCTTCAATATGCTTGATAAGTCAGCCTGTAGTAGAGGAGCTCTAGAGTATCCACTGACGTCACGTTACTCCTAGCAACGAGTGCTCAGTTTCGTGCCGGCGTGTGTAGAAAACGTAATGTCTGCATTGGCTACTATGGCAAAGATTTGCAATTTATATTATTTTTGAGAGAGTATTAGAAACAAATGCTTATATTCTGCGTTACTGATAATCTTTTCGCTATAGATCACAAACTTTGTAGTAAAAATATTGATATTTACGGACGAAAATTAGTTAAGAACATTGGCATGGCTAGTGCGACTGCAAAACTTGACTTTGATCTGTAGCACAAATGTAAAGTTTAAGTTATTTTGTTTTGAAAAAACATATATTTACAAATGAAGACATAATTTTTCAATGCCATATCTATTTTTGATAGCATATGCTAAAAATTTAGCTAATTAACATAGCATATGGTAAAAACAGTATAAAATTAAAAATCACAAATCAGTTTAAACAGATCTATTTAATTATGGCTAATTGCAACAGAAAAAATGAATTCACATATTTATTTTCGGTAAATAGATTGTAAAGAGTCTTGCTGCCCCAACCGGGAGTCGAATCCCAGATCTCGGAACTGGCCAGCCGACGCTCTACCGTTGAGCTACTGGGACGAAAGTCTTATCGGCGAAGTGGACTTTGCAAGATACTCTAAAAACATGTAGAAATGCTATATTTTATATATTTGGTGAAGTACTAATATCACTTCGTTAAAAGTATACATCAATATTTAAACCATATTACTTTTTTCGTGAGAATTAAAAGGATTAATTTACAAGATAAATAAATTTAATATGCTAATATAACGCTTTACTCACCTTTGATAAATTGCAACCTGCAGACGCGACTTATTTTCTCATCTGTTAAGTCGAATCGATGAAACGCAAGACAATCATTCACTACTTTCTTTTTATGGTCACTTCTTCAATTTTGCTACCTTTACTGCTCACAATGTTTGAAAATCGGTTAAATTATATTCCAGTATCTCGGTCGCCGTACCCCAAAATTGCACACATAACCATAATTATTAATTATTTTGTCCATCACGCTTACAAGGCTGTATAAACCTACGCTACTGTATGCCACTGTTGAACAAACATTTTTTCCAGTAAATCACTTGCTTAGCTCGTGATGTAACACACACTAATTCTGTCCGGCCGTCCAAATAGTTGCTCTTTGTCCTCTGGACGAGTCGGACGGTCTGGGTCTTCAACACACTAATTCTGTGGAATGTTTAATTTTGAGTTTTAAATTAATGACGACAGCGCTTGGTTCTGGAAACTTGGAACACGGACTTGGTAATCCACGAGGAAGTATAGAATAAACATATGAAAACAAAAAAACCCGCAAAAACAGGGAATTTTTATAGGGAGCAGACAAAAGTATAATTTCAAAATAAAGCACATGGTGCTTCGTAGTGAACACACTATCTTATTTTATACGTAATTTTCTTCTTTATTACTTTCCTTATATACATAATGTATAAGGAAATTATTGTGAAGGGGTCGAAAATTCTAATTCCAGTTTTCGACGGGAGAGCACGTTTCAAGCATCCCTGATCACGAATCAAACATTTTTGACGTTATGTCTTTGTGTGTGTGTGTGTGTATGTATTAATGAGTCTGTGGAGACGATAACTGACAAATGAATAGACCGATTCGAACGAAATTTGGTACAAAAATCACAATACATAAACACTGGAAGTTTTTTGTTTTTATACGTAATCGAATGTTCAAAACCCCCCTAAATTTTCGAGTGAAATTTTGAAAAAATCGTCAAAAAATCAAAACCGCTAATAAAGTTACGTATACAGACATTTCTTATGTAATTTTTCATTAGAAAACGATTGACATAAATTTTAGAACGCTAGCATTAACCATTCTTGAGATATTGCACATTTTTCAAAAAATTATCAAAAAGTCATAAAATAAAAAAAAATATTTCCGAGTGGGAAACATGTTCACTTTTCATATGCGATAAATTTAGTGACATCTTTCTCGTGCTCGTTCCATTCATCTAGCTCGTTCCATTCATGAAAAAAGATACTTTGCGAAATAACTTTTGTATTTGAACTCCAATAGTCATTTATTTGCTGTAAGAATAACTTATTTCTCCGTCCATAACGCTAGGCGAGATTTTGGCGACGAATTTGGCGGAATGTCGCCAACTTAGCGACATTTTTAATTGTTGCCAAATTAACAAAAATCTCGCTAAATGGATAAAAATGACGCTAAATCAATGAAAATGACGACTTATTGAAGAAAATTCAATATCTTGGAAGGAATATAAGTACCTACTATAAGAATAACATTATTTTTAACTGTAAAAGTAGTAATTCATTGCATTATATAGGGAAAGTCATGTGTTGCCCACATCAGATTTTTACTTATTACATTTGCAGTTTAAAATTACTCCTTGATAATTCAAAAAATTGGACCTTTTTGATCTCTGAGAATTTTGGACATTCGGACTTTTACTGTATAAGGAAAAATATAATAAGACAACACGGCAGACAGTAAAGAAAAATAGTTCAAGTAATTTTTTAGGTCAAGCAGAACAGATGATAATAAAAGGCAATTAACCTTTGGCCAACTTATTTCGTTCGAAAAGGGAAAAGGGAAAACCAATAATAGGATAAAATATTTTCTCCGACAAACAGCATTCTAACATTCGATTAGATTTTTATGTTCACTAATACAGTCTTTGCTAAACTGTTACGTGGAACACCGGATATATGTTCCGGGATGCAAAACTGAAACTAAAACTCCGAATAATATCAGATTTGTTTTAAAAAAATCACATTTGGAATATTTGATTCTGATGTAAAAAGAAAATTTTACACAACTTCCATTGAATATTTTAGTCTAAAGAATAATTTAGTGCAGCTGAGTGTGCGATTTTAATGTTGTTTTCCTTCTCTACCAATTTTTGCAAATACATTAGTGGAAAAAGAAAGTTTTTCTACATATTTAAAACAGTATATTCTTTGAAGCGAAGCGAGTTTTGAGTGCAGTATATTATATAGTTACTGAATACTACGGTACTACATACTGCGATACTGCATAGTACCAGAACAATTTGCGGTGCTCGTATATTATTATATTAATTGCGATGTGCAAAGAATTTAAACATATAGTGATTGGAGGATAATGTATTTCATATCAGTGTCATTACATCTTAGCTGCAAACATCTAAAAATATACAAGGTGGGTCATTATGTTTGTTTTCTTTATCAGAATGCATCTAAAATCTGGAAATAAATATATGAAATGTAGTTTAATTAAATGCAATTTGATCTCCATACTATTATTAACATTACTCTTAATTTCGGTTTTTTTATACAGTAGTTTAAGCGAATTATATGTCTTATTCACATTCCATGAACACATTCCAATTTTAAACTTCTACATAAAAATTCGCCACCGTTGTAATAAAAATCTTCGCTATTTTACTTAAACTGAAACAACCTTCAAAATAAAGGTTTTTAACGAGCTACCCGAACTGTAACAGAAGAATATAAATTACAACAGTATGCTGAAATTAAACATTAGATAGCAGTATCTATATGCTAACTCCAGAAGTGGAAGTGCTGTTAATTTAGGTTATTGCTTTTAAAATTACATTCGTAATTTTAAACGCTTATTAAAATGTATCTTATACCGTCGTATTTATCATCGATGGAAATTTTATTACGCGACTTTTAAGCATTTTTTTTACATAAAGGTTGGGATAAATTATGTACTAGTATTTTATGAGTGGTGATATACAGTTTCCAAAGTACTTTTTCAAATTTAGTTTTAAACATAAAATCGCTAAAGTTTATTCTATTTTATCGATTTTCAAATTTCTTAGATTAATGTAATATATTTCTGAATAACTTGGTATTAAAAAAAAAGAAAAATAACAAGTTCAACTGATCATCCATCACCATCCGTGGAGAACGATATTTTGGTTTTGGCCGCTCATCAGAACGGTGCAGGCGATGAAATGATTGGTGAGCACAAAACTACTTATAAATAGAGCCCATACTGGATTCAAAGTTACAATACTTCTATTAAAAAATTCTAAAATTACTGCTTTAAGGGTTTTTTTGTTTAATAATTATCTCATCACATGCACCATGCTGACGAGCGGCAATGACGCGAAGATATGATCCATAGGTAGTGTCGAATGATCAATATTGTCAAGAAGCAAAGTTTCACTGTGCTTTGCCTTTATTCAAATAATACATAGCGGACCTGTGCTTCTATTCAAGACCTTGTTCCATTCAAGAAGAAAATTCCGTTACAGGCAGCCATTTCCATTAAGTGAATGTAGGGTTGCCATATTTTGAACCGGGATTGCCAAATTTGGAGATTTATCACCAACTTGATGACTTTTTGGTAACTTGATGACTTCTTGGAGATATGAGCCCCTACTTAAATTTGCATCGCTCAGTTGGAGAGTAGTTGACGTGATACTAATTAAATTGAATTGTGAGATACGTCAGTGTTTGGAGAATAATAGCCGCTATTTTGTGAATTAGCCGAGCATTTATTTGATGTTTCATTGTACCTGATATTTGTTTAGTTATCTTGTGAGACAGTTATCGAGCTGTATAATGTATGCTTTTATTGCCAATTTGGTGAATTTTGGAGACTTTTCGAATGCGCGATAACTTTCTCGACATACGAATATTCCGGGAGATACGAATATCTGCTGGAAGTGTCACGGAGAGTATATAAAAGGAGTCGTCGCTCAGTTGCAGGGTAGTTGACGTGATACGAACTACATTGGATTGTGAGATACGTCCATATTCTGATAATAGTATCGGCAGTTTTGTGAAATGTGTGGAGCTTTTAATTGCTGTTTTACTGCACTTGGTTGTTGTTTGGTGATCTTATGAGATAGGTATTGAGCTATTTGCTGTATAATATTTCTGATTACTCTGTGCTTGTAAAGAAACGTGTTAGTTATCCAGAAATGTTGATTCATTCTTGTATTCTATGAGTATATACATGATTTCGGAGGATACGCAGTAACATTATTATTTAATAGTTATTTATAAGTTGTCATTATGCATCTTGCAACCGGTGAAGCATGGCAGTTATTTATTGTATTCCATATGCGCTTTTCGTGAGTTCACGGTATCTGTACAAATTTGGTAATCCCCCCACAACTTTGTATTTGGCTTTTTTCATCTATCTACTTCTGTCGCCAAGTTTGTTATTCTAATTTTTAGAATTCCCCTTAAAGGACGCTGCAATTCCTTTTATTCGATCAGGCATGGCACTAAAGCAGACATTACATGTACTTTTATGGGCCTCTCTTTATAAAGTTATTAGGGTGCATAAGTACTTTTAAAAACCTTGTGCATAGACATTGCAGGTTAAGTAAAAATCTGATGTGGGCAGCAAATAATTTTACCTGCAGACTAAAATTCATGTTTTCTTTGTTTCTTCAATAATTCAATGATTTGAGTTTAATTGCACAAAATAACACTAAATTTTCACTTTTAATTCAATTTTGTTTTTAATTGGTAATTGGATATTTTTATAAAGATGGCATAACAAAAATGTGAAAAATCTCAAAAAGCTCGAGAACGGGTAGTCCCAGAGTAATGGAATTGGTCTTATTCTTTTTCTCGTCAAAAAAATACGTATAAAACAACTATTTAATTGATACATTTGAACACACGTAGTCTTTTAATTTAGTTTTTTTTCAATTTTTGCTGGCCATTTCGTAAAAAAAGGCTTGTTGTTCTTTTTCGAATCGTACCAAAATCTAATCAGCACCAGAGTATTCCACAAGTGACTTATCTACCGGTTTTTGTAAAATTTAGTCAATTAGTATTTTAGCTAGAGTGGATCCATGATATTTTTGCGTGCCATTTTGGAAGAAAAGGCGGGTTCTTTTATCCCGAATTGTACCAAAAACTAATAAGTACCAGGAGCACACATAAGTGACTTAGCTACATAAGTGACTTAGAGTGGATACATACATCGCACAGACAGACACACACACACGCACATAGACACACAGACGTTGATCTAAAAACGTGTTTTTCGTATTTTAGAGGTGTCAAAACGTGTAGATCCGTCGAAAATTCGAGTTGCTATTTTCGACACGATTCCAATACTTTCGGTATACATTACCATGTATTGCAGCTGCAGCAAAAATGGGACTCTGCCAAAATATTTTCTGAAAGCAGGAAAAATGATTTCGACAAGAGAAATAATTTAGGGTACATTTTCACAAATTACATTTCCGTGTTCTTGTAAAATTACAATTAGCCCTATCATCCATTTTTCCCATTGCACAAGATTTCACGAAATTCGCACATTCTTGTTCCATTATTCATTTTTAAATTGAACATTTGATAAAAATATAATCCCACAATATTTTTGAAACTGAAATTTCTCCTATTTTCATTGCAGGAAGTTGCAGTATATGCCACTGATTTTGAAAGCAATTTTATCATTTTAACAATTGCAGCATAAAACAATCTGATGTGAGCAGTCTACGCCTTTCCCTACATACTCAAATGCATTTTCTCTTTATTTCCTTAATAATTCATTACATTAAGTTCAATTGCACTAAATAACAATCATAATTATTTGAAGCTACATTGAATTCACACATTTAAACTCAATGACCAACTCAATGACAAACTCAATGACCTTAGGGACAAATTTGGTGAAAGATCGCCAAATTTCAGTCATTTCTGGAATCTTCTCGAATTTTGTAGTATTAAAATATCGAAATTTTAAGCACTATATTTCGAGAACTGAGAATTCAATCTAAAATCAACTTGTATATATCCTTGTAAGGATTTCAAAAGGCCATAAATTACTCGTTTAAGTTAGCCCCTTTGGTTTTACGAAATATAAGCATTGCAAGTTCTGAAGAAGGAAAATTTGCTCTTCCTTTTAAATCCTAAGGACTATTGCTCGAAAACTATAAACTCTTTGTAAAAGCAAATTATTGATCTAGAAATTGGATTACCCAGTGAACATTTCTATCTCATGCAGTTTATGTCTATCTTTCATAGTTTAGACTTTAGAAGATATTTCTAGAGAAATTAAGCAAATGGTGACATACTGAGCTCTGGCTCAGTATATTGCAAATGATAATTTTCTGCCTGTTTTTGAATATTTTTTCTTTTTATCCGTTGCAACAACCCTCGTAATATCCTCCTCACAGTTACCTTTGACTTCTTTTTTTTTTTTTTAATTTTTTTGTATTTGCACTTTTGTCGCATTTGTATCCTGCTTGTAATTGGTCTTCTTTAAATAATCGGTGCATGTTTGTTTATTTGGATTTTAAAGATTTATTATTAATTAATAGTCTTGTACATTACCATTTTACTTATGCAAATTTTGTAGTGTTTCTGGTCGCTATATATGAACGATTGAACGTTCTACATCTTATGTTGCCACTGATGAAGGGCGTTTAAACTCTTGAAAGCGCTCTGCATAAGCAGCTTTTATAACTATTTTGTACGTCTTTTAGGAAGTTCAATAAATGACCTTCATATTTATTAAATGTGTTATGTCCTTGTGTTTTATTCAAATGAAAACTCGCCCAGACGAAACCTTTGAAAATAGTCATAATGATTATATTAACTTCCAGAATATTTTTGTTTTTTTCATGTAATCATTTTTTCACAAATTGGAGAAACGTGTATCAATACAGACAAATGTCAATAATGATTGTAATTATAAATACAAATGTTTTATGAATATTTACGCATTTGTCCTTGATCTAAGAGCAAATACAACGAAGGGACGATTTACCTTAACATTGCTTAGTATATTCAGCAAGCAGTTACTAAAACTTATCGAAAATTCTTGATTAATCATAACAATTCACATACCATGCTCCATACAGTTACCTTACACCTTTCTGGTAGGTCGGACGGTCTGGGTCTCAACAACAACAACATACCATGCTAACCTGATGTTACTCAAAGTCCAACCCACAAACTAACTGACTTCTGGTAACTCTATATAAATAAGATTCACTAGAGGGTCTGAACGCATCACCAGCCATTAAATTCCAAATAAAGTTATTTCTATTTACGATCTGTACAAGGACCTAAAACAAGTTCAAATTTTCATGAAATGATTGCATATAAGCATCGGAATATTACCATCAGAATTGCAGGAATTGAAGTTCTCAATTAGGAAGTTATGATGCAGTAAATTACGGTATGAATAACCGGCAATTAATACTGCTGCGAATAGAAATCAGTCAGATTAATCATACCATTTCTGTCCATAGGATGAGGACGTCGGTTAGATCCTCATTTTGCAGGAACGCTGTTTTTCAAAACTGCAAAAAATGGACTCCGCTCATTCAAAGGAACAGGGCGTTATTCAGAACTTTTTCAGTTGCATTGTTTCATCCGAATCTTCCCCAAAATTTCGCACTTTTCTTAATGTCCTGGAGGGGCACTTTACAAGTGATTGGCCATAATCTTGACGATACTCATTTGCTGCTTTCCCCTCATGTATTAGCAGAACCCCTAGTGAGGATCACCCGAATTAATTTTTTCAGATGCAATTTTCTTTACTCTGTGCTTTCTCCAAACTTCTTAAGTGTAGGGCTTTGTACTCATTAAACCGTTACATTTAAATCGTAGCACGGAGGTAGAAGGTTTGGTCCGTACACTGGCATCCGTGTGTCTGGTCCGTACACTGGCATCCGTGTGTCTGGTCCGTACACTGGCATCCGTGTGTCTGATACGTACAGTGGCATCCGTGTGTCCGGTCCGTACGCTGGCATCCGTGTGTCTGATACGTACACTGGCATCCGTGTGTCTGATACGTACATTGGCATCCGTGTGTCTGATACGTACACTGGCATCCGTGTGTCCGGTCCGTAGACTGGCATCCGTGTGTCTGATACGTACACTGTCATCCGTGTGTCTGGTCCGTACACTGGCATCCGTGTGTCTGATACGTACTCTGGCATTTGTGTGTCTGGTCCGTACACTGTCTTCCGTGTGTCTGATACGTACACTGGCATCCGTGTGTCTGATACGTACATTGGCATCCGTGTGTCTGATACGTACACTAGCATCCGTGTGTCTGATACGTACACTGGAATCCGTGTGTCTTGTCCGTACACTGGCATCCGTGTGTCTGATACGCACACTGGCATCCGTGTGTCTGATACGTACATTGGCATACGTGTGTCTGATACGTACACTGGCATCCGTGTGTCCGGTCCGTACACTGGCATCCGTGTGTCTGATACGTACATTGGCATCCGTGTGTCTGATACATACACTGGCATCCGTGTGTCTTGTCCGTGCACTGGCATCCGTGTGTCTGATACGTACACTGACATCCGTGTGTCTGGTCCGCACACTGGCATCCATGTGTTTGGTTCGTACACTATTTGTTAACCAGTTTTGAAGATCAAAAACAGTCTTTTCACCAGGACAAGTTAAAAGCTGATCCATCACACGTCAGATCAGGAAGTGCAACTGATGTTAATACGAGAAACGTAACTGAAGCAGGGAAAGGGGGTTGCCAACTGCGAGAGGAGGAAAAAAATACGTGGTAAAATTCATGGAGATAGGAGATTTAGTTCAAAGATATGCATTGGTGTGTTTGTTCTTTTCTTGAATTCGACCAGGACCTTTCATATGCCTGTATATGAAATTTTTATTATTTTTTCGGTTTGGTATGGAATGTTAATTGCTTCAATCTTTGAATTGATTTAAATGTATATTCTTCGCCTAGCCGACACGGTGGTCGAGCAGTCAAGACGAGCTTTTCCAAGTGATTGTTCGACCGCCGCGTTGTGGGTTCGAGTCCCATGTAAGGCATGGATGTTGTGTTGTTGGGCGCAATGTGTACCGTTCCCCTCTGGTGCGTCTGGGGCAACGTCCTATGATGGTTAAATGGTTTACGTTCCTGGGCGATATATTGGCGAATGATGGAAGTCAAGTGCCTGGCCATTTGATAAAAATATATATATATATTATTCACCTAATATCCCATAAATTGAATTTTATATAGTTTATAGAACTTTTTTGTTGTTACATTAAAATTTTAACAGTATTTAGAATAACTGGAAATGACACGCAACTTTAACGCGGGAAGGGAGCGATCTCCCTAATCGCCCCTACCTGTATACGCTCTTGGCACAATTATTGACACCAAGAATGACAGGGTTGATATATTCAAATGTTAAATAATTTAATAATTAATTCCGTTGTCTGTCTCTTCCAGGTTCCAAGAATGTGGAGCTGGTTGTACTGGCTACTTGCAGTCGCCTCACTCTTCATGACGTCATCCTTGGCACAACCACTTAACTCTTCAGAAATTCCCAAGTAAGTATTACGTGCAGTTCATTGAGAGAATTCCACTTTTAAAAAATTAATATAAGATTTTGTTTTACGTATTAACATACTCAGAAATAAAATATCACATAATTCGAAAAATAAAACAAAAATTTTTAAAATTAAAAAAATAAATATCTTTACAGTGACCAATGTGGTGAAGTGAAATGGTAGTTTAAATAACATAAACTACTAATATGCGATCGACCATATATATATGCGTGTATATATGTCTGGGGATTTATAATGTGAATTTCGAGTGTAAATTGTAGATAATGGTCTTAAATGAGAGAATAAATGACAGTTCTCGAATGATGGAGAACACCGGTAACGTGTGTTTCAAACCATCGTATGCTTTGTACATTGCACTTGGGCATCATTGTTCGTTGTGATCTATCTATTAATCTAAAATACATGTCTGTTTTATTATTGTGTTTATATGAAGAATAAATTTATAAACTCAATCCTAAACAATTTTTCCCTGTTAGTAGTAAAAGTCATTCGGCGTCCACAATGCATATTTTTCTTCTCATGTTAAAAAATATTTACTTATTATCTCGCTCTGCAGCTTAATGTTATAAAATATTTAAACAATTTTCTTTTTCTCAGCGTAATATTTCACCATTAAAAAAATTACAAAATATTTTAATCATTAAAGCAAAACCTTCGGGCTTAACGAATGTAATTACAATGAAAAACTATTGACACTGATATACTTTTAATGACCTCATTAAGCAGTTACTTCCCCATTAGAGATACTGAAACCTTAACTTAAATTCATTTGCGATAAAGATGGAATTTAAAAAAAAAATATTAATAAATTTTACTATTTCCTTGCATTCCAATTTTTACTTTTGGTGTAATGCATATTACATGTAAAGAGACAGTATTAAAATTTATGTTAATGTAAAAAAGCTATTGATAAATTAAAATTGTTAACTAGCTTCGAAGGTAAAACATTTGATATGTGCAGCATACGACTTTCACTACAAACATGAATTGATTTTTTTATTTCTTTCCTTCGCAATTCATTAAATTTAGTTGCATAATATAACATGGATAATTTGAAATGACACTGAATTCGCAGTTTTATTTAATGTTCGTTTTCTTTCAGCATCTGAACATATTTTCAAAGGCCACGTGGTACAAATGTGAAAAGACTAAAATATCTCGAAAACAGTTTTCCTAGAGCTATGGGGTTGCTATTATTCCTTTTATCGCCAGAAATTATGTATGAAACAAGCATTTATTTTATTGTACATTTGAGTGTACGTAATCTTTTATTTTATATTTTGACAATTTTTGAGGACCATTTTACAAAAAGGGCAGGTTTTATTTTCTTATTCGCACCCAATTCTACTCAGTACTCACGAGTAATTTATCCACCAAATTTTTCAAAATTTGGTCTATTAGTTTCACAGCTACAGTGGGTGCGATTTTGAGGACCATTTTGCAAATACTGGCAGTTTCTTCTATTCCGAATCGTACCAAAATCTAATTGTCATCAGTGTAACCCAAGAGTGACTTATCTACCAAATTTTATGTAACAGGTTTTTAGCTAGGTTGTATAAATACAATATTGCAGGGCAATTTCGCAAAAAAATGGCAGTTTTTTTTTTACTTCGAATCGCGCCATAATCTAATCAGCACCAAGGTCACCCACAAGTGACACCCACACCTGTACAGTTTTATGAAATTCGGTCAATAATTTTTTGAGTTAAAGTGAATACATACATTGCACAAACAGACAGATACACACACAGACGTCACACTAAAAATAGTTTCATTCGCGTTCTTGATGTCCCAAAACGTGTCCCTCGAAAACTCGAGTTGTAATTTTCAACACTATTCCAATAATTTCCCGGTTCATTACCAGGTATTGCAGGGAAAGTACAATCAAACATATTTTGAAAAGCAACATCCAAAACAAAATTAATATTGTCAACCTGTTTCGAAGATATAAATCAGCCTTCTTCATCAGAACAAATTAAAAGCTGAACCTTCACACGTCAGAGCAGGATCGGCAGCTGATGTTAAAATAGAAAACGTGAGTGGAGCAGGGAAAGTGGGTTGCCAACAGCTAGAGGAGATAGAAAGTGGCAAAATTCATGGAGGTAGGATGTTTGACCAACATACGCCAAAATAGACGCTAAAATAGTAGGCAAAGATTTATACACGCGATAACTAATTTATGTTTCAGCAATCAGTAAAACACAATAAAAAACAAATATTTTCCAAAATAAAACATGTGACTTAAGAAATTAATTCAAAATTGATTAATAATTTCCATAACATTATATGTCAATGTGTAACAGGTGCAACTCAATCAAACATATAGTACTGTTTATTTATAAAATTTATTTTTATATCCATTCCTTTGTTATTTAAATAGGGCAAGTTAAATTAAATTCTGCTGCCGTGTAAACACATTTGATTTAATTCCGTAGCTAAGTAATATGGTATTATTTTAATACATAAAACCTTCCTTTAATAAACTGTAGGTAAATAATCGTATACTTAATACTATTTCTATGAAAGCTTTAATTTTGAATTTCTTATTAATATGTCAACATCCCCGGGACCTAGAAATTCAAAATATGGACATGGTTAGCCAATGGAAAGTAGAGAAAACTCCTACTTGCAAAAACTTGAAGACTGTGGGTTTGTATATGGAACAGACAGACAAACAAAACAAATAAATAATATATTTTTAATTATATATATATATACAAGAACATATAATGAACACATGTAATGAACATATAATGAACTTGAGGGAAGCCTGTCGTATACTCCCGCCCTCTAGTGTTGAAGCGCGCCACCTAACGGGCGAGAATGTACACACATCAGTCTGTGAGTAGCAATGATAGCGATCGGATGCAAAATATATTGCGGCGTTAAAACTTCGTTATGGCTGACCTCTCAGATTTCAGAAGAGGAATGATTGTTGGGGCTCGTCTTGCCAGATTCTCAATAATAAAAACGGCCACCCTTGTTGGTGTCGGGAGAAATACCTTGTCGACTGTAATGACAGCCTATATCAAACAGGGATAGACATCATCTGCCAAGCACAACAGTGGCCGACGGTCGAAGCTGGCTGATAGAAACAGAAGGGCTTTGAAGTGAATTGTGGCCAGAAATCACAAGACAACAGCATCCCAGATAACATCTGATATGAACACTCATCTACAGGAATTCGTATCATCAAAAACTATCCGACGTGAACTGCAAGCGGCAAACATTCACGGTAGAGCGGCGATTCCAAAACCATTGGTTCCACCATGCAATGCTTTGAAACGAGGAAAATGGTGTTGCGAGCATAAAAATTGTTGTTCAACAATGGGAGAATGTCATCTGGTCAGACGAATCGTCGTAGACATTATTTCAGACCAACGGACGTGTTTACGTTTGGAGAACGCCAGCAGAAGCATATCGCGTTAACTGTCTCATTTCTACTGTGCAGCATGGAGGGGGATCAGTGATGATGTGGGAAGCGATGTCGCACTGTGGTCTCTGCCCACTTAACGTGTATGGGCGGCTTACAGCACGGGATTACATCAGTATTCTGGCGGACCATCTTCATCCAATGGTGCAAACTTTGTTCCCTGATGAGCGACCGTACCAAGACGATAATGCTCCCATTCACACTGCAGGAATTGTTCAAGACTGGTTTAATGAACACAACATCTCGTGTGGCCCCTCCAGTCCTCCGATATTAATATAATTGAACCTTTGTGGTGTATTTAGGAGGGCAAGCTGCGCAGTCGGTTTCCACTTCCAAGGACACTTTATGAATTAGCGACCTCTTTGCAGGAGGAGTGGTTAGATATCCCTATGACTCTTGTGCATGACTTGTATTTGTCCATCTCACGTCGGTTACAAACTGCAATCCATGTAAAAGGAGGACCATCAGCTTATTAATAAAGATTTTGTCTCTTTTTACAGGTGTTCAGATTATTTTGCCCTATATATATATATATATATATATATATATATATATATATTATGAACTACGTGTATAACATTATTTGCTACTATTATTAAATTTTATATTAGTTTTGGGCAACATTTGAAAGAGTATGTTCTTATCCATCGCTTTAAACTAGCTAAAAATCAAGCCAACTACAATATAACTAACCACCTCCACTACCTCATACAAGAATTTATTTTTATTAAGCTTGTTTTCTTGTTTTGTTTTTTGTATGTGTACTTTCTGGGAGAAAAATTTTGGAAAAATCTGTATTGTTAGTCTAAATAATCGCAATTATAGCAAGCCACACTTTATTTTAAAGGGTTTGAAAAAATATTTCGATTAATGCCAAGGTTGACAATGTAAACCCTCGAGAGGGTAACATATCCCGCACCCCTCCCCTCGAGGCGGCTAATGACTTAACGAATAGGTGATTACATATAATGTCTTGACAGCATCTTGCCTTTACAAGTGTAGAAGCGACATTTACAGGTAACCATCGTTATTATTTGAAGGACCTGGTCGCTTGACTACGGCGACAAATTTAACGAAGTTATTGGTAGACTTTTGGGGAGTTTGAAAAATTTTGTCGATTGGTTAAAAATTTTTCAAGTTACGTCGATTTTTTTTAGAAATGTTCACAGACAATATTTTCATCAACTTTTCATCATGCAGTTAGTTGTTGTTGACGTGATACAAGTCAAAGCGAATTGTGTCTTGAGAATCTAATATTCTGTTTTGTGAATGATGTGCGCATTTGTTTTACTGCACCTGACAGTTGTGTTGTGGTTTTATGAGATAGGTTGTGAGATATGAGATAGGTTGTGAGATATGTGGTTTTATGAGATAGGATTGTTAGCTGTATACTGTCGTTGTGTACGCATACTGGTGCTTTAAATAAAAGCGTTTAGTAATATAGAAAATCTGACTTATTATTTTTTCATGTGAATATATCCACGATTTCAGAAGATACTTCACAGCAATGTATTGTACTAGTCCGTGTGGTGTAGGGAATATAAAAGTAAATTAAAAATGTCAATTTCTGATAAAAGTGAAATGTACCAATTTCAGCTTCACAGGACAGATAGCAAACTTTCTACTTATTCAAAAATCAATTCCCCACTTTCTATCTCCTATTTGAGCACAGTTTTGTTCATCACGAATGTAGTTTTCCTGCAACGAACACACAGCGATTTCGTTCCGATTATCTTCATCATTTAAATGCTTTTGACACGCACACAGTTTTTCCTGAAAATTTTCTCCAAGGTCTGATTAGTATGTGCATCAAATACTTTCTATCGATCATAGTTTGATGCTTGTTTTATACGTTGCGCGTTGCGCCCAATGGTTAATATATATATATATATATATATATATATATATATATATATATATATATATATATATATATATATATATATATATATATATATATATATATATATGTATATATATATATATATAAACAAGTACAATCATAGTAACAATAACATAATGAAGTGAGTAAAGGCGCAAAATGCAGCACTTAATTCTCATTCACGATATATACCATAAAGGAACAATTATATTTATAATTACAGTTGAAAAGATCAAAAGAATGAAAGGTGTGCAAACGAGGGATCATTAATGTCTAGGGGGATTGTGAACCGTATTCCTGATTAAAAGCATGATTTTATACCTTGGAAACACTGGGCCAAAGGCCATACCGTGCTGAAAACACCGGTTCTCGTTAGATCACCGAAGTCAGGCAGCATCGGGCGCGATTAGTATTTGGGTGGGTGACCACCTGGGAACACCACGTGCTGTTGACACATTTCGGGCGAGGTAGCCCGGTGGTTTGCGCGCTGGATTTACTCGCTGCCTCAACTGCCACCGTGTTCAGGCGGAGTACGATCACGTTAAACATGTGGGTCCGTAAGTCCTTCCGTAAGGTTGGTGGTAGGGGGAGGAGGGGACGGTCCCTGTGGATGCCTCCCCCACTGGGTTCCGGTCTAAATTGGGTGGCACTTCCCGGCCGTCCAAACGGCTTCCTTACACCTTTCTGGTAGGTCGGACGGTCTGGGTCTCAACAACAACACTTATAATAGCGTTGAAACAGTCACAATTAATACAAAGTTACTTTTTTAACGTATGGCAACAGATCATTAAAATTTGCATAAAAGACGTTGTTTCTGTCCAATGTTTTACAGAAGTTCATATAACATGTTTTTTAGGAATTCAATAGGATAGCCGTTCTCCAATGCCACTCTAATCCAGTGTCGTTCACAATCAATGCGTTTTTCATTGGTTGAATTTAACTTACTATATCTATTAAAATGATTATATATCGTATTTCTCAATACGTTAATACTTATATTGCTATTCCAAGGTATTATATATTTTATATCACATTTGTAGCTCTTTCGTTTATCGTAAAGTTTATAGCAATATTGATCTTGTTGATTACGCTATAATGCTATATCCAAAAATACTAATTCATCTTTATTACTTTCCACTGTTTCAATCAATTCAAGGTTACTTGGGTAAAATCCAAAATCAAAGTTAAATGAGCAATCAGTATGTGCAAGGAGGATGTCATCAACGAAACGGAACACTATTTCACTAAGTATATGTGTACCGTTTTCGTAATAAAATGAACTTCTGTAAAACATTGGACAAAAACAACGTCCTTTATGCAAATTTTAACGATCTTTAGCCATATGTTAAAAATGTAACTTTGTATTAACTGTGACTGTTTCAACGCTATTATAGGTGTATAGAAGGAATCATTTATTAGAAGCCTTCGACATCATTCTCACACTTTCGTTCCTTGATGGTGACTTCATTTATGTCGATTCCGACTTTCTTGGTTTTAGAATCATGGATTTTGTTTCCTCTGGGTTTCTGTTTTTTCCCATACACATTTTGGAACTGCTTTGAGCGATCACTGTTTAAGAGAGTGTTTCCTAGGAATAAAATCAAGCTTTTAATCAAGAATAGGGGTCACAATCCCCCTAGACATTAATGATCCCTCGTTTGCACACCTTTCATTCTTTTGATCTTTCTTTCTTTAATTGTAAATATAACTGTTCCTTTATGGTATATATATATATATATATATATATATATATATATATATATATATATATATATAATAATAATAGTAGTTTGAAAATCCAATGAACGAAAAGTAAGAAGATGTAACACGATAAACCTAACTCTTTAAAACACCGACAGAATAAAATATAATACTGCAAATCGTCAATCAAATGGATAATAAATACAAAACACAGAAAGTGTTAGTTACAGAAAATCAACAAAATTCGAAGGTATGGAAACGAAAAAAGAAAAACAAGCTATATCGCTATACACGTGGGAAAAGGGCCAAGCCTAAACAAATGGAAATGTTTACTTCGTAAAATTCGTTCTCAAGTCCAAGCATTTTACGAAGCAGATACAAAACATGTATGTTTCTGAAGAAATAGATAGATTATATATATATATATATATATATATATATATATATATATATATATATGTACAGGGTGATCGGAAAATGTCTGGCCAAATTTTAAAGGGGGTTAGAGGGGACGAATCGAAAAGATTCGCAGTACAATGTGTGTCCGGAAACGCCGCATAAAAGCCCTGGAGAGTAAAGAAAGTGGAAAGGTAAAAGGAAAAAGACACAAAAAAATGTAACAAACCCTTTATTAAATCAACGTGTCACAGCAAATGCTCGAAAGAGCGACCACCAACAATAATACACGCTTCACATCGCCGCCGCATAGAACTGCGTACCTTAGCAAAAGCACCAGCCATGTCCTGCACATCTCCAGCAGCAACAGCCAATCTGGCGACGAGATCGTCACCAGAGTTCACAGGGGTATCGCAGATGATGCTTTTCAAGTGGCACCACAGAAAGAAATCCAAGCAGGACAGGTCTGGCGATCGTGGCGGCCAGGTCCACCTCGACCAATCCACTGATGTCGATAAGTAGCGTCCAGGTAATTCCTGACATCACGGCTAAAGTGTGGCGGCGGTCCATCGTGCTGGAACCAGATACGTCTCCGGATGCACTGAGGCACAACGGCCAGCAGTTCGACAAGACCTGTTGCTAGAAGATGAGGTACTTCGGGCCCTGCCAAGTGATGAGGTAGGATGTACGGCCCAATCACGTATTCGTGCACCATACCCGCCCACACATTGACACTAAATCTCTGCTGGTAAGCAGACGGTCTTGTTGCATGCGGATTGTCATATCCCCAAACATGAGCTTTGTGACTGTTAAACAAACCCTCTCGAGTGAACGTTGCCTCATCCGTGAATAACACGTATGAAGGGAAGTCGGGCTGTACAGCAGCCTGTTGCAAGTACCATCGTGAAAAGTTTACACGGAGAGGAAAATCTGTCTTCATCAATGCCTGCACCCTTTGTAAACGGTATGGGTGCATACGCTCGCCATGCAAAATCTCCCATACAAGTGTTGTGTTTGACAGATAGAATAAAACCTGCTGTGTTTAAAAAGATAAATGAAGACATAATATTTAGTTTAAAGAAAATTAGTTTATTAAATAGTACTTCAAATTAATTCAAATTAACAAATACAAAAACACTGCTCACAGACAGGCAACTCGGGGAGAATTAACATTAGAATTTTAGACATTAGAATTTTAGAATTTTATCAACTTAGTTAAAATTAAGAAATTAGCATAAAAACTTTACTCAAAACAATCTATATTAAATTCCATCAGAAAATCATTAACAAAAAATATTAAATTTAAAAGAATTTTAGAATTTTCCCAGGCTCTTATAAATTTATGAAGGTTTAGAAATTTGCTCTCAGAATAAAGTTTTAGAATTTTAAATTTACAGAATAAAATTGGATTAAATACATCTCAAATATTGAGAATTTAAGAAATTAGGAGTTTAAATATAACAGCAATATTCACCAGATGGGTCATCAGACAGGGGGGAAAAGTTCCAATTTATTAGAACTTCACTGGTAGGAAACAAATTTTGTAGACTGGTTTACTGGAAATCACCAAACTTGAAACAGGAGAGGATTCAGCATTTTTCTTGAAAAGGATTGTAAACTCAGGAGATCAGACCTAACAGCTACTTCTGGTACACTCGGATCTTCATTGAACGTCCGTCCTCGGCAGAAGCTACGTTCACGTAGCGCGCATAAGAAAATTTAATACACACTTTTCCGGAGAGCTACTTCGTGACTTTCGCGATAAAAGCTCGAAAAAACCATCATTTAAATTAAAACAACTAATGTAAAAAAAAAATAACGCGAGGAACTTAACGTTCCATTGAAAAGCTCGCGTCGAACATAAGTTCCATTCGAAAATAAACAACGCGCTTCTCGCGCTAACACCGACGAAGGATTTCAACAAAAAACTGAAACTGAAAAGTTCTACGCGCGTATTTATATGTGCGGCAAAAACACGGAGTTTAGATAAACGGCAGCAATTAAAATTCGCTTACCGAAATTAGAATTGCCAAAATAATACTCATAATTCCGAGAGCAGATCCGTAAAAATGCGAACCAATTAAAATAAATGACGAATTCCAAAGAGGCGCGAAAACGCTTAGGTGGCGTTATTAATCGCAGTAAAAAGCCCGCAAAACAGAATTCCGAAAATGGCCGCAACTGAAATTTTTGAATTGCAGTGAGACATGGAAATAACTTGAAACTGAAGAACAAACGGAATTTCTAACCAAAAATGGGAAAATGGGATATCAAATTAAAGGGAATTTTAAGGGGAATCAAATAAATAAATAATTTCTAAAATTTGCAAATCAAAAGTAATATTAATTTAAGGAATGGAACATTTTTAACTAAGAATATTATAAAGAAAATTAATTTAGAAGATTAAAAATATTCTAATTAAAGAATAAATGAAAAAGCCAATAAATATTATTTAAATATTACCAAATTAAGAATATTGAGCCAGGGAAAAAGAAATAAAAGTAAATTTTCAAACCTCCAAATTACCTAAATTCTAAAGCAACCCAACACAAGTGACTGTCTCACACCCAGTCTACGGGCAACAGCTCTGGTGCTTTTGGAAGGATTGTGCTCAACCTCACGTAAACCATCTTCTTCCACTCGCACTGTTCTCACAGAGCGAGGCTTGCCCACATCATGTCTGCTGGCATTGAAGGACCCGCTTTCGCAAAGCTGTCTGTGCACTCGCTCGAAAGTTTGACTATTCGGTATTTCTCTGTTGGGAAATCGTTCCCTGTACAACCTTTGCGGAGCTCTCCCATTTCCATTCCTACCTCCATACGTCAGATGGATATCTGCTAGTTCAGCATTCGTGAAGTGCTGCATGCTGTATGGACTCACAGCAGGAAATGACAGCTTACCGCATTGCCGACTTGTTTCGACTTCCCTACACAGGGCCCTCTACAACCTTCACGCGGCGTTTCCGGACACGCATTGTACTGGGAATCCTTTTATATTCGTCCCCTCTAACCCTCTTTAAAATTTGGCCAGACATTTTCCCATCACCCTGTATATATATCTCAGAGAAACTGTTATTTTCATGAAACTTTCGAACTCCGAGACTTTGATGCCAATATATGTTTTAGGACCCCTTAAACACGTATTGACTATTTATGGAGTGATGCCAGTCTGTCTGTGGTCAATTCCTAAAGTACACTATAGCAGCCACAAATACTAATATATTTTCACGAAACTTTATATCTAGCACTGTCATCAAAAAATCTAGAACTGGAAAGAATTGTTTTTAAAATTCAAGTAAAAACTTCGAGATTTATTGCCAATTTTATATTTTCTTAACATGGCAGCATAGAACAAAATTTGACATAATCATGTATAAAAGGGTTTATGTATGACTTAAGATCACGTGACTTAATAGTTTTAATCATTGTTGATAGCCTTGATAATATTTTTGTTCGTGACGTCAGTAGTCCCTTCGGAGAGGTGGGAGGATGTTATCCCCCAGGAGGGTACATTTTCAGGTGTAGTATTAATCGAAAGATTTTTGTTCAAGCCATTTAAATTGAAGGGTAACACGATATAGTTGTAATCATTTGGATCCACGATACCGATTTTTCAAAATTTTTCTTGTATTATTTGAAAAAAAATATTAAAAATGGTTTCTGGTATGAGAAAGTCGAGTGGAGCCGCACTTCAATTAACTTGCCAGCAAATCGAATATTATCCGCAGGGAAACTAAGTTCGTTGTACTCTCCAGGTTTTTGAAATGACATTCTTTATAATAAAATAGTATGAAAACACGTCAAAGCAATTAATACTTTAAACATGTTCACTTTCATATGTAATATCATGTGATAAATTTGGTGGCATCATTCTCGTGGAACTAGCTCGTTCCATTCATGAGAAAAGGTACTTTGGGTAATACTTTTGTATTTGAACACCAATAGTCATTTATCTGCTATAAGAATAACTTATTTCTCCGTCCATAACGCTTGTCGAGCTATCGGCGATGAATTTGACAGAATGTCGCCAACTTAGCGACTTTTTGAAATGTTGCCAAATTAACTAAATATATCGCCAAATAGATAAAAATGACGCTAAATCAATGAAAATGACGACTAATTTTCGAAAATTCAATATCGTTGAAAGAATATAAGTATCTACTATAAGAAAAACCTATTACTTTCCTTATATACATAATGTATAAGGAAAGTATTGTGACGGGGTCGAAAATTCGAAATCGAGTTTTCGACGGGAGAGCACGTTTCAAGCATCCCTGATCACGAATCAAACATTTTTGAAGTGATGTCTGTGTGTGTGTGTGTGTGTGTGTGTGTGTGTGTGTGTGAAAGTATGTGTTGAGACCCAGACCGTCCGACCTACCAGAAAGGTGTAAGGTAACTGTTTGGACGGCCGGGTGAAAGTATGTGTGTGAAAGTATGTGTGTGTGTGAAAGTATGTGTGTGTGTGTGTGTGTCAGTGAGACTGTGGAGACGACAACTGACGAACGAATGGACCGATTCGAATCAAATTTGGTACAAAAATCACAATCCATAAACACTGGAAGCCTATTGTTTTTATACGCAATCGAATGTTCAGAACCCCCCTGAATTTTCGAATGAAATTTTTAAAAAATCAAAACCACTAATAAAGTTACGCAAATAGACATTTCTTTTGTAGTTTTTTATTGGAAAATGATTGACATAAATTTTAGAACGCTAACATGAACCGTTCTCGAGATATTGTACATTTTTCAAAAAATTATCAAAAAGTCATATAAAATAAAAAAAATATTTCCTATTGAGACACATGTTCACTTTTCATATGTAATACCATGCGATAAATTGAGTGACATCTTTCTCGTGGATCTAGTTCGTTCCATTCATGAAAAAAGATACTTTGAACAATACATTTGTATTTGAATGCCAATAGTCTTTTATCTGCTGTAAGAATAACTTATTTCTTAGTGCATAACGCTTGGTGAGATTTTGGCGACGAATTTGGCGGAATGTCGCCAACTTGGCGACTTTTTTGAAATGTTGCCAAATTAACGAAAATCTCGCCAAATGGATAAATATGACGCTAAATCAATGAAAATGACGACTAATTGTCGAAAATTCAATATCTTGGAAAGAATATTAGTATCTACTATAAGAAAAATCTATTTTTTTACTGTAAAAGTATAAAAGAAAGTAGTTCATTACATAAATATAAGGAAAGTCATGTGTTGCCCACATCAGATTTTTTTTTACTGCAAAAGTAGTAAATTCATTGCATTATATAAGGAAAGTCATGTGTTGCCCACATTAGATTTTTATGTATGTTATGGTTCAATTATATTTTAAATGCCTCGTATTCAGAAATGTAAAAATATAAAATTAATATGTAAATTTTGTATGGCGGGTATAGCCTATATTTAAGCACATGTTCGCCCCTTATTTTCACTTCGCCACTGACGAAGGGCATAGTAATACCCGAAAGCGCTATGGCTGTGTTATATTTGTACGTCGTAAAAAGGAAATTTTAATAAAAGACGAATTGAGGCCAATTTTTTTTGGTTGTCTTTATTTTTAAAGTATGATATTCTTTATTTTTATTATTGCCTCTTTTTACTTACAGGTTTGAATCCGAGACCGACAAGCAGATATTAGACGTTATCCTGGATCGAAAGAGATACGACAGCAGGATGCGACCGAGCAGTAAGTTGCGAACACAATCTGTCACAATGACAAAATAATACAATAATTGTTGAAGCGTGATGGTGAAATAGCGTGGTGAAACTGACAAAGAAATGCCTTTAAATTACGTTCGAAATAAACGCAGGGCCAAACTATTGGGTTTTGAATGGAGAAGCGTATTACCCTTTTATAGAAACAAAATTGTTTTTGGAAAATACGCTATCATAGGAAAGTCGTTTTTTGAAATGTTTAAGTTAAGAATAGTTTATACTTGAATGATTTCTCTTAAAGTATTTTGCAATATTTGAATTGCAACTTCATTTTGTCTTAACACGTTAGCATATTTCTAGATAAAAATCTAATTTCATTAAAAAAGGTAGAGGGCGCAAATTATAAAATAAATGACAACTGTTTGGCTTCATGAGAAGTTATAGATGTTTTTGTGAAATTTATAGTTTAGTGGAATATTGATATTTTACGTTGTCAATATATATAATTTGGGTAAAAGGATTGAAATTAATGTTTAACAAGAAGACATTGTTGTTAGGCAAAATGTTGAACTTGAGTGGCATATCAAAATTTATTAAAAGTATGGGAAATAGTAGTTACAAGACAGTATTTTTTATTAATTGTTGTACAAGGTTATTGCAAAAATATTCGTATAACAACAGCAGCATATAGTAAAGAATAATTGCTTCAACTGGTTCCGAAGACAGAGAATAGCCTTGTTGAGAACGATACATTTATGTTATGATCTATTAAAGTAATCTTACTTATTCAAGCAAGTTCGGCATATGAGATATAATAGCACACGTGGCTGAAGATAGAAGAAAAATTTCCGAGCCGAAATGAAAATAGATAACAGTACAAAGCACGGATGCAAGAATAAATAGTAGAAAATAAGAAATGGATCGAAAGAAACCAAGGTAGTGACATCGTTAGTTTTTACTATATGCTATACGTATAGGAAGATTTGCTATAAAACTCTTAGTTTTAACGGCGATTTAGGGCGTATGTTTAGTGTTGTAAGATATTTACCCGATGCAAACAAATTTTATTTACTATTAATGTATGTTAAAGCCTTCATGTTTTTCATCTTTACGGAAAAATCTTGTGTGCAGCATATTTTTGTCAGGAAACACTAATTAAAATGGAATATGAAACTTAACGGAAAAGCAAAACACAGGCTTACCATTGACTGAGAAATTTACCATAGAAAAATTAACTTTTACTACACGGTTCATTGACCTATTTGGTCGTAAAATACGGAATTAAATAAAGTATATCGTTCCACGCAAAAGGTTAACGAAAAAGACTTTGAAGAAAATGTTTTAGCCATATTTATCTTTTACTTAAAGCAAGTCTTTTTGTTTCTTACCTTTGCCCTTTTCATCTTTATTCGTATGGTTCACTAACTCATGTTTTATCCTTCTAGATTATACTTTGGTCAACGTTACCGTCCTTATATTATCCTTATCATCTCCTGATGAATCTAGTTTAGTAAGTATTAAAACTCATATTCTTTTAAATAATAACTCAACTCCTATTCATTGAAAAAATATTAATTGTTCTCATGAAAAAAGTGAAATAACACATACTAAATAACACATAACTAAAAACACACATGACATGCTCATTAATGGATTTATTATCCGATCATGAACCCATTGCTTTAATTTCTTATTCTTTTAATTAATGGAATACAGCTCAACTCTACTTTCTTATTCCAGAATTCATTTTTAAACAACTATTTTTTTCAAATTTTATAAGACAATAATTTTAAAATATGTATTGTTATTCCAAATGATCGCAATTATGGCATATGAGTATTCGTTTTAAAGGGGTTGAAAAGTCTATCTATTGATGCCAGGTTTGATAATGTATCCTTCGGAGGATAACTTATTACCTAGAGCAGTGTTCTTCAACCTTTGTCATCTCGCGGAACCCTTTTTTCGAGATATTTTTTTTATGGAACCCTTCGTTCAGTAGCACACCCAGATTTGATTTTAGGGGGGATGTGTCATATTGCGTATTACATGTTATGAACAAGGTGCGTATCTGATTTGTTATAAAAACTTTATATAAGATATAAATTTGCATTAATTCAAACAAGAAGATAAATATTTCATATAAAGTATTTGTATTATACATATATATGTCATATGAAATTGAAAACAAAGAAAAACAAAAACAACGAATTGTAGTATCGACTCGCGGAACCCCTAAAGCGTTTGAGTGGAACCCTAGGGTTCCGCGGAACACAGGTTGAAGAACACTGGCCTAGAGAGTTGAATTATAACGTCACGACAACAAAAATTGTATCGCAGCTATTTTTCACCACAATTTTTTAAATTATTGTGTATCGTAATCATTGAGCCATAAATAAACCCCTCGAGTTTTCACTCGAATTAAAAAAAAATCTCTCTAGTTCTAATTTTTCGTTAGCGAATTCAAATATAAAGTTTTGTGAAAATCCAGCAATATTTCTGGCAGTTATTGTAAACACAGAAAACATTCCAAAAATAGTCAGAACTTGTTCAGAACGCCCTATCTTGAAAGCAAGAATTTTTCGTGAAAAGAATGCTTTCTCAATGCTACGTTTGAGAAAATTAGCACAACAGCATAATTACATACATGATAAAGATGGCGTATCGTATAAAATTATAATGGATTTTTGAAATTACATCAATCATTGAGAAATTTTCAGGAGTCCTCCTTTCTGTTGCAAGATTTTGCTCCACATGTGTGTATATGTTTATACACGTATGAAAAAGTAAGCATAATAGCATAATTACATGATAAAGATGGCATATAGTATACAATTATAATGAATTTTTGAAATTATATCAATCATTGAAAATGTTCACGAGTCCTCCTTTCTGTTGCGACATTTTGCTCCATCATATATGTGTATATGTTTATACACGTATGTAAAAGAAAATACAACAGTATAATTACATAATAAAGATGACATATCGTATACAATTATAATGGATTTTTGAAATTATATCAATCATTCAGAAATTTTCATGAGTCGTCCTTTCTGTTGCAACATTTTGCTCCACATGTGTATAAATGTTTATACACGTATGAAAAGTAAGCATAACTGCATAATTACATGACGAAGATGGCATATAGTATACAATTATAATGAATTTTTGAAATTATATTAATCATTGAAAAAATTTTATGAGTCCTCCTTTCTGTTGCAACATTTTGCTCCTCGTTTGTGTATATGTTTATACACGTATGAGAAAGTTAACACAACAGTATAATTACATGATAAATGCGGCATATCATATACAATTTTAATTAATTTTTGAAATTATATCAATCAATGGATTTTTGAAATTATATCAATCATTGAGAAATTTTCGTGAGCCGGCCTTTCTGTTGCAACATTTTGCTCCATATGTGTGTATATGCTTATACACGTGGTACAATTACATAACTAAATATATTTTTACTTAACTTTTACAAAGTCCAGGAAGAAAAATTAAATTTTTAGTTAACAAATAAAAACTGTATGTCAACTGATGGTAAATAATCTATTTCTATTAGTTGATTATATTATTGATTAATTGATCCATTTTATTAGTTGATTGAAAAATTTAATTTTATAAATTATTTTTTTTAAATTAATTATTTCAAATACTAGTATTAGTAGCAGATCTACTTTTTCGGATGCATGTTTATTAAACATTTTTTACAATCGATAATTTTAGTCTTTTTAAATAATATGGAATTAGCAGAAAATTTCAATGAATATGGTAATTAAGAAAGAAATATTTCTAACAAAGTGCTCATTTTGTGTTCGTAAAATGACTATTTTATAATTTTCGCCATTATTTTATTTTTTGTTATTCAGTCGTAGGCCTCTTAGGATATAACCACCAATTTCTTTTGTCCTATCTCGTTTGTTACACAGTTACAAACACATGTTATAACTCTCAGGTTTTGTTTTTAGTTAGCATTTTCATTAATATAATTGACCTTAATATCTGTCAAAATGCATTCTATTACACTCACTATTAAACTTCAATTTCTACTTATTAAAACTGTTTCTAAACTCCAACTGTGTTCTTACGCGCAATTTTTGTTGTTTTTAGTTTTATATTTTGAGTTGTTATCCCCAATCGTATGCCTATTTTCTATTTTCATCTTGTTTATATGTATTTTGTCACCTTTCCTAAAGGGAAATTCCCTTAATGTCGTATTTTTCAAAAAAATTTTGTCATAGAACTTGTGAAATTCAATTAGATGACGGAACACCAATATGAAATGAATACCATTGTGGTTTGAATTATGCATTGTTATTTTAAGCGTATTTGTTAACATTTAAGAAATTTTACACGGAGCTATCATGCCATGGAACCTCTGTACTACTATCATGGAAACCCAAAGTTTCCATGGAACACACTGTGAAAATACCTACTCCAATGTGCAAAGTCCACTTCGACAATAAGAGCTTGGAATTTCGTCCCAATAGCTAAATGGTGGGCGTCAGCGGACCAGTTAGGAGTTCCAGGGTTCGCCCCCGTCTTTAGGACAGCAAGGTTCTTTACAAATGTAATAAATTGATTGATTGGTTGATATCCACTAACCCTCGTGGACCTGTTAACCACAGTTTAGGATCTACTGCCGTTTATGTATGTAGATTAAACACAAATAATAAATATAATGTATTGAAGTTCTTAGAATTTTTTTTGTGTTCCCAGAAATACGAAGTGGAGTTCCTTTTGCACCAGAGCTGGGAAGACCCCCGTTTGCGGTACGACGACAACGGGAAGTACCGTTACCTGAACGCCATTTCTCACCATCAGGGCCTGTGGACGCCCGACATCTACTTCATCAAGCACGGGGAGTTCAAGGCTCCCCTGGCCCAGGTCCACATGGCCCTCAAAATCTACAACAACGGATCCGTCCGATATATTACAAGGTTAGACTTTTGATTCTTACTTCTAAACCCTCTTAGCATATCTGCCTATGTAAATTTCGACATATCCTACTCGAATCTTTGATAAATGCACGTACAGGGGTAGATTGGGGACATAAATACGACCGTCTAGACTGAAGGGCTTGTGAGCATTAATTATAATCTATAAATTAATGAACTTCGAAAAAACAGCAAAACTAATGTATTGATAATGAGTTATCCTACAATTAAATTGTGTAAACATCACTCTATTAATTAAAATGTATAAACATGTCTTCATCATTTCACTAGATGACAGGGAAGATATTTAAAATAGGTGAAATACGATTGACAAAGGTAACTGTTAATTAAATCAATCTAATTGATATCTCTAAAATTCAAGATGTTATATTTTTGTATTTTATTGTCCAGTTCGAATCGCACGGAAATTTTTTTATCGAGAGAATTAAATAAAAAAATTTGAAGGATAAAATATCCAGTTTTGTTTAGATCTTTGAGCCCGATACTTATAATGATAACATAATGTTACTTTTAAAAAGGATGAATGGTATATCTAAAATCCAAGAAGTTTGCATGTTGGATATAAAAAACCATTACATCAAACATACTAAAAATCTCAGACGTTATCCTACGAGCTAATCGCTGTCTCGCTATCGTTGCAGAATCGTCTGCTGGAATATATGACAAGGCAAAGAAAGCTTTGACAACGCGTCTATTTAGAACAAAAAATAAATCATATTGTGACGTGCAACCGCGTCGGGCAAAAGTAACTTACGATGGAAGTGCAAAGGACTATCACAAAGGTGGAGGAACTCTTCATTTCACCAGTGGAAGCAGAAGGATTTCGAGCATGGAAGGAGTTAGTGATACAGCATGGTAGATATTCGAGCGAGCAGATTTCTGCGGAGCCAGTGAAGATAGACGTGGAAATTTTGAGAGATTGGAGAGGTAGACATGGCTGGAGAAAGCTTATGGAGGACATTTCTGTGGATTTTACTCAAGATCTTCGGTACAATATGGACGGGATAAAGATTGTGCGGCCATCTGCCGTGAAAATGGCGCAAGGAGCGTCAGCCAAGCACGTGGAGCAGCGGGTGACTAAAGACAAGATGGACTGGGCCGAAGTCATGGAGGACCAGGACCAGGCTCAAGGAGAGTCGGATTCCTCATCGGAGGGCGATGAAACCCCAAGTGCAGCTGTTTACGAGGCAGCGTACATCAAGACCCTGGGACGTGGGAGTGACCAGATCAAGAAAGACACCACCGAGTGGAAAATATACAGCCATTTCAAGGTTTATGACTGGATCATCGCCAGATGGATCTGGAGGAGGACGAGATCGACTTCGATCGGGCCAAGATGCTCAGGACTATAATAACAGGTACCATTTCTGACGCTAATCTGCTAGCCAGCCACCCTAACATTAGTACTTTAACTAATAGGAAATCTTATGATCTTGTATATGATATGTGTAGAAATAGGAAAACTAAATCTGAAGATGAGTTATATCTGAAATTTAAGCACGAAATGTTTAGCAAACTTGAGGGGTATATCACCCAGCCTAAATCCAAAAAATTAAAAACTTCTGATAGTAGTAAACCTTCTACTTCTAAATCAAATTCCCAGGAAATTCAGACTAAAAATAAATTCAGCAAACTTAACGACGAGGAAGTCGAAATGACTGATGCGCCCGCCTCCCCTAAGGAAAAAGTCGCGTCCTTCTACGTGGACTCCACAATTAATTGGGGAGCCCTAATAGAGGACTTAAACAAATCACTAGATAATAAAGTTCAGGGTCTTCTCATGGGGAGAGTGATCCGGATCACTCCTGGGTCCGTTGAGGACTACAGGAGTGTGCAGGCTCACTTAACCCGTGAGGGGATTCCTTTCAGCTCCTTAAACCTAAAAACGGATAGGCCGAGGAAGGTAGTAATAAAGGGCTTGCCCACTAACACCAGCATTGAGGATGTAAAAAAAGAGCTTGCCACGCTAGGCTTTAAAATTGTGAGGATTACTCAGCTAAGAAATAGACGAGATAGGACCCCCCTCCCCATCTTCTTGGTCGGACTTGAGCCGGCGGAGGGATGGGCGAGGATTTATGAAGTAAATTCCCTGTTTTCTATGCAAATTAAAGTTCAACTTTTTAAGGCAAGAGGCCATAAAATGTGTTACAATTGCCAACTTTGGAACCATCATTCTGACCAGTGTACCCTCCCCCCCCCCCGCTGCCTTAAATGCGGCGAAGATCATCCCACGAGAAACTGTACAAAAAATAGAGACACCCCGGCGAAATGCGCCAACTGCGCAGGATCCCACCCGGCAAATTTTAGGCACTGTCCCCAAAACCCCTGGTTTAGGAAAAAAAACCAGGAATTGAAAAAAATCCAGCAAACTACAAAAACTGTAAAAACTTCACCCACCCTTGGCGAGGATAACTTTCCCCCCCTTCCCACTAAGAGATCCCCCCCTGCACAGGAAGTGCCGGCAACTGCCGAAACGGTAGAAGGAACTACTGGCGAGCACTTAGTCCAAGCGCAACCTGGGCTGGACAAAAACCCTCAAACCGCGAGTGGAAACACTTTTCTTGAGTTTTTGAGTCTCTACAAAGAGGTAGAAAAATATGTAGATATAAGTAAAATCAGTAGCATTCTTAAAGATGTTGTACAAATTCTGAAAAGTGAGGAGGATGCTATGACTAAAACATTCCAAATTGTTGATATGGTCGCAAAAATCCTAAAAAATCAAACCCCCCAAATCTAAGTTTTGCTTTCTTTTGGCTGGCTTTTTGTGTTATCTCATTATGGTCACTACCCTCATTACCTGTTCAAGCATTTGGACTTTCGCTACGTGCCTCATCACCTGTTCAAGCATTTGGACCTTCACTACGTGCCTTAACACCTGTTCATCAACAGTTCAAGCATCGGGACTCCTCCCACATGCCTCATCATCTGTACACCACCTGTTTCAAGCATTAGGACTTTCCCACGGTCTCACTCCGTGCTGATTGTGTATGGACTTGTTCTCGCGTGCTTCACGTGCTTGGCGCCAGCTCTTGCGACGATGCCCCGCCTATCAGGGGACGTTCTACTTCTACGGACTTTTCAAGTATACAAGTAATGTTAAAGCTACAGTACAACGAATCACACAGCACAGAAGATAAAGGCGGCAACGCCAGGTGCTTCATCAACGACGACGACGGAGGATAAGAGATATATAGTGCTTATTATTTCAATCTAATTAAAATATTTTATAATTAAAAAATAATTTTGATAAATTTCTGGTGACTATTACTTTTATTTATTAAACTTCATTTGCACTATTTGTACTAAAAACATTTTCTGGAATAAGTTCAGTAAGTTTAATAATAAGTAGAAATGAATGCAGAACTGAAATGAACAAGTGCTGTGATTAAATAGTATTCAAAATTCGTTTAAAATTCATTCGTGATGAAACAATGAAACTGTATTTTATAGCGAGAGTTCAATATTTCCCGTTATTGGGGAAGATACGAATAATATACAGGTAAGTTGTGACTTATATCCAAAGAAATATATGACAAATGACGTCTTTTAGATAAAAAAGAGAGCATATATGAATGTTTAGGGTACCCGAATATTCGTCATATAAAATACATTAAGAATCTACACTGATTAATAAGGTAAGTATTATCAGGAACATCATAGCAAAATATAACTTTCAATAAAATATTAATAACTTAAACCTTACATACATATGTGTTGTTATTGAAACCCAGACCGTCCGACCTACTAGAAAGGTGTAAGGCAACTGTTTGGACGGTCGGGAAGTGCCATCCAATTTAGACCGGAACCCAGTGGGGGAGGCATCCACTGGGACCGTACCATCCTTCCCCTACCACCAACCTCTCGGAAGGACTTTAGGACCCACATGTTTAACGTGATCGTATTCCGCATGAACACGGCCGCAGTTTTGGCAGTGGCTGGAATCGAACCCGGGCTTACCGTGTGCAACTCCAGCGCGCTAACCAATGGGCTACCGCGGTGTAAAATGTATGTTATAACACGGTTAAAAGTTATGATTTAGAAAATTATAAATGTTTTGGGCACGACTGAATATAAATCGACTTTTTTAGGCGATGTATGTGTCTAATTTTTATGTACAACAACGTTTTCTTTAAATCAAATTAAACGATTTAAATAGAACACGTTGCCTAATTATTATAGTATAAATGCGTTAAGAACCCCCACTGTTTTAAAAAGTAATATTTCAAAATAATGATAATAAATCACGTCCAATAAATTATCATTCCCGAGATATAATTTTAATCTGCAAAAAGACAAACTTTCAAAGCGATGGACTTTAATAATTTCGAGGCAGTGTAAGTTTTTAAAATAATTTTTCTAGGAAATATATAAAATCTAAATTCAGTGAGCAGCACATGAATTTCCCTATTAATTTTTCCTATATCTAATTTGCTATTTATAATTGAATCAGTGTACATCCCTCTTCTCATACAAAATGGAAGTTTATATGAAATTTCGTCGCATTTTATTTTACAATTATTTAAATTTTACTTGGTAATATATTATTTTTATGGATGGAAATAGCTAAAATTCCCATAAACTGGAAACGCTTTATCTTAACGTATCGAAATTGACTGTGTTGAATTTATTATGAAAACATTTACAGAAAACAACCACTTGCTTAATATAGATGTGTATATTTTATCCTTTACTTATTTATTTTTTAGGGCCATAATGCTAAAATTAAGTGTTTTCTTATTCTTACGAAATCTAATGAATTTCTGAGTAAATCACCAACTGTAAATATCATGAAAAGCTAATAATTCTTGAGTTACAGTTAATACATACTTAAATTACATTTAAATTGGACACACTACACACGCATATACAACCGGCCACACCAACAGCTACCATAAGCCTACGGGTTGGTCGTGTGGTCTGGGCTTTCTACACGCATATACAAACAGTGGCGGATTAACCAATAGACTAAGACTGAAGTCTACGGCGGCAAGTTTTAGACGGCGGCAAATTTTTGACAATGAAGCATTTGCAAAGGTGCGTCGTCGCAGCTAAATTTTTTAACCGATTAAACGAATAATTTATCAGAAATGCATTCTACCTATCGAAATACGGCACTAAAGCGAATTCGTCGCCCATTTAAAGGAAAATATGCAGCGAACAGGTCTCTATTTTGAGCTGCGAAAACATCGCAACCTCTGATATATTTTATTTATTGTTAAGAATCGCTATCTTCCAAGGTACTTAATTGTGATACATAGAGTTTTAAGTTTATATTTTTATTAATATTTTTGTAATGAAAAGCGTTTTTTTTATATTTTGGTGTTATTAGTTTTGTTTTATATGTGATGTTTAGATAAATATATTGCTAAATTTAATTACTAATATATAATTACTATTTATTGATAAGAATTTCTATGATCCTTTTATATTCAGAAAAATTAATATTTTTCTGTTTATCTATCTTTTATATCCAGATTTAGATGTTATGTTTGGTGAGAGTAGGCGGCAAAATACATCAACCTATTTGTGTAATGAAAATCGTGATATTTTTTTGGTGTTATTAGTTTTGTTTTGTATGTGATGTTTAGATAATTACATTTCTAAATCTACTGACTGATATATAATTACTATTTATTGCTAAGAATTACTATGTTCCTTTTATATTCAGAAAAATAAATATTTTTCTATTTATCTATATTTTATATCCAATTTTAGATGTTATGTTTAGTGAGAGTAAGCTGCAATATACATCAGCCTACAGACGGTAAAATCGTAAATCAGCCATTATATGCAAAAATGTTGTGCTCCTGGAAGTAGTTAAATCGTGTTCTGACATCCACTACACAACATATGCAAAGTCTAACAAATGTTTGATATCGAATACTCGTTATTTGTACAGTACTTTTCCTATAGTTTATATATTATGTATTGTAGTGAATGTAAAAATGTGTTAAATACTAGGAAGTAAATTGACTAAGACTATACAGCTGAGTTAGAAAAAAGTGCTGATAGGAAAGGGTTAAAGCAATTTTTAAAAAATTATATTGAATGTGAGCGAATAATTGACATATTTACAAATTAGAGAAGTAACTATCAACTGCTTTACATTAACATACTTTTATGCGACTTTACAAATTGGATTTTCATGCTGCGAAGACCAAGGTTAACGCGTGTCGTCACAGAAAGCTAATTTTGTCTGCGGTTACTTGTACTACTTATATGAATTATCTGCTGCCTTATTCGAAGCAGATTTCTGGATTTTATGTTGCAGTTATAGCCTATTACATAATATAGCAAAATCATTTTTAATATAAAATATATTTTTAAAATATTACCGGTTGATATCTCCAGTACACAAAAATATGAAATTTTAATTTTCATAAAGTTATATCCAAATGGTTTCTGTCCAACCTATATCCTGTCAAATTATAAATAAAATAAAATTTAAACTCAAAATGACAGAATTAGTGCCATTATTAAATCCATACCGAAAAATTATATTTTTTCCTAGTTATTTATCATCTGCGGAAATACTGATTTGGAATTAGAGCATCTGCTTAAAAATCCCCCCTGCATATACAGGGTGAATCGAACTTAATCTGCCAAACGAAAGGGGGAGATAGAAGAACCCATGTGCAGTATAAAACACCATAGCAACCCTGTCCTATCTCTAACCGTTTCCGGGTTATGGTGGATAGAAGGAAAGTCTGAAAAACTCAAATTTGTGAAAGGTCTACACGCAAAATATGCACATAATTGGAAAGAGCAGAAAAATCGTAAAAGGTGACACCATTTCCATCAGGATATCTGGATTTAACGGGGACAAGCGCTATATAGTTCAGACAAGCGCTGAAACATTGGCAAAATCGAAATGTTTCTAAAATCTGTAACCGACTATATCGCAAAATCCCTTCTGGCTACAATCGGTCAAATTTACCCAAAACTTTTCCATTCCATCAGCTTTCGAATCAGTCTGCAATAAACCATATCTGCGTTTTAGCTCCGGAGAAATTTAGCTTTTTGTTTGCCGCATGTTCGTCGAATGTCTACTTCGACGAACGCCGATTTCAGTGGTGTATTGCAAACAAAAAGCTAAATTGCTCCTGAACTAAAACACCGATATGGTTTATTGTAGGCTCATTCGAAAGCTGGTGGAATGGAAAAGTTTTTGGTAAAGTTGATTGATAGAGTTTTTGCGATATAGCCGGTTACAGAATTTGGCAACATTTCGATTCTGAATTTCGCCAATGTTTCAGCGCTCGTAGCTCGCCGTTAAATCCAGATATTCTGAAAGAAATGGTATCATCTTCCTTTCTATCCTTTCCAAGGATCCTTTCTATTCTTTCCAATTATGTACTTATTTTACGTATAGACCTTTCATAAATCTCACAAACTTGGGTTTTCTCAGACTTGACGCACTTTCCATGTATCCACTATAACTCGGAAACTGTTAGAAATAGGATAGGGTTGCTATGGTGTTTTATACTGCACATTGGTTCGTCCACGATCCCCTTTCGTTTAACAGTTTAGGTGCAATTCACCCTGTATATAGCAAATAACCACCATTTCAATACCCCCAAAACATTGGAGGCGACATTCAGGAAATGGGAGGGGTCAAATGTGGGTGTAACCATATACACAATTTATACATGTCCCGGCTATTCACAACTAAATCTTGTAGATATTTTTTTTAATAAAAATTATTTTCTATAATTAACCATATTTGTCAAAAATTTTAAATTTGTATAATTTTTACAGGAAGCAAGGACGCCACAAAATTTGCCTGGGTCTTATACAAAGTAAAGTACAAGACTTCATTTACAATTATTAAAGAGGCTATATAGATTGTTCTTCCTCCCCCCCGCCAAAAAAAAATAACTTGACACGAATTAGTAAATCGAGTATGATTCATGAAGTTCTGCAACGATCGCAATTTTACAGGAGATTATTCTAATGAGTTATCCAGTCATAAAAACATTAAGGAGACAAAAGATGTAGATGTAGAAGTTACCATAAATTTCTAGAACAGAATGAACCATAAGGAAGTTACACTTTAAGAATAATGCATAAAGAGAATAAATTTTCTTAATGATTCTTAGAGGAGGCTACCTGGAGCGTGGTGGAAGGGGTTGGCGGGCAAATAGCTCTCCCGGGTGTATTCCAAACATTTTGAAAAGGATTAACATCCTAGCCACTCCAATACGCTAGCCACTCCATACGAGCAATACCTTACCTATGGAGGCAGCCTTCCACTAAGTTTGCTTTATGTGAAAAAGAACGCCGTTCAAGAAACGAAAATTCGAACTGACTGCAGATGCATATTGTCTGACATAGAGATCCAGGACTTCGTCGATATAATTTTGTGCCGCCACACAACCGCCTCAGAAAGACATGAAGGTTAGTTCAGTCTCCTAATGAAAAGCCAGCCCATACCATCACAATACCAGAACCAAAAACATGGTGTTTAACGATTTTACTGAATTGGCTGCTTATTTATTTATCTTCTTCAGACTATCATACGTATACTGTCCGATTGCAGGGCGAATCTTGATTCATCTGTGAATAAAATTGCAATGAAAAGTATTATTTTATCTTCGCAACATATGGCTGATCGTGTAGTTAGCAGTGAACATTGCCGTTTTGAAAGGAAAGGTATAAAATATTTGTTAAGAGATTTCTTCCGACAAATAACTTACCTGTTTTCGCAATTCAGATTTCCACTTATAAAAAACATGTCCCAAACGATAAACATTAATATACAAACTTAAATAATGCCACATTGTTCTATGGCTACTGAACTAGTTATTAAAATTAATATATTTATTATATTTATTTTCACCCAAATGTTTAATTACATCTTACAGTGTACATATATATTTTTTAGGTTCTAACCAAACCTGTAGACAAATATGATGACAATACGCAATTTGTTGAAAATTATATTAAATAATTTAGCAGATAAGTTATTTCCTCGAGGCAATAAAAAAGTACCTGTTGTTTAAATGGGATGCACAGTTGTTCGTAGGAGTCATCTTTGGCGTGGGACTTCTAGAAGCGAGTCAAGATTATTTTGTTACAGCGACACTTAAATTATATGATACCTTGGCCCTCTCTTTTGGCCATGTTCAGCAACTCTCAATTCTGTTGTCTCATCAGCAAATCAAAGTATCATCTCAGATTTTCTTGTGACTCTCTTAATCTTCTGCTGTTGGCTCCTCCTTCTTTTTCTTCCCCTTATATGACTTCGACTTCTTGACTCGTAATTCCCCCATAGCTCTGTTCTCATTGGTCGGAGACATACTGGAACGAGCTCTGTCCTACACGTAACTGCCTTGTACGCATGCCGGCAAGAATTATGTGACTTGTCGATGAGTGTGGTAGCATTTATTGCCCATATAAACTATTTAAGCTTTACGCCGACCTTGGTAACCGTCTGTTTTCATGCATTGTTTAACGAAATTCTGTGTCATTGCTTGAACTCTGCTACTTTTCGTTTAGAGTCATAAACACTGTTCTATGGTGTGCTAACTTCTAAAATGCTAAATCGCGTGGTAAATCTTGACTTGTCTGTTAATAAAATATTCACCTATGTTTGGGTACAACTCACATGCTCCCTACACCACTGTAAACGTACTATTCTGGTCCTGGAGCTCAACGGGACACAAACTTTTGGTATCCGGTCATAGAGATCTAGTATCCGATCTTCGACTCACAGTATTGATTGATATTGGCCCTCTTATGACAACAGTATTGGTGCTGGCAAATTTGATGCTGTCTTTCAGCGATTACATATATGCACCGGCCTAATCTATGTGCCGGTCTTAGAAGGTGTGGTGGGACTCGTGGTTGTCACGAAATATGTTTTCTTGGATGGTCTCCACTCGTTTCTGGATTGTGTACATAAACGAGAAAGGATGGAATGGTGCACATAAATTAAATTCGCCACCTCTGTGATGGATTGTCCAGCCTCAAATCTCTCACAATATGCCATTGCATATTCTACTCGAGGACTACAGAAAGTTCTGCACAATAAAGTTCACGCATATGGTCGCTATCTGAGAATTTGCATTCCGTGCTTAACTTTTGGAGTTCAGTGTATATACAATTTGCTTATATATTTATCAATAATAATACAGAAAGTAGTAAGAAGCTGAAGGCTTTACTCTTCTATTATGTTTTCTTTTCTTTTATCTATATACATATGATTATAGAATTTTTTTTTTCGTGTATTTTTTGTCCATACAACAGACAATTGAAAATGTTCATTCTTTCTATTACGATGTATGTTAGAATAAATTTTCATTATGCTGTAAATATTCTAAAATTAACCGCACAATGTTAGTTACATTAACTCCATTATAAATAATCACAATTAACGATAATTTTTAACCATACAAACGATAATTTTAAACCACAATTAACGATAATTTTTAAGTAAAGCAGGGACTAAGGAAATATGTTCTTTTCAGATCTATAAAATTCATAAAGAAAATATTAAATCAAAGCAGTTTTTTTTGTCCAAAAGGATGGCATTCGATTGATTGAGACTATTTTCTCAGTCATGCGACCAAACGGATTTCAGTGTTTGCTTTTCTTGTCAGCAGAATTCCTCGGCAGCGAATAGCTGCACTTGAAAAACTTATTAACTAACAGTGTCTGTGTTAACTACACAAGATCAGATATTCCTTTGTGGACGGCAGACGCACCCGCGCGTCAACTGTAAATCTGCGTTGAAGGACGATATTCACGATTCGCGTCCAGGAGAAATTTTCATCAAAGGACGACTGACACCAATGTGCGTTTTCATGTAGAACGGTCTTGTTTGTATTTATTTGAATACTAGATGGCGCTAAATGTCCATTCTACCATTTACAACATATTTTGTTAATACTTGACCTTTTTATAGGGGGGGGGGGGTCCCTATGAAACATCACTTCATCTAGAGCGGTAAAACGTGGTTTTGTAATATAAAAAAAAGCATATCATTTCTCGCAGACCAGCGGCGTCCGGAGGGTCAAGCAGGCCAAGCGACTGCTTGGGACCCCATGTTTGCAGAGCGCCTCAAAATTTTGTACCTTTTTTTTACTTATCTTGCATTAAGGACTCAAATGCATTATACCTAATTCAACGTTTTCTTGTATTTTACATACTAATTCTGCATTTTATCATTAATCATTCGTGTATTTGTTTCTTTACAACATTTCGGCTACAACCTCTTCATCGGATTGTAGTTGAGCATATTCAGATATGATACTATAACTCCTACGGTGAGCTTTGTTATATAATCAGGGATGAATTTTCCATTGAGACAGAGATCCGGGAATATTTTGATATCCTAAACAAAGGGCCCCAAAATATTGTTGTCCCAGGGGCCCACAATTTTAAAGTGACAGACAAGACTAACGTATGTGTTAGTCTTTTAATGAATCCGTTTTCATTTTTTTAACTTGTGAAACCGACAAAAATAAACTGTCGGATAATCGATTTTTCGGATTACTAATTTTCGAGTTTGTGAAGTTTTACTGCATTTATTGTTGATATAAGGCCTTTCATAAAATTTAGCTTGGGGCCTGAGAAAACCTTGAGACGCTGCTGTCGCAGGCTCTGCTGTGCTATAATTGAGTATGTGTTCTCATTATGATTTTAGTTTAATGATTGCGTGGTGAATTGCTGAAATGTAAGAGAGTATTTTCTTTCAAGTTTAGGGCTTAGAGGAATATGCGGTAGTGAATTTATTAGGTTATTTCGGATAAGAGATTGGCTTTGTTAAGACGTTTTTACGTATAGAAAAATAAACTCGCATGATAACTGATCAGGATAATTATGAAAGTAATGCATATAGTGAAGACTCGTGGATTTTCGGCATTTTTGATGCACGCACGGACAGTTTTTATGAATGCAAATATTGCAATGTTAGTCTATACGTGAATCCATGTTTTAAAAAACATTATACGTAAAAGGCGTATTAATTAGTAACAAATCTATTTTCTTCTTAAAATTGTAGATAATCTATTAGCTATATAAAGTATTGAATACAATCATTTGGATATTTATCCTGTGTAGCAAATAACCATTTTAATCAAGTTAATTAATCATTTTAATCATTTAAATTTTTAATATTTAAATAAAGGATAATTTGCGTGTAACGCATACATATCAGACTCAATATGTCTCCGGTCTAACTAAGAAAAACAATTTTTTTTAGAAATTCGACTTTATTCATCAACATACTCTCTTTCAAGAGTGATACATTCATTCCAACGCTCCTCTAACTTTTCGATGCCTATTTTGTAGAACAATTTGTCTTTGCTCTCAAAATAGGCCTCAGTTTCGGCAATCACTTCTTCATTTGAGCCAAATTTCTTTCCCTGGAGCATCTTTTCGATATCTGCAAAAAGCCAGTAGTCGCGTTGGGGGTCAGATCTAGAGAGAACGGTGGGTGAGGAAGCAATTCGAAGCGTAATTCATATAATTTAACCATCGTCTTCATCGACTTGTGATACGGGGCATTGTCTTGGAACAGCACTTTTTTCTTTTGCATGTGAGGCCGTTTTTTCTTGATTTGTACACTCAATCGATCCAATAATGCCATGTGATATTCGCTATTGATAGTTTTACCCTTCTCAAGATAGTCGATGAACAAAATACCATACGCGTCCTAAAATATGGATGCCATAACCTTGCCAGCTGACTTTTGGGTTTTGGGTCGCTTTGGACGACTTTCACCGACTGCTGTCCACTCAGCTGACGATCGTTTTGATTCAAGTGCGTAGTAATGGATCCATGTTTCATCCACTGTCACATACCGACGCAAGAAGTCCTTCTTATCTTGCTTGAACAGCTCCAAACAGCGCTCTGAATCGTCGACGCGTTGTTGTTTTTGGTCCAGTGTGAGCAAACGCGGCACCCACTTCGGAAGCAACTTACGCATGCTCAAATTTTCGTGTAAAATTGTAAACACACTGCCTTCTGATATATTCAAGGTGTCAGCTATCTCACGCAACTTCACTTTACGGTCTTTCAAAACTATTTTGTGGACTTTGTTTTATGTTTTCTGGAACAACTGCCGATTTTGGGCGACCAGAGCATCATCGGTGTTTGTACGACCACATTTAAATTCAGCATACCAGTCAATAATATTTTATTTCCCTGGTACAGAGTCTCCATAATCCGTATCAAGCCACTGTTTGGCTTCAACAGTATTTTTCCCCATCAAAAAACAATGTTTAATCAACACACGAAATTCTTTTTTTATCCATTGTTTTGAAAATGACAAAACTGGGGTCACTAAAACAACTGTAACCTATAAACTAATTGTCAGAATGTCATGAAATTTTGACAAGTGCCGTTTGAAGGCTGGTACTATCCAGAAATCGTATGGGTCTGTCAACTGTGTTGTCATATATGTGTCAGACCGGAGACTTATTGAAGAGTTACATCTAAGGAAAATAAGTATTTCCCTTATTCCTGAAAAAAGGTAGAATACTGTGTTCAATGCGTGATTTTTGGTGAATTTTTTTTTCCGGAATTAGGCTCTTAGTGAAAAAAATGCATCTTCCTTTCGGAACAAACAGTTCGGAAGCGAAACGCTCTGTCCTTTGGACTAGAGTAGTTCCGGAATGCTGTCGTTCTCAAAGGGATATACCAAATAATTATAGTTTTAAATTTGCTGGACATGAAGTATTTTCTTTTTGGTAAATAATTAAAAATCTATTAAATAGATCAGTACCTCACTTTAAAAATTCACGAGTTTCTAGGTGAAGAATAAGTGTTTTAAATCGCGGGAGATACGTAGAAGCTCACTTGGTCTGATGCAAATTAATGGTGGTACAAGGTATCCTTTGGAATCGTGAGTGTACTCTCAAGATACAACAATGAGTCCACATTTATGAATAATTAACAGTTTTATTTAAAAGCAATAAGAATCGTAGACAGGGACAATATACAGGCTCGATAACTATATCACAAGATGGCTGAACAACTGTCAGATACAATAAAACAATTAAATGTCCAGATAATTCACAAAATATCCGATACTATTTTTAAAATATTGACGTATCTCATAATTTACTTTAGCTCGTATCACGTTAACTGCTCTCCAACTGGTAATGTGCATCGTAACGGAGTCCCCAGTCAAATGACTTCTACCTCCAATCTGTAAACAATATGTGCATTCCTGACATCATTTGAGCAGAATAGAGTTGACTACAATAAAAAAAAAAAAAAAAAAAAAAGAAAATTACTGCAGAATGCAGTAGCACCTTCCAGAGGGAAGGAGAGAAAAGAGCTGTGGTAGCAGAAGTGCAGCCCTCTGTTATTAATCAGAGGGGAAAAAGTATGTGTATCAATTAAAATATAAGATTTAAGATTTGACAAGTAATAAGGGATCAGAGAACTGATGAAAAATTTTAAAAGTTGAGGATGTGGAAGGAGAATTTAATGTAAATGCTCACGGGAGGTCATATAAAACTGCCCTGGGACGTGCTCTCCAACTGAGCGAAGACGCCTTTTATATACTGTCCGTAGAAATTTCTAGAAAGGTCTGGTATCTCCAAGAATATTCAATATTTCGAGAAAATTTTAGTGCATTCGAAAACTCTCCAAATATGGCAATCATGTCCCGTCAGATACAACATAGTAATCCTACTTTCGCGTTGTAGGAACAGCTGCCAGTAAAAGTTGTTTTACAGGGCAGACCGGCAAAGAGCAGTGAAGTCAATTTACGTGTTTTTAACAACAGGATAAATTATAAATGTATTTAGTTTAGTTGTGCTGACTTTAATGTATTATTCTTTCTACTTCTTCGAACCAAACCGTCCGACCAACCCGAAGGTGTAAGGTATCTGTTTGGACGGCTGGAGAGTACCACCCAATTTAGACCGGAAACCAGCCTGTGTCTGAGGGGAGGGAACATCTACAAGGACCGTACACTCCTAACCCTACCACCTATCTCTCGGAAGGACATACGGATCTACATATTTAACGCACTCGTTCTCCGCGTGAACAGTTTGGGAAGAACCGGGAAACAACTCGGGTCGTCCGAGTTCAAACTCCGCACGCTAATCACTGGGTTGATCCATCCCTTTGTATCCTCCTTTGCATATCATCCGAAAATTTTATGTTAGATGCAACTGTCTGTCCATCATGCTATTTGTCGGTTTAATAACAGGTATCTTGACAGACGCTTTAACATAAGATGTTCAGATATAATAATTTTTATAACGAAATTAATTTCGCACTTTTAATTAAAATTATGAGATTGTCATTTCATTCAAACATTTCCAGATGCACAAGATGGCATTTGATTAATTGAATGCATGGAAAATCCCAAAGTTCCAATTAATATTTCAAAGTCTTCTTTAAGTTGTGGAGAACTTCCAGATGGCAACGTTTCCGACTTTTGATGGATAATTATGCCATTATGAGAAGAGAAAAATAAAATTACTGCTAATAATCACGGGTTATTATTGTATGGGATGTTCCTCGTTGGCGAATTTTACGTAACCCTTATATTGGTTACATAACTGTAAACGAGACATACTATTTTAAGCAAAGAAAAAAAGTTACAAAAGAATTTTAAAATCATAGATATTTAAGTTACTCTATGCACCATATATACATAAAAGTTAATACATAAATATACATAAAAGTTAACAAATAAATATACGTAGAAGCGAATATATTAATATTCATAGAAGCTAATACATGAATATACATAGAAGCTAATACATTAACCGCATTCATATTTGCAGTGTGTCCATTTATTGCATCCGGTGTGTTCTCGGGTTCTACACGACCGATATTCATGATCTTCACTGAAACAAAAGTTCTTGATTGGATCGACATTTTTGAAAACAATTTTTACAATGTGGCAATTTACAATGTTACCAACAATTTTTACTTTGTGGAATCCATCTACCCCAAGCGCTTCACTAAACAGGAATTTTCTTAATTTTAATTTTAAACAAAATAAACATTTCATACAGTAAGTTTATATTTATCCCAGCATCTGTTAAGCCATGCTATGTCACGTGTTAAATCATTTGAAAATTAAAAATTGAAACAGTGCTTAAAGGAAACTGGTCGTGTATAATGCAAACAAATGCGTTTACTCTTAGTTGCAATATTTTCGCAGCAGGTTCAGCTTTTAATGATACGCTAGCCATATTAAACAGTAGAACTAGCATAAATTTTTAGAGGTAGAAAATTTGGTATATTTCAGATAAAATTAACATTTTGCATAAAAATGCATTAGAAGCCAAAATGCATTATTCATTAGAATCCGAAAGTAGACTAGCGAACTTTGCCCTCTAGCGGTCATTAAATATAGCAACCAGTTTTTATAGCAAGCAAGTTCTGAGCAAAACGGAAGAAGGGGGATTTCGTGGGGAGGGGAAGGGGCACAAAGCCTCCACCTTCTCTAGCAGCACTTGAAGAGCTTGTATTATGACTAGCAGTGATTATATTCAGGATCCGACTTAGCCTAACTGGGGCCTGGAGTAAACTTTCCTTCGGGCTCTCCTCCACTTCTCCACATGAAACTTTTCGCTAAGCAAACCTAATTCCGGTGTCACATTTCTTTTCTGGAAGCAGTCGTTAATTTTTTAAATGTTGCAATGTTTTTAATTTGGGGCACCTCTAACGCGGGGGTCCGGGGCAGATGCCCCGCATCCCCCTGCTTTAGTCAGGCCCTGGTTATATCCACTGTGTGTTATTTCAAATACTCCATCCTATTGTATATGATAATTGATAAAATATTGATGCTGATTCCTGTAATATTACACCATTGCTTATTTGTGTGTTTAATTTACAGGCGAAATATGATTTTAAATTGCCAAGGGAATCTCCAGATATTTCCTTTTGATAATCCCAAGTGTCCTTTTGCAATCGAAAGTGGTGAGTATATAGCATTTATAAGTAAGTTTATTTAAATGAAAATACCCCTTTTTCCAATCTGACAAGGGAATAGAGTAGCCAGAGAGTAATGGAGCAAACCGACATTTTAAATCATTTCTAAACCACAATTGTGTTCTAAATGGAAAAAAAAATGTTGTATTAATTATTATAAAACGTATTCTAATCTGCATTTTCGTTCTGAAAATACATCCAACAAAATATTTTCCCTTTTCCACCACAGTTTATCTTTTAAATTACATATATATATATATATATATATATATTTATGTAGCACTCAATTATTAAACGACATTTTCAACTAATACTTCCTACAATAACCATCAATTTTATCTCTTTGAAAAAATAGACCTAATTGACGATGCAAGACCGGCAATAATTACTGCACATCAAAAGCAACTGCCCTCGACCCTATTGTAAATATTATGTTGAATCGTATCTTTTTATGCATTTATATTGCATCAATGATCACTGGCTTGTTTTGGAGTATATGGCCCTTCATCGACGTGAGTTGATTCATTCCAAATATATTATTGTTCTCCATTTCAAGGAGCTTTTCATTTTTAGCTCATCCAATATTTTCCAAATGCTGTTGCCTTTTAAGCGCGACGGCTCTTTTGGAACTGATCATAATCTCGATGGGTAATCTTAATTTAATTTGTATCTTGTTTCGGGAAGCCACGCCTTCACTGTATTTGATTTGCTCTGCCTGTTAGAGTATATGGGAGTCGATCTTGATTGGACTCCCCTTTCAGAAGGAGTTTGTTCGAGTCTTATCAGAAAGCATAGATTACGCCCATTGAGACATCGTGACTTTTTCCTCTAATGATGTTAACGCCAATTCGTGAATATATAGGTCGTAACCCTGTCCGACCAAAACTGTTAATCCTGGTGTCACTCGTCTGCAGGGGCGGCTCGTGCATAGGCACTGCGGCAGTGGCAGTGCTCTCTCTCTCTCTTTCAGCCTGGCGTGCAGTTTTCTACTTACGCATGCGCACAACAGTCAAACACCACGCCACTGGAACTGTGAAGCGTGGTGTTTGACTGGTGTGCGCATGCGCACATAGGAAGCTGCACGCGAGGCTGCGAGGGAGAGAGAACACTGTAGCTCCTGCAGTGCCTATACACGAGCCGCCCCTGCTCGTCTGATTCCTTTGATTGGCTTGTTTTTAGTGGTGCGTTGCATTTTTGGTCTTAAACTAAGAATATGTAGAGAAAAATTGATATCAAAATTAGACTCTTGGTTGTACACATTTTGAGCATCTCTGCCTACAAATCAATTAATCAACCAATTTCAATGACGCCACTGTCTGACTCAGTCTGAACACAACACATCTGAAACAAAGTGAGCAAACTCAATGTATGATTAATTTGTTGAGAATATTTCAATTGTTATATTTCAGAAACCAGCTTATTTTCAGGAAGTTTGGGGAAAGAGCTGCACATTTTAAAACCTGTTTTTTCGGTAATCGAAAGGAAATTAGAAATAAAATCACCGTTTTAAAAATTGCCACAAAAGCATCCATCCATTTTATATGTATTGTTCTGTGACAGAGAATTGCATCATCAGCAAAATAATAACATCCAGTCGAAATATTGTGCGGTTCGATCTAAAATTAAAATATATATATATATATATATATATATATATATATATAGATATAGATATATATAGATATTCACTATTTATATGTTCACTAAATTAACACTAGAAAAATGAAGGTTTCAGATTTACTTTCGAGCGCTGTCTTTATTTATTGCCTCAGGTTATTGAAATTATATGAATTTTCCTAATTTTACGTGAAAGATATGTGGATGTTTTTAAGATTTTAATTATTATTATTTCCTTTTTAATTGTGTTGTATACTTTTCAGTCAACAGCCGTTATTTTGACGGCAGTAAAGAAAACAAACAGAAATATTTGAAACAATCGCATATAAATGCTATTTGCTTTAATAAATTCTATTGACATTTAAAAAAAAAAATACATAAAAATGTTCTTTTTTTGTACACTTTGAGTGAAGGATAAGAGAAACTGGAGCTACAAATAACACAAAGTAATGCAGCATACAGCTGTTTCGGGGATACGTTGGATCCTCTTTATCAGTGCAAGAGAACCAATAAACCTGAAGTCCAAAAGAAGAATGGGGAATGAGGGCAAATGCGTTGTTGTTCTTTTTTTGGTTTTTTGGACTTCGAGTTTGTTGGTACCATTGACAGACGGATCACATTACTGTTCACATTACTGTTAATAGACTGATCACATCACTGGTCACATTACTATTGGCAGATTGATTACATTACTTGGCACATTACTTAACACATTACTATGTCAGACTGTCACATTACTATGTTCAGTCCTTAAGGATTTTCTTGTTAAGGTATAAACATGTATCGATACTTATCGCTAGGTTAGAATGAATTTCCAACTACAGTTAACTATAATCTCATATAGAAATTATAACTTACATTTAAGTATGGAATATTGCAGTTTTCATTACCAGAATATACATAAACTTAGTCCCATCGAATTATGCATAGCTTCGATATACTATCGATATATCCTTGCGGACTGTGTTCATCAAATTGTATTTGAATTGTGATGGGAGAGCCTCTTGGGAATTTTGCAATTTAATTTACAAACTCATAAATTCATACTCTCGAACAAATCCAGTTAAAGAACGAGGGAGCAAATGACGAGGAATGTAAATGTTTAAATACACAATTAGGCAAATGGCATTTGCAGTGTTTCCGTAGCGATAATGAAAATATATAAGCTCACTTATTTGCATTTATTACATCAAAGAGATAAATGTTTTTCTCCCATTTTCTTTAACTATTTATTTTTTATTACATTTTTTCTTCCGTCTGGAAGACTAAGCGTAAATTACTTTAAAATTAAATTAGTGCTATAGTCTCAAATCGAGAGGTCTTTTACTTACAGTGCAATAATGTTCCAACAGCTACGATCAGTGTTAATGGTCTGGTTTTGTGATACATAACAATCTTCAGAAAAGAATGGAAGTTGTTTTCGATTACGAAAAAAGTTTCTTTCCAAAAGTTTCGTTCTAAGTTTAGTTCGTTTATCCAAATACTCATGTCCTAAAGTTCAAAAAAGAGGTGAAAAAAGTGGTGAAAAGAAAAGTATTCATTCTACTTCATTGAAACTTTTACAGATCATGGGATATAACAAAAGACACTAGCGTGGTAAAATGCAAATAAAATAAAAAGGATTGTCAAAAATTTTGGCGATTATGAATTCTGCCAATATCAAAATCAAAAATCGGAGTATACTAATCGTAATTCTTACTACTCTACTATTTGTCTTTTCCAAAACAATGATCTTTGGAATTTCAGAATTTACAAATCAAAATTAATTTTTCAATAGGAATATTAAAGTAAAATTTGTCAAATAAAAACTCCATTTGGCGAAAAAAATTTCATTTGGCGAATAGGTTGTCAAGAGTAATTGAAAATCCAGAGCAAACCCTATATATTACATTAGACATGATTCTTACTACTATACTATTTGTCTTTTCCAAAACAATGATCTTTGGAATTTCAGAATTTACAAATCAAAATAAATTTTTCAAAGGGAATATCAAAGTTAAATTTGACAAATAAAAGCTCCATTTGGCCAAACAAAATTTAATTTGGCGAATAGGTTGACAAGAGTAATTGAAAATCCAGAGCAACCCCTATATATTACATTAAACGCTTAAGCATTATTCACTGAGCTTGTACGATTTCTGTAGTAAAGTTTAGAATATATTTTATGGGCATTAAAACCATGCACTAAAAAACAAGTGATGTAAACCACATTTTTTATTATAAGCTGACATTAAGGCTTATAATTTACTTATTGCATATTAAAATTAAAAATAGCAAGAATAATAAACAAGATATCGTACAAGTTAATATTAATGAAACATAAGTTTATTAATATATCAGTTTTATTAACAAGGAGCTGTTCAATTTGCTTTGGATCTTAGACACGATGGGATATATTTCGTTTATTAAAAAGTGAGGGACATGGGTGACTACAGGGAAGGGCACTTGTTACACTCCTCTAGACGTTCAAAGTTATAAATACGGATATCAAGCTAAATATGTTCAAAATAAAAGAAAACATTCTTAAAAATTAAAGGATACCATGATTACCATTTTTTTATTATCGCGGAATTTATTTCTCATCAAATCCTTGAGTTTGTCCTGCTCTGGAAAAAATTCAATGGACACACATGGTTAGGACGCAATAAGTTAATAGATTCCCTTTCATCTAATCACTCGAAGGTTTAGATCTCACTTGATCTAATAGATTCCCTTTCATCTAATCACTTGATATCTAGAGACACATGAGTCTACTCCGTCCATTATCATACGATTGCCTAAAAAAACGTAATTAATATACCACCCCCTAATAGAAGGTAATTAATTTACTACACACCCTAGACTTACACCCTAACAAAACACTACACCCTAACTACACCCTAACAAAATGCACTGCATTAACAGTTATCCATTTGTGTATAAAATAAATAAACCCAATTTATCTAAGTAAACTTTATAAATATAAATACAATACATAATTTTTCTTACTTTTCTATTAATAAACTTATAAAATATAAAATTAAAAAAAAAACTTAACTGCTATTCATTTATAATTTCATTTATATTTATATATTATACATTAATAATAATTTAACAGTTATTCATTTATACATAAATAAATCAATCCAATTTATCTAAATAAAATATATAAATTTAAATATAATTTATAATTTTTCTTACTTGTATATAATTAAAATTTAACTGTTATTCATTTATAATTTTATTTATATTTATATATTATACATTTATAATATTCTTAACAGTTATTCATTTATTTATAAAATAAATAAATCCAATTTATCTAAATAAAATATATAAATTTAAATATAATATATAATTTTTCTTACTTGTATATAATTAAAACTTAACTATTATTCATTTATAATTTTATATTTATATATTAATCATTTATAATATTAATAACAGTTATCCATTTATTCATAAAATAAATAAATCCAATTTATCTAAATAAAATATATAAATTTAAATATAATATATAATTTTTCTTACTTGTATATAATTAAAACTTAGCTGTTATTAATTTATAATTTTATTTATATTTATATATTATACATTTATAATATTATTAACAGTTATTTATTTATTCATAAAATAAATAAATCCAATTTATCTATATAAAATATGTAAATTTAAATACTATATTTATATTTTCTTACTTTTGTGTACTTAAAATTTATGAAATATAAAAAAAAATATAAAAAATCCATTTCTTTCTTAATTTATTTAATTCATTGAAACAGGTGATAAAAATTTTTAGATTGTTTCACATGATAACTAGAAAGGATAACCCGCATTACCAGAGTCCTAAGTAAGCGCTTGCTACTTAAATAATACCTTTACAATATAGCACAACTCAATTGTGTCACAAGAAAAACCTCTCGGCAGCCGTGGAAGGCAAAATAGTAAAAGAAAGGATCCTTTCTGTAGGAGAAAATGCCTGGCTTAAACGGCAAATTTCCTTAAATTATAAAAAATAAAATAAAGCAAAATAAATTAAAATAAACAAAGTAATGTAATTGAAATTTGTTTTTGCTAAAATGCGAAAATATACACACCAACATTTTGCTATCTATAGAATTGTGTTAATCTTACTTTTCTGAAAGCTGCGAAATAAGTATCAGATAACATAAAAAATGCAAATCCCGACGTATTTAAAAGTCTATGAAGGAATTGTTCTACGAATTCGGTTCAAACATTGTTGGAAGTAACATTCTTCACTCTTTCCGATGGGTTTAAGATGGAAAGAATGTGATAATTCTTTTTTTCGCTAAGGAACTGATTTGTGTGAAAAACACTGAAAAGCATGCCAAAAAATAATTAAAAAATAAATTTGAATTCTAAATCAATTTGTAGAAATATTGAAGTTTTCCATTCTCATTTGACTATTCAACAATATATTGTTTTGATCGAGTGATGAATTTTCGAAATATTGTAATAGTTTTCAAAATAAGCTTGCACATACTTTACATTGCACTAGATAGTTTCGAGAAACATAACACAGTGTTATTTAATTCGTATAAAATATTTTAACTGTAGCAAATTTGATTCCAGTAAGTTGTGTATTTACCGAAAATAATAGATACCTAAGTTTTACTCAAATCAACAGACCGACACACGAGAAGGATGCTTAAAGTATGAAAACCCAGTCATCATGTCTAATTTAATTTGACATACAAATACTTCGTTAGTAATAATATAAGCAATTGATTAAAATAATTAACCAACTTTAAAAGTAAAAAAATAGTCTCTTTCTTTAAGATAAAAATAATTTTGTTATAAACTTAATTTTGCAAACTTTTATTCATTATTTATTTTTAAAGTATATACACTATGTCCAAAAGTTAAACATAATTCGTAAAATGCGAATAATTCAGAGTTAATATGGATACAATGGTTCACAATCAGTTAAGGAGAATCGTAGGCCGAAGGCCCACGATTCTCCTTAACTGAATAACTTTAACTGGTAAAATAGTTCCAAAATAGGCAAAATAGTGGCAATCTCCTTAACTAGCAAAATAGTTCAGTCGACGTCGACATGCGCAAAGCACCGGTGCACGTCGGAAAGAATATAAAACGCCCTCGAGCGGCATGGCCAGTTGAGGCAGAATTTCGCAATTGATGTGGTACGGAGCCTTGTTAACAATCAAAAAGGATGAAAGATGCCAACTGAACATGTTTTTGACGGGACGAATTATTAGAATGCTGAAATCCAGTCGATTCCAAACTGAAGCGTCTCGAATTCTGAATGGTCCTCAGTGTGTGATCTCCAGATAGTGGAAGAGATTCCAAACCACTGGAGATGTTACCCGACGACCAGTACAAGGACGGCCAAAGGTAATAAATGCTCGGCAAGACTGATATTTGGTGATAACTGCGCGACGTCAGAGGAACCGTTCTGCCAGACAACTGGGTTCAGCCCTCACAGCCGCCACATGAGTCACTGTTCCGAGACAAACTGTTTTCAGGAGACATAGCCACATTGGTCTCTATCCCAAACGACTAGGAGTTTGCATCCCCCTGACGTCTGCACAGAAACGCGCGCGTTTACAGTGGAGTTTGGAACATCGGCAGTGGAGTGGACAACAATGGGGCAATGTCGTAATCAGTGACGAGTCCAGGTTTAGCCTGCAAACTGATTCTCGTCATACCACGATCTGGAGAGAACGTGGAACGCGTTTTCATACGAGAAACATCACGGAAAGACATTGTTTTCCGTTTCGGGAAGTCATGGTCTGGGCAGGCATCATGATGGATGGCTGCACAGACCTCTACATCTTTGAAACGGGGTCGGTTACCAGTCAGAGATACAGAGACGAAGTCCTTGAGCCCACCGTTAGATTGTTTCGAGGTGCTGTTGGTCCTGATTTCATATCCATGGCTGATAACGCGACTCCTCACCGTGCAGCCTTGGTCGACGACTTCCTTCAAACTGAAGATATCCAGCACATGCAGTGGCCTGCCAACTCTCCTGATCTGAATCCAATAGAGCATATGTGGGATATTCTCGGGGGACATCTTGCAGTCCTTCGCTACCCACCAAGCTCCGTTCCGGGATTAAAAACCGTTCTCCGTGAGGCTTGGAACTCTTTGAGCACACAACTCATCCAAACCCTCATCAAAAGTATGGGAAATAGTTGTGCAGCATGCGCGGTTACACGAGATTCCCACTTACCGTATTAAACTGCAGCATTACATTGTTTTAATTATTCTGTTTCACCGAGATTGACACTCGTATGGTGACCCTTTTCTTTCAACCATTTTCTTTGGATAATAAAAGCCGTTATTATCCTTGTTTTGCATTGTTTCCTTCTTCTATAACCCTATTATACCCGCATACCGCGTTTCCTTTCATTCCGATGTAGATTTCCTGAAATTTTCACATAAACAGCAACTATGCTTACTTTTTGGACCTGAGTGTAGTTTTGATCAAACGTTATTTTAATTTATTTGGTTCATTCTAATTTTTAATTTTTCATAGTATTTTACGAACTGGTATTTTTACAATAATGCATTCGATTGTTTTGGAGTTTTATTTTATGAAGTCATCTCATTTTAACTCCTGAAACATGTTGCTCCCTTCATTTTTTATGCTACATAATTTTGTAGTCTAAAATTGCATAATTTTGTAGTCCAAAATTACATGATTTTGTAGTCTAAAATTACGTAATTTTCTAGTCTCTAGTCACTAATTTACAAATATTTGTAAAATAACTTTGCATGTTTTTATTGGAAAATGATAATAATGTAGTCAATTTTGTAGTCTTTCAAATATTTCTTGAAATATTTTGCATGTTTTTATTGCAAAATTATTGTAAGATACAATTCTGTATGTTAAAATTATTTAATAATATGCTTATAAGTGGCTTCGGAAACAGATTGATTTCCTATTTATGGTGTCATAAGGCAAAATTTATAGTTTTATTCATTGATGAAGTTTTGGAATCCTTTTTTTCATTCTAAGGTTTTTTACTTATTTGTGTGCTTTTCCTATTATTGTTTGTCAACAAAACTGTTTAACAATAATAAACTGCTTATGCTGTTAATAACGAAGAGTTATTATTTTGGAAACCTTAAAAGTGGATTTTTATAAACAGGTCCTTAAAAATATTTAGATTTTCAATTTCACAGAAAAAATGCTTTCCTTGAACGAGGAAAGTGACATCTACACTGAAGAAATATGATGCAACTTAACGAAATGGCTTGTTTAGAAATGCAAATTGGCGGCCTAATAAATCAAGAGCTTATTTTTCAAGAGTTTCACATTTACTTTCAGTTAAAATTAAAATAAAAAGTACTCTAAGAATCTTTGATAAAAGGCCCGGAGTAATATTTTGTTGCCAAAAATTAAAAGTAACATTTGCAATGTTACATGAAAGATGTTTTCATTAGGATGAAATGTTATCCATTTTTTGAAATGCAATTCAGACGGTTTTATAAAAATAATGTCAATAAAAATGTATTTTTATTCAAATGTCAGTTAGCGATAAATCTTGTTAATCAGCATGAAGTAAATTTCCCGGAATGATTAAGTTGGATAATTTACAAATAGAAATGTGCAAATTATGAATCTTTTAAGAAGGGTTTCACAATTAGCTGGAAAATATTACAAATAATATTTACAAACTCAAATACTGGAATAAAATCGATCCATAGTTCTTTCATTTAACTGATCTTCTGCATCAACAGTATTTACGGTCTGGCAAAGAATTGGAGCTGTAGCGTTTGTGAATTCATTCCAATGGAAGGAATACTTCAAGTTTAGTTTCTTATCTGGCTCAATTTCTGTTTAGTTATCCAAGCCGCCCAGCTTACACAAAAGATGTACAATAGTTACAACGGCCAGCCAGAAGAAACACAGAAAATAACAAAAAACAATAGAAATAACAATAGAACAAGAGCAACAGGACTAATTAACACATAGACACATACACACAAATATGACAAAAATCAAAGAACAAAAGTAATAATAGAACAATATCAGAACCTTAGTAAAAAATCTCTCAAATTTTCACTTCAAAATTGTATAATTTTCCCCTATTGTAATCAAAATAAAAAACAACACATGGCAATGCAAATCATCATACAAAATTGCAAATCATTTGATATCGATCCGGCGCTAGCTTTGATAGAAAATTTCTCCATTTTAAAAGACAGCTACATCAACAGCTACATCTAGCCGTTTTTTAATATAAAGTAATCAAGTTACATTTTATCCGATGAGAGTTTAGATGGTGTATCAGTACATGTAAGTCATTATAATGCGAATCACTGGAGTTTCAACTCCAAATGGCGCACTCGATATTGCGCTCCTGTCTCGTGGGGTTAAATATGACACCATTTCCTAAAAACCGCAGTATGAACAGGAAATGTTTATAATTCCACTTCTACATGCACAGAAAAGTATAATTGAATTAAACTGAGTATTTACAAAACATTGAAACATACTGTTATATTTTTATAATATTAAGTGCCATTTTCTCAGCACGTGATTAGATTTTTATTTATAAACAAATAAATTTATTAAACAAATATCTTTCTGCTAGTGAGACTCGCGGTCATTGTACTCTATAAGTAGTAAACAAAAAACACGCAAGAAAGTTTCCTACTTTTGTTGAGTTTGTTTACCGAGTTGAGTTGTATATCTCAAATAAAAATGCATAATATGATAAGAAATAAAAGAACAACATGGTCTCACTTTCAGCATCTGATGTCATAGGCTCCATGATTATATCGCAGTTTTTATTGTGGAGAAGTATACATTGCATTATATAGAGTACGGGTCGCCCACACCATGGATTCACTTTCAGTATCTGATGTCATACGCTAGTAAAGCTTCAGAGTTCATGAAATGTTTATCGGCGATTGCAACACGTTTGGTAACATTTTGTAGCAACGTTACCCATAGATAAATAGACTGATAAATCAAGGTGATTATATTATTAAATTGCTTTCATTTCGCGATAAATTTTGAATGTACTAAAGTTTCATAACCATAAATTAATGATTTAAAATATATAAACAAAATTCAGCGTGACAGACATGCTGAAGGCAGGTAAGTTGCCGGAGAAGTCGTGACACCGGAGATGGGACTTTAAGACTACATTTTCTTGCTCTTTATCAGATGCATTATCGCTAATTTAGTCACAATTATTTTATATATAAATTATTATTAGACTGATATGGATTTTTTTTATGATACTGCGTGCTCACGAAAAAAATTTATAAAAAGTTAAATAGCAGCTATTTTGGTCAGATTTGAGTAATTTCATCGTCCCCAATGAATCTCTATCGATTTCCCGTGTATCATGTGGATACCGGGATTATGCCGGGAATTCTTAACCAACAGATAGTTGAGGCTACCAGAGCTAGTTATAAAACTAAGTACATTTATAAAGAAATATTTCTTTTGGCAATAATTTTGTAGTGGTTAAAATTTCGCAGTAAAATGTTTAAAACCATTCATTATTTCATGATTTTGCAACTCTGGTCACCTCACACCTTCTACAAAGTAGCATGCAATGTAAATAAAAAGTTTAAATCTGACAGAATTCACTTGAGTCAAATAGACTGAGGAGCCAAAAATCATGGGATATGTAACTAACATCGGGCTTTTCATGTCGAAGTATGGAGTCAACAAATTGACGGTACGTTTGTGCAAGGAGAGTTGCAAACACATCCTGCAGTTTAGACCATAATTCTGTTGCATTGGATGGTGCTGGATTCATGGATTGTAAGCTTGTTTCCTTTGTGTCTCACAGATGTTCCAAGCGGTTCAGATAGGGGGACCATGGAGCCAAAATTATGGTTAGAAAGTCGGTGAAGTCTTCCTCGATCCACTTCCTAGCAAGCAAAGATTAGTGACACGTTAAGTTATCTTGTTGTAAAACCCATGGAGGTAAAAGTAAGGAGGTAAAACCTCATTTTAAGAGAAAACGCTAATATCGTTTAAGACAATCATTCAGGTGGATAGGATAAGTAGCCCTATATTGTATGCATCTCTATGGCGAAAGGCCTAAAATATCTATTTAAACTGCCCATTTTGTAAATGTAAATTATTATCCCAAATGCAAAGTAGAACTGAAACAATAAAGAATATTCCTACTTATTCAAAATTATTTTACCTTTCAATTTAGTTTTATCTCCATATATTCTGTACTCTATCCTAGAACTATGAATAAATACTGGTTAATTATACTCATAATTAGGGAATCCTTAATTTAAAAATAATAAAAAATATATCATATTAAATGCTATACCTTTCTGCTATGTCAACTAACAGTAGCGACTACTTTACTAATATTATCGACAAACATTATGGCATTTTTAAAAGTTTCATCCACAGGAGTTTTTCTCCTTCTTTTTAACTTTATGGGAATACTCCTTCAACATCAGGGTGTATATTATTATGAAAGGGTGCAGGTCATCTTTGGTAATGTCCAATCATCTCATACTTATCAGAGATTGCTAAAAACGTACGAGCTTAATGTAGACTACACAAACATGTCCCATACCCATGATTGTTGACCTCTCAGTGCAGTATAACTTATTTTTTAAAAGTACCGAAATATTTAAAAGTTTATCCTTGATCTAATGCTTGGTCGAAATGTCACCTTTTAATTAGTTGCTTCTTATACATTGTAAGTCATTTAAAAAAACATTTGACTTATAAACCAAAATTTATCAAATTCCGTTGCATACTCTTACGAACTATTTCTCATGTCCAGGGACCAGCATGCTATATCTAAATAAGCATGGCTATAAAATAACCTGAGATATCTCATTTTGACAGGATTTGTATTAAATCATTCGAATACCAATCGTTCTCAACTTCCAAAGAGATTTCTCTTAATCTGATAAGCATTTGATTAGCATATTCAGACCATTGCTATCCTTTTCATTAGAGTGACACGCTCCGAGTTGTCCTCCCGATAAGAGAATTTATAAATTATCAGATCAATTCTCCTTAACCCTGATCAATTGCATCCTAAAGTTCATTCAATTGCGATAGTCATCATGGATTAATCGGTAAATGAAAAATAAATTTGTCCTCAGTGATGTGTTCTCATGTGAATGATATTAGTGGTGTAATTGAGGATTTGGCGTGCTTTTGGCGCCTTTTTAGTTGCTGCATGTGTTGTATTAGTTCTATGGAATTCAATCTGCTGCGTTTTCTTAGGAATAATATTTTTAATAATGAACTAGGTCACAACGTAAAATACAGTGCAAATAAAGATAAGTAAACAAATATACGTAAAAGTGCGTTTCAAAAAGCATGGGATTTCCTTCTTCAGTGAAACAAGACTGGACTTAAGACGCCCAAACGAGAGCTGATTAATCCGGTTAAGCAGAAAATAGCTAATTGACAGAACACAGTATAATAAAGCCACCTAGTGTGACATTACTACATTGGGTTTTATTTTGTCACACTAGGTGGCGCTACTATATTCCGTTTTGCCGTTTAGGCATTTTCCGTTTGACCGGTTTAATCAGCATTTGGGTATTCAGTTCCATGCTTGTCACACTGAAGAATGAAATCCAATTATTTCCGAAACGTACTTATGTTTATTTTTATGCGCGCTCCATTTTACGATGTAATCTAGTTCATAATTGATTGTGCATAAAGTCAGTTTCTTCACTAATAATATTTTTTACATTCTCATATTATTGTATAGAAAAAGATCGTCGTTCCCAAAATTTTTGAATTCGATATTTTTATGGATTAACACGGTTTGAAACCTTCTGAATCCATTTCAAACACTCTTGGGAAAATGCCCATCTGTGTGTGTATATACGTATGTATGAAGTGAACATGATAACTCAAAAATAAATATACTTACCATTAAAATGTTTTTGTGTTATATATACATCATACTGGAAAAAAATAAAAAAACTCAGGAGTATTTTTAGCATTTCTCATAATTAGAATCCGAGTTAGGCGAATTTTAAAATTTCATAAAATTATTTCCTAATGAAGGACAATGATGATGGTAGTATATAGTATATGGAGGTATTGAAAATTCGAACTGCGCTATAAATGTTTGTGGTATCACAATTATTTCAATTAACCCTTTAAAGCAGAATTAATGTCTATTAATTTATATATTAGCTGCAATTTCAAATTTAAACATGTTAAATTTTAAAATATGAACCGGTACACCCATGTCCTAATCTACCTTAGCTCTTATCATGTCATGGCTTATCCATGTCATTATCGTTGAAGTTCAAATGTCTTTTAATATCAACACATTTTACTTATGGCATTATCATTATTCACATATAAGTGAAATAAATCCCTATGCGTTACTAATAACAAAACAAAATAAAGAATTTATACGAATTACTTCTGTACAGAATATGAAAAGTTTATTTTTTTTTCATTCTGATATTCATTATTATACATGTAGAACATAATACTACAGAATATCAATGTATAAGAAGATCGAGTGGAGACTCATACATCTAATATTTAAAATCTTAATTAATTTTTCTTGAAATTACTTCATAGTATAAAATAGAACGAAAATAATTCAAATCCAGAAATATATACATCTATTTTCCGATTTATATTCATACCTTTTGCGTAGCAATAACACTTCCAGTAGTTTGGGAGAAGATTTAAAAACTTCAAGGTCAATAAACATTAAACGAATTCACGGTCCCCATAGAGTAAACGTCCCAATTAGTAGAATATTCTTACGCATTCTGGCTTGTTCTTTTATAAATGTTTGTGTGTATTTGATAAAAAAATCCCAATTTGTGTTGCCGTATTTTACTGATCTTGATTGATTTTTGCAAAATCCGAATCTCTTTAACACACGATAGCAACACGGGGGACAAGTGTACGAGAACGTAGGATTATGACAGGTTAGTGCAAGAATAGTTTTAATAAAATTTTTAATTACTTTCTATAAAACAAAAAATAAGTAAACATATTAATTTCAATTATTCTAATAATTTGTAAATTTTCGGATACTTAAAGCATCTAACAAAAATTATTTTAAAAATCAGAATTTTTCATCTATATAATGTTTATATAATTTTTTTCCATTTTGAAACAGAATGAAAATCAGTTAATTTAAATTCATGATTTTTTTACTATAATTAAAAAGGCCATAAAATATTGCTAACTCGGGCTACCCAAATTTCTGTGCCTTTAGATCTACAGAAATCGCGATTATGTTACGAATATCACATATGTTTATACCGCATTTTCTTCTCCCCCAAGGTAAAATGACCTTTACAGACAACCATTGTTATTATTTGAAAATCGACCCAGGCGACAAATTTGGCGGCTTTGGCTACAAATTTTATTTTGACGTCTTGAACTTTGTAGTTTGGTTAAGATTTTTTCAAGTTACGTTTCCTTTCTAGAGATTTCCTCAGAGGGTATATACATCGTAACAGCAGTATTCTGAATACGGGACGTGAGCTTTGCATTTATATACAACTCGTAGTGGTTCGAAATTTATTTTAAACTATAGCTCACTATCAAAATAGTTCTCTTGCACATAAAAATGATAGTAATGAAAAAAAATAATCCAATCCATTCCAATCTGAGAACTACAAGTATGTAATCAAAATGTTTACTTAAACTTTCTTTAAAACAATGCTTGCTCTTCTCTGTATTTAACGAGACTTTTTGCTCCAGAGCAGTTATATTTCTTCGTCTTACAAGGTAGCTGAGTGCATATTTGTGTTGAGGAGGCGAAAGGTAAGCATGGCTGTTAAAACGAGCTTTCCATTTGTATCATTTTATACAGAGACGCTTTTAATGCTTGAATCAGAATTCATCAAAATAACATGTCACTTTTCATCATCGGAGTAGTTCCAACTATACACCAATAAATTTATTTTCGAATAAATTTCCCGACCAAGACGTTACCAATTCTTTTGATTTCTGAGAAGGTATACCATTGGAAATGACATTTTGAACTTGAATGTCAAGCATTGCGTTCTTAACATCATATTATATTAATATTTTATTTCACTAAGAATGGATTTCTAACAAAAAAAAATCTGATGTGAGCAGCACATGACTTTCCTTATGTAATGTAATGCATTTACTACTTTTACAGTAAAAAAATAGATTATTTTTATATTAGTTATTTATATTCTTTCCAAGGTATTGAATTTTCGTCAATGAGTCGTCATTTTCCATATCGTCCTCATCAATGACTCGTCATTAATTTAGCGTCATTTTTTCCATTTGGAGAGTTTTTCGTTTATTTAACAACACTTAAAAAGTCGCCAAGTTGGCGACATTCCACAAAATTCATCGCCAAAATCTCGCCAAGCGTAATGGACGAAGAAATAAGTTATTCTTACAGCAGATAAATGACTATTGGCGTTCAAATACAAATGCATTACTCAAAGTATCTTTTTTCATGAATGGAACGAGCTAGATCCACGAGAATGATGTCACCCAATTTATCGCATGGTATTACATATGAAAGGTGAACATGTTTCTCAATAGGAAATATTTTTTTTTATTTTATATGACTTTTTTATAATTTTTTTGAAATATGTGCAATATCTCAAGAACGGTTCATGTTAGCATTCTCAAATTTATGTCAATCGTTTTCTAATGAAAAATTACATAAGAAATGTCTATTTGCGTAACTTTATTAGCGGTTTTGATTTTTTGACGATTTTTTCGAAATTTCACTTAACAATTTAGGGGGGTTCTGGACATTCGATTGCGTATAAAAACAATAAGCTTCCAGTGTTTACAAATTGTGATTTTTGTACCAAATTTCGTTCGAATCGGTCCATTCGTTCGTCAGTTATCGTCTCCACAGACTCACTGACACACACACACACACACACAGACATCACTTCAAAAATGTTTATTCCGTGATCAGGGATGCCTGAAACGTTCTCTCCCGTCGAAAACTCGAATTCGAATTTTCGACCCCGTCACAATACTTTCCTTATACATTATGTATATAAGGAAAGTAATATAGTTTGATTTTAAAATGAATTTTAATCGAAAAAATTTAAAGCTTTAACTATTACATTTGTACATTGTGATTAATTTAAAATCTAACGTGTCCATAGATGACTTTTTTTTTTACAAAATAATAAATTTTGGTATTCAAGGACAGAAGAATATATATATGTTTGTGACACAATCTGGCAATATCCTTGTTCCTACAAATAAGAAGCATTTCATATTTCATGAAAATTGTTCTTCTTTCCATATATTAAGCTCTCTGTGTTTAAAGAGAATATCTGATATATTGAGAACGACCTGTGATAACCTCTAAAATAGTTAAAACTTATTTTGGAGTAAAGTCATTTAAAAAACAACGGTTTGATAATAGCTAATGTATGTAATTTATTTTATTTTCTATTTTACATCAAAAACATACAATATCTCAAAGATCAAGATATTTTATTCTTCAGATCTGTCTGTGAGGATGATTTTGTATAAAGAGAACAAATATTCTTAAACTTCTGTTTAGGAGAATTAAGTTAAATATTTTAATAGAATGTTTTGAATAATAATGCCATTTAGAATACTATAGCATTTTGCACATGATTTTGAATTTTATGTTTCGTTATATTGCATATTTCATACGAAGAACGGGCATGCTGCTAGTATATTACACTAAGAAACTTGCTTTTAACTAATAAATCCCACATAAAATAGCCATAAAAAAACACTCTTTATTATCATATATTATATCATCGAAAACTCCTTATTATCACTCTTTATTTACACTCACATTATTATCCAATACTTTTTCAAGTTTCAAAATTGAAATACAATGTTAAAAAAAATTGCAGACTTTTCCGTAGTATGATCATCCCGAAAATAAATAAACCCTTGACAAGCATTGATTGAACTAATTGTAACCAATTTGCTCAATTTAACGAAGGCAATGGGAAAAATTAAAATTTCCAATGTCTCGAGAGTGAATCGTGATAATTAATTATTACGAGCTACATTAATTCCTTGTTAATACCTCTAGCAAATAATTTACCCACTTCATAATAGTTGTAACATAAGGGATTTTTGTCACAAAAACCGGTCCCAAAGGAATACGTTAGGTATGTCTATAGAAAAGATAGGAACAAGAACTAGGCAGGAAAAGAATATAGAAAAAAATGTCAATTACAAAGTAGTAGTTTGTTTAATTAGTAGGAATCGGTATCAAAGACGGACTAAACAAGTAGATGGAAGGAAATAAATATCCATCATTCTTCATCGATTTCTAGATGCTATAACAAGGGGATCCTACTATGCTTCACAAATTACACAATAATATTCTTTCTCAGATTCAAATGCGTATTATCGCTGGTGGAAGGCATTTTGACGATTCTATACGAGATTTCTGTGTACAACATTAGATTCTACACTAGATTTCTGTGTACTACACAAGATTCTACACATGATTTCTGTGTACTACACTAGATTCTACACTAGATTTCTGTGTACTACACAAGATTCTACACTAGGTTTCTGCCTATTTTACGAGATTTCTGTCTACTACACTAGATTCTACAGTAGATTTCTGCGTACTACACTAGATTCTACACATGATTTCTGTGTACTACACTAGATTCTACACTAGATTTCTGTGTACTACACAAGATTCTACACAAGGTTTCTGCCTATTTTACGAGATTTCTGTGTACTACACTAGATTCTACACTAGATTTCTGCGTGCTACACTAGATTCTACACATGATTTCTGTGTACTACACTAGATTTCTGTGTACTACACAAGATTCTACACTAGGTTTCTGCTTATTTTACGAGATTTCTGTGTACTGCACTAGATTTCTGCGTACTACACTAGATTCTACATTAGATTTCTGCGTATTGCACTAGATTCTACACTAGTTTCCGCAGTTTAAAGCACTGTTTATTGCAATATTTCTGGATATGACAGAATATCGCCTATAACCCTATTGTATTAAATGTTTGCCTTCCCTGACCAAGTCTGTGTCGATTTCTACTAATTGTACAATACTTTAATATTTTGTAATATGTATTTTTTCTTCTATCTCTCTGTATTGCCGAGTTCCAATAATCAAATGTTTCGATTAGCCACTTTACTATAGATATATCTTAACATGTAAGCACATTTCATTCCAAAGTCATTTCGGGGTGATTAAAACTTTTCTAATTTAATATTAAAGCTATTTGCTAAATGTCAAAAATATTAAAACCACAGAATATTGAGGCAGTTTTTTCCGATACTACTTTTTTACTTTCCTTATATACATAATGTATAAGGAAAGTATTGTGACGGGGTCGAGAATTCGAATTCAAGTTTTTGACGGGAGAGCACGTTTCAAGCATCCCTGATCACGAATCAAACATTTTTGAAGTGATGTCTGTGTGTGTGTGTGTGTGTGTGTGTGTGTGTGTGTGTGTGTGTGTGTGTGTGTGTGTGTCAGTGAGTCTGTGGAGACGATTACTGACGAACGAATGGACCGATTTGATCGAAATTTGGTACAAAAATCACAATCCGTAAACACTGGAAGTCTATTGTTTTTATACACAATCGAATGTTCAGAACCCCCCTAAAATTGCGACTGAAATTTTGTAAAAATAGTCAAAAAATCAAAACCGCTAATAAAGTTACGCAAATAGACATTTCTTATGTAATTTTTCATTGAAAAATGATTGGCATAAATTTTAGAACGTTAACATGAACCGTTCCCGAGAAATTGTACATTTTTCAAGAAAATTATCAAAAGGTCATATAAAATAAAAAAAAATATTTCCTATTGAGAAACATGTTCACTTTTCATATGTAATACCATACGATAAATTTGTGACTGACATCATTTTCGTGGATCCAGCTCGTTCCATTCATGAAAAAAGATACTTTGAGTAATACGCCAATAGTCATTTATCTTCTGTAAGAATAACTTATTTCTCTGTCCATAACACTTGGCGAGATTTTGGCGATGATTTTGGCTGAATGTCGCCAACTTGGTGAGTTTTTAAATGTTGCCAAATGAATAAAAATGACGCTAAATCAATGAAAATGACGACTCATTCACGAAAATTCAATATCTTGGAAAGAATATAAATATCTACTATAATAATAATCCATTCTTTTTTACTGTAAAAGTAGTAAATTCATTGCATTATATAAGGAAAGTCATGTGCTGTCCACAGTAGGTTTTTTTTATATAGAAGCAATATAAACAAAATGCTCACAAGAGTCTAACCTAATTCCACTTGAAGCCTTACTTCAAATACATGCTTCACGAAGCGAAATAAAAAAAATCTACTCGGCCTTTGTATTCTTTTCGGGGTTTATGTAACACCGAAAAAGAATATTCTTCGAGTAAATTTACAAACAAAACAAGTTGCTATGCTCCTCATGATTTCGGAAGATGTAGACTAGTGAAAAGGTCACTTCATAACGAAATGTCAAACTCTTTTTCGCTAACCATCTATTTTTTCAACGTTCTGTGGCATTCAGAATTTATGTTATGTGAAACATTTAATTTAAAAACGTTTTTTAGGCATTCAAGTCCGCATATTCTACGCATATACGTAGTATACTTGCCAGTTTGACCCACGCTTCGTGTGGGCAGCACGGCGAGTGAAACATTTACACTCTTAAAAGCTTTGAACATTAAAAACAGTTACAAATTTAAAATTAATCGACTGACGTGTGGCTCAACACGACTTTCTTATACCAAAATCTATTTTATGTAGGTTGTGATTTTTTTGAAAAGTTGTATTATTAATCCAAATAATCACAATTATAGCACGTTGCTCTACATTTTAAAAGGGTTAAAATCTTTTAATTTGATATCAAGTTCGATAATGTACCCCCCCCCCCCCGAGGGGGTAACTTTAGGGGGTAACTTTTCCTCAGGGAGGGGCTAATGACGTCACGAACAAAAAAATTGTATCGCCACTATTTATTTACTACAATGACTTAAATTATTAAATTTCATAATAATTTTAGTATATTTCATAATAATTTTGAGTATATATATAATATTAATAATATATATATAATATATAAGTATATTATAATATATAAGTATATAAAATATATAAGTATATAAAATATTATAATATATAAGTATATAAATAATATTTCATAATAATTTTGAGCCACAAATAATCCTTTTTTTTTGCATAAGTATGTCAAGATTTGTCCTATGTTGCCAAAAATTTCGAAAAAATTTCGATATAAAATTTCGAATAAATTTCAAAGTTTGCACACGATTTTATAAAAATTCTATCTAGCTCAAAAAATGTTCAGTAATAAAGCCAAATATAAAGTTTCGTGAAAATCCATTAATATTTGTGGCAGATATCTTGTAAACAAGAAACAGACCACAGATTTCAGATAGAGAGAGACTCCTTTAAAAATAATCAAACGTCTTCTGGAGATCCTAAAACCTATGTTAGCATCAAAATATGAGAATTGAAAGTTTTCGTAAAAACGATACTTTCTCTATAATATATCTATCGTATCCGAAATTCGCTATAGTATCCGAAACTTTCTACAGGGTGTCCCCAAAACATTGACCACGGCTTTTATCCCTTATATATTGATCTTAGACATATATAATAAATTACAAAGTTACGTAAACAAAGGCACATAATTTTATGAAATCGATTAAAATTTTTAAGGGAATTAAATTTTAAGAAATACAAAATTTAAATTTTTATACGGCCCCGAACAAAAACATTTCCAATGAGTAAAATGTGCCCCATATACTAATAACGTGATGTACAGAACTTCAGCATTTTATCATGAAAAGTCCCAGAGATATAAAAAGACAAAAATGCTGACTTGAACCACTTTTCGATGCATCGACATGGGTTCTCAGAATGGAAAAATCATGTTGGCAGATCGCGTTTCAGGGGTCATACACAAATTATGAAAGAAAATAATGATTACATAAATAAATAATAATTTGGCTATTTATTGGTACAAAAGTATCTACACTGTGTAGAAATAATAACTTTAAACAAGGATTACAAAGCTTGTTCAAAATGTTTTCCATCCATGCCAAAGATCCATTAAAGAGGCAGATATTATTTGCCTATGATGCATTTCTGCGTTGTATCATTTGCACTCTTACTGTAAAAATATTTACATTTTAATTTGTGATTAATCCCTCATCAAGTCTGTTTAAACATATCTCTGGGACTTTTTACGATGAAATGCTGAAATTTTGTACACCACCTCATTGGAAATGTTTTTGTACGGGGGGGGGCCTTATAAAAATTTAAATTTTGTATTTCTTCAAATTTAATCCCCTGACAATTGTTATCGAGTCCATAAAATTCTGTACCATTTTTTAAGCAACTTTGTAATTCTCTATATATGTCTAAGATCAACATTTAAGGAATAAAAGCTGAGATCAATGTTTTTAGGACACCCTGTGTAGTATCCGAATGTAAAAATTGTGCTCATTAATAGTACTATTAAGATGGATATTGCGATATGTGAAAAAATATTTCTTTTCCGATCATTGTATGTTGCTTTTTATCATTGTTTTCAGACAAAGACATTTTAAGATACAAAGTAACTAATTATAGCATTATTTTTCAATGGTTTGAGTTGAAGAATAGCTAACAATATTTATATATGAGGCTATAATATACACTCTGTCAACGGGGAGGGGGGATCTTAACTTTATATAAGTCACAGTGAATTGTAAATCACTGTGACTCACTGTGACATCACTTGTGAATCACTGTGACATCAGTGTCTGAGTAAATCATGTAAAAGCTGTGACGGGTCGAAATAAAATTATGTAACGGAAGTGTCATTACACTTGCATTGCCGAACTTCATACAGAATCCAGTATTTAATTATTCTTCCGATTATATGCATCCATTAAGCAGTATTATAAAATAATTCTGGTAGATAAGTGTAAAAACTTTAAATGTTATATCTGAGATGTCTGTGCAACGATATGTGTGCTATACGCCAGTATGCGCTCATTTCTTGTACCGACCGCAGACTTGCCCTGTGGAATGACTGTAAAGGTTACCCCCAAAGTATCATTGTCCCTAACGTCGTCGTTTGTGGTTCAATATGGACAGAATAAACTGCATGCTATTATTCTATCAAAACTGCATAATTGGGCCTGCTCTTTTCCGAATAAAAATTAAAACATAATTAAGAAAATTACAAAAAAGCAAGAAATATCTAAACTTCTCTCTCTAGGTACCTATTACCATCATCACACGCAACAAACATCAATCTTTACTCATCCGAAATATGCAAAAGGATTGATGCTTCACATCAATATATAATGAATACGCTCTATAATGAGTTTTACTTAATTTTCCCGAAAAGAAATAAATCGGCCGAAAAGAGTTAACGTTAATTGCAATCCTGCGTGTGTTTGTAAAGCTTACACGTCATATCAGATTCGCCCCTGTCGGAGATGAAAGGAAGATTCAACCGCACCCCTGATGCAGACAGAAAATTCTGTAATATTTGAGAGTGCGATCTTGATTTAACCCTAAAAAATAACCTGTCTGAGCCGACGGGTGCACTCTTGTGTTCGATTATCTGGGTGCAAATTTCGACCCGGAAACCCAACCCGGAGTCCTGACTACGATTGGATGTTCGAAGTAGTTGAGAATCCACTTTATACTGTAGTGTAGGACCCAGTTAAAATATTAAATTAGCGTTGTGTTCATAAAATGACTAAGAAGCACCTAAGCACACAAACGAAAGTCGTATTTCAACACTTATTATTACTTTCAAATACAATTGTAAACAGAAAATTTTGTCATTCTAAAAACTCTGAATTTTTACGGAGAAAGACCTATTGAATCCATTTTGGAATTAATCTGCGTGTGTGTGAGTGTGTGTGTGTGTGGGGGGGGGGTGCGTGCATGCGTGTCTTTTTCCAGCTGTAAATCATTCAATCAGTATTGATTTTAAAAATTCGAACAATTTTTTAGACATTACATGTATATGTCATAAGTCATGCGACGAAATTAAAGTTGTTAGTGTTATTGAGACCTAGACCGTCCGACCTACCAGAAAGGTGTAAAGTAACCGTTTGGACGGCCGGGAAGTTCCACCCAATTTAGACCGGAACCCAGTGGGGAAGGCATCCACAGGGACCATACCCTCCTTCCCCTACCACCAATCTCTCGGAAGGACTTACGGACCCACATGTTTAACGTGATCGTACTTCGCATGAACACGGCGGTAGTTGTGGCAGCGTGCAAATCCAGCGCGATAACCACCGGGCTACCGCGCCCGAAATGTGCCAACCCGCGCCCGATGCTGCTTGGCTTCGGTGATTTAACGAGAACCAGTGTTTTTAGCACGGTAGAGCCGTAGGTTAACGAAATTAAAGTAACAACCAAACTTAAAGACAGTATGACATACTTATTGTCATTATACGCTCTGCTCTATTGTTTACATTAACGTCGTTTTTCCAAAAGGTAGAACTGGCTATTTTGATTAAACAAACGCCATAATCAGAAACTGATATTTTAAGACCCACCGCGTACTATAAGATCACAGACGATATGCATTTTTTTTAAATATGGAATCGCCTATTGGAAAACTTTCGGGTGACAAATTGGATATTCCAAGAAGCGAGTTCAACTGTACACGCATGTCAAGGCTAAGACGGATACACTGTGAACGCCACGACCGACTAATGACTCAATTTTGTCCTCACACTCCCATTATGCGTACATTGCCTATATAGTTTCTATAGAAACAGAATTCATTTTGAATTATTATTTAAAATACGTTTTTTACCGAAATATGAAAGAACATTAATATATTTTTGAATATTAATTATAGGAATAAGTTGATCTGACACAATCCATCGGTTTAATAAAACAACATATTATTTTTTGTATTATTAATACCGTTAGAAAAACGAACACTATAACTTAGCGGAGGGTTACAGATTTTGCTATGCATCTCTACTGTCAAATTAGCTTTTCCAGCAGTATAATTCCATCATTAGTCTTTCCCGTGTTTCCATTTATAAATTGCAAGCGTACACTGAACTCACCCAATTAGAAATAATCCTATCACCCTTCAACCTTTAATGATGTTAGCAAAAGTCAGGTATTCATGGATAAATAAAAGCACATTCGTCCGATTAAACTTAATAAGAAACAAGCAATGCAATTTTAACTTATTCCGTAATTCGGTGTAATTATGCGCACTGTTTATTGGCTAACATCTCAGAAAGTCCCAAAGCCAATTAGTTCTAAATTATATTAGTATTAACACTTATAGAGTAATTTCGATTACATTAAGATATCTAGTCCGGCAATCCAAATCTTATAATGAAGAAGACGTTGTTAAACCATTGTCTTAAAAATCGAAATTCCAATTCATTACCTTATAAAGTTATTTACACAAAACAAGACAGCTCCCTCCTCCATGATTCCCTCTTGAACAATAACTCTCATAATCTGGAATCATAAATAAACCAGAACAAATTACCAGGCGTCATCCAGGTCCTAGCTAACCACCCGCTGCGTAAATAATATAGATAACATCACTCAACTGTTAAAATGTCCGTTTAAAATAAAAATATCCACTTGATATATTTACATTAAACGGAACAAACTGCGCAAACATACAACGCAAATCGACATAGCAAGATTCCCTCAGTTATGACGCAACGTTTCCGAATAGGCACGTTCTTACTCCCATCCATTCTCCGCAATTGATCCAAAATTAACTTTTAAAGAACCACTTTAAAAGTAATTGAAAATTCAGAAATAGAATATATATATATATATAGTGTATATATTCAGTTATATATATATATATATATATATATATATATATATATATATATATATTCCTTTTATTCCTTAAATAAATATTCCTTAAATATACATATATAAAAAATTACAACGTTGCGAAGGAAAGGTACAGAATTTTATGAAATCGATAAAAATTTTCAGGGGATTAAATTTGAAGAAATACAAACTTTAAATTTTTATACGGCCCCCGTACATAAACATTTCCAATGAGTAAAATATGCCCCATACACTAATAAGGTGATGTACAAAATTTCAGCAATTTTTAAGTCCCAAAGATATGTTTAAACAAAGTTGGTGAGGGATTAATCACAAATTAAAATGTAAATGTTTACAGCGAGAGTGCAAATGATGCAACGCAGAAATGCATCATAGGCAAATAATATCTGCCTCTTATCTTAAATGGATCTTTGGCATGGATGGAAAACATTTTGAACAAGCTTTGTAATCTTTGTGTAAAGTTATTATTTCTACACAATGCAGATATTTTTTTACCAATAAATAGCAAAATTATTATTTATTTATGTAAACATTGTTTTCTTTCGTAATTTGTGTATAACACCTGAAACGCGATCTGCCGACATAATCGATTTCATAAAATCCTGTACCTTTTTTTACACAACTATGTAATTTATTATATGTTTAAGATCAATATTTAAGAAATAAAAGCAGAGGTCAATGTGTTTGGGGTATATATATATATATATATCAACATTTTTATAATTATTAGCCCAATCTTTTCATGTATAATGCCTATTATTTCTATTTGTTATTCCTATGTTATATTCTATTCTTTGCCATTGATATTGTGATCAAACTTAGCTTTTCATACATTGAATCTCTTAATTGTTAATCCTTTAATTAATTGAATTTGTATTGGAAGATTTTGAATCTTGTATTTTCCAGCATTGTTTAATGGTTGTATTGTTCTTAGATAATATTTATTATCCCCGAGGTAATATATTGTTTTCTATGATGTATTATTGGATGTTATTTTGAATCAATTTTTATTAGAATAGTCAATGCATATATGTACATTTTTTCCACTAGCTATCCTAGTTTTGCGTATTACTGAGCATTTATTTAATCTAGTTTTAATGTGTCTACACATTGGTTCTTATTATTTTCAAGGTAATTTAGATGAATCATTAGTTTGAAAAAATAATGGTATCCTTCATATGTTGTAATTGTGTTTCCATTTTTAACACTTTACAACAAAGTTGAAAAGTGTTTATGACTTTGTTCATTCTATCTGTCTGTCTGTCTGTCTGGCTGTCCGTTAGCACGATAACTGCCGTAAAAATGACTTAATCAAAATGAAATTTTAGTATGTTGTTCAGACGGTCTGTAGGACCTATGGGAATATAAATGAATAATATCACCCAATTAGTTTTGGATTGAACCCGGGTTGAAAAAATGAAATACATTGAGCCCTATAGGACCTAATTTTTCAAACATTTTTTAAGCGGATTTAAAATTCACAAATTGCTTCGAAAATTTTAGGTAATATTCAAATTGTTCCATAAAATATATAAAAAAAAATTCAGCGAAATATATTCAGTAGTTTTTGAAATAAAAATTAAAATAATAATTCCACCTCTTATATGAAACGATCACGTGACCATGATATGAAACGATCACGTGACCATGATATGAAACGATCACATGACCCACTTCAAAATAATATATGGCATCCATCTTATTTCAAAATCGTGATTTTAAGTTCTTTTTAATTCATATTGAGTGTTGTATCCGTCCTAAAACTACTATATTTTTGCTTAAATTCTGTGCATCTACATACTGAAACAACGCAATGACAATATATTTGAGTTTAAATGCTCATCTAAATTTGATTATTTTTACAACTAAGCGTAGTTTTCACCTATGTAAAATGTAAACAGCAAAATATGTAGAATGAGTTGCATTAGAATTCCTGTATTTCTTAACACAAAATCATTTTGTCCATGGAGTCTGCATGGCTGATATGAATGAAATATTAATTAATTTTATAAAGAGAAGGACGATTTTTTTCGATGAAGTTTTAAGCATAGAGTTTAATTATTTGTAGCTCCATGGTCTTAAATAAAATAAATTATTATAGTATTGTGATGAATGAAATGAATGGGAGAAAGTTATGAATGAAATCCTGTTTTTATAGAGAGATCCAGGCGTGTTATTTTTTCTATGACGTCACTTGAATTAATTTCAGTTGTTTTCGATGAAGTTTTCAAATATAATGAATTATCGTAGTATTATGGTAATTCTAAAACTATTACCGAGGAATGTATAACATTTTAGAGATGTTTAAACCAGGCAATTTATATTTCAATGCCGTCATTTGAATGAAGTTCATTTTATTCGATGAAGGTTTAAGTTTTCAAATATAATAAATTAATGCAGTATTGTGATAAGTTTCAAAATATTACCGAGGAATTTATTGCATTTTAGACTTGTTTAAATAAAATTGCATTGAAGTTGGAAAGTGTTTCATAATCAATGCTTTAAGCATGATTGATCTTTCTTTTTGTATTTGAATTAAGTTTCATACTTAGTCAATGAGTCTATTTTGAATGCAAGTTCCTTTATTTTGGGGAAATAAAGGTTACTATCTTACACTAATTATATGATGTCTAAGTATCAATATTTAGCTACTGGCAACTGGATGTTCTCTGACATTCAAGCTCGGTATTCGAGAACTTGTTGGGATTTTCCTAGATCAAGATCCCGCTACTAACAATAGCCATTTTCTTCAATGACTGTTACATCTTCATTTAGTACGTCCAGCCATCATTCCTTGCTCTTTTCATATAACTATCAATCTTACAACCATGCATCACTAAATAACACTCTTAAATTTAAAACTTGTAATTCTAATAGATGCAAAACGTGTTCGCTTGTTAATCGTAACCAGATCAATTGTAGCAATAATCTTGCCTTCTGTAAAACATATAATTTCATCTACCAAATTGCATGTAAAAGATGTAATATTTCATATTTAGACTAAACCAGCAGTCCACTGCACCTCCGAATTAACGTGCACAGGAATCATATAAATAATTTTTCAAATAATGCAACAACCCGTAATGAATCAAAATTCGAATACGAACATTTTTCTATACATGGGTTCGATAACATTGAAATTAGTATTCTATGTATTAAAAAATTTATTGTGACAGATTATTCCTTGAAAATGAATTCATATGTGCACAAAAAACTATTTTTCCATATGGACTCTATCAATTATTTAAACATCATAACATTGTTAAAAAATCCTTTAATTATCCTAATGAAGACCATAACATTTAGAATTTCTTTAACATTTCTAAAAGTAAATTAAAAAGAACTAAAAGAGCAAGTAAATATAATAAAACATTGCCCTCATTAACTGATCTAAAAATTACCACCCTACAGCAACATGCAAATTTCAAAATTACTTTTGATTGGAAACAATGTAAAAACTGGATTTTCGCAATTAAAAACAGCAATTAAATTTGGTTTATAACCTTTCTATAGCCACTGCATTTGATAACATTCATTTTAAACATTTATTCTATGATTTGCTCATCACCAGAAGTAAAATTCTTAATGTTTATTTATATGTCACGGACTTAAATATAAATGACGAATCAAAACAATATACTAAAGTAAACGAATATTGTACCTTGAATTTCACTAATTCTGTCTTAATCTGAAGATAAATAATCTTTTAAAATCGGTTTCCAATTACTTTCCAGTCAAGCATGTAAATCCTAAAATTGCATATAAATATGATAAACCACTAGGACGTTATATTTTCAATTATAATCAAATAGCCAAATCAATAGATATTAATCAAAATTATGAATTGGATAAAGAGTCATACTGCCACTGTCATTTAGATAAATACAAAGGCTACGTAGATAAACACCATGGGCATGTTATAACGGGAAATCTAAATATTATTATGATGTACTGCGATCACTGATGTTACTAGGTTCTAAATACCGTATACCTACTAAATTTAAACATAACTCAATTTGTGAAGATTTAATTCCTGACTTAAATAAATTTATCTGTAAAATCAGCTATAAATATCAAATCCCTGTAGAAGCCTTTAAACACTGGAGTGCCTTAATAGAGCAATATTTAAATCACTATATATATAATCAGAAAATTAATAAATCATATGAACTTAATTTAATTAAAAGGGATATTAGAGAAATTCAAAATGATTTTGTCATTATTTATGTCGATAAGGCTAGTAGTAACTACTCACTCATCTGTAAATATTACTATATAAGTACCCTCCAGTCACTCTTGCTTAATAATCAAATTTATAATTTACATAATACTAAATTTAAAATGCTATCTAATAGAATTTCAGCCAAATATAAGCAAATCCACCTAAAAAATAGTTGTAAAAACATTCCTTATCTAGTTTTAGTACCCTAGCTGACGCGGTGGTCGAGCTGTAAAAGCGTTTTCTGCTTTCACATTCAAATGTATAAGTTAGTTGATATAAAACATGTATAACACAATAACATAATAGTGGTAAGTACTAAACTCCAGAGTTCAGATCCGTCTCCCTGGTGAGAAGCGAAACTACAACTCAATGGCTGGAAGTAATAAATGACAAGTAAAATAGCACGTGAAAAGAAGACTCTATATATTTCATTATAGTAAAGGAACATTCTTTAATTTTCTTTATGAAGCACAGATAAGACATTATTCGTAATTTAAATTCAATTTTCCAAAAATGGCAATTATAACTCCTTCAATCATGAGTTAGGTTTTCTAAATTTTGTTTCAGAACAATATATCTAGCTTGAAAATCTTTTAGTATAGATATTACCATAACTAAATAACCTTTTCAACAATATAATATACCAGGGGAGATTGATACAGATCTATTACTTTTAAGCTGGCTTTTTACATTTAAAAATTCCATAGACATACAACCAGCAATTCAATTTTACAATCTCCCAATTAAAGGAAAATAACATACGAACCTATATTTCGGTTCTGAGGGGCTCTGTCGGTCGGATACCATTTTTGAGAGCACTTTTTATTAAGTTAAATTAAAATTTAAAATAGATTCATTTTTGTTTTACATTGGAACACAATCTATATGCGACCGACAGCCCTCTCGTCCATGGTAAGCTCTCTATTTCATCCAAGCGCGTCCCTCTACATTTTACCTCGCTGACGTCACAACAACATATACATATCACACGTACAAAACCGAGCATTGGAAAATAATCAACAAAATAAAATTAACACTCAACGGCTTTGCTTTCTCTCTCCGCTGACTGGCAGGCGAGCCTTTTCAAGGTCGCACACACTCCACAATTTGCTCTATTTCCCCAGAAATCGTCTGAGAGCTTCTACATTTACATGACATGAAAAAGGAGCATTTAAACAAAAATATGCATCGCAGATTTCGATGCCACAGAGCGGTCAAGGCGAGCGTTTCCAAGCAATCGTTCGACCGCCGCGTTGTGAGTTCGAGTCCCACGTAGGGCATGGATGTTGTGTTGTTGGACGCAGTGTGTTCCGTCCCCCTGTGGTGCGCCTGGGGCAACGTCCTAGGACGGGTAAATGGTTCACGTTCTGGCTGATGTATAGGCGAATGATGAAAGTCAAGTGCCTGGCCATTTGATTAAAAAAAAAAGTTTTAGTACCCAAGTTTCATAAATCCCCTGTTGCTTTTCGAACTATTACTAGTGGGTACAATTCTTACATTACTAATGCTGGTGGTTTTAAATCATTATTAAAAATATTAAATGAAGTATCCTTGCCTGATGAGATTTCAAGTAATTGTCATATTGTGAAAAAAAATTTTGAATTAGTTAAGAAATTAAAAACTTTTACTAATATTTATAGTATTTATACATTTGATTTTAAAGATTTGTTTAATAATATTGATATAGGTGATCTGTATAGAACTATTATAGGAATTTTTGAGAAACATAATATCAACCTAAAATATTCAAAATTTTTTTTAAAAAAATTACTTAATTTCACTCTCTACGAGAATTATATTCAACATGCTGGTACTTTTTTTAAGCAACAGTTTGGTATCCCACAAGGGGAGATGTGCCTCATCATTGTTAGCTAATCTGTACATATTCTTCTATGAAAAGAACATTAATCCAAGCTTGCATAATATGCACATGTTTAGATATCTAGATGACATAATATGTGTATCCCTTAATAATATCCCTATAGTATTCAACTTTTATCCTAATAATTTACAATTAAATGCAAGTAATAATGACTCTAACGTTGCAAACTTTTTAGATTTAAATTTAGAATTAAAAAATTGTAATATGGCTATAAACTTGTATGATAAAAGACAAGATTTTAAATTTAATACATCAAATTTCAGCATTTTGACTCTTGTTTGCATATATCAGTGTTTAGAAATATTATAATAAACCAGGTTCTTAGAATCAATAAAATTCAATAAAATGCGATGAAAATTATAAATTAGCACATTTTATGGAATTATTGAGTACAGCGACTAATAATGCATATCCTTCCAAATTCGTTATTAAAATTATCAACTCAGTGTATCAACTTCCACTCGATAACATTCAAGACAACCTTTCCAAATATAGTACCTATATATATAGAGAGAGAGAGAGAGAGAAAACGAAAACATCTGAAAATAAGATATATTATTATTAATGTTTTCAATTTTATTTTTGCTAAGAAATTGTAACTTTAGCCAGTTTGAAACTGCGATTTGAGCGCCCTTATAATGGTGTATAGTGGCGTTTTAGTTTATCCATTTCTTCTATGAATCTCTTGTTTAGTAAGAATTTTCATCTTTGCTTCATGTTCATATTCTATTTTGCTTATACGGGTAATAGTCCTGTCTCCTGCTTTGACTCACTGGACGGGTCTGGGAGTGTGGCTGTGAACGTTCGTACTGCCTCTTAGGTATATCGTTATATTCCAAATATAGTACCTATATATATATATATATATAGAGAGAGAGAGAGAGAGAGAGAAATCGAAAACATCTGAAAATAAGATATATTATTATTAATGTTTTCAATTTTATTTTTGCTAAGAAATTGTAACTTTAGCCAGTTTGAAACTGCGATTTGAGCGCCCTTATAATGGTGTATAGTGGCGTTTTAGTTTATCCATTTCTTCTATGAATCTCTTGTTTAGTAAGAATTTTCATCTTTGCTTCATGTTCATATTCTATTTTGCTTATACGGGTAATAGTCCTGTCTCCTGCTTTGACTCACTGGACGGGTCTGGGAGTGTGACTGTGAACGTTCGTACTGCCTCTTAGGTTTATTTCGATATGTTCATTCCGGTGCTTCTTGATATTTATTATACTGTTGAGGTTGGTTGTATATACACGTGGTGAAAGAAGAAGGGTTCCGGCCACATGGTAATACACATTTTCCTAATGTTTCTTATCTTCATTTTTTCATCTTTTGGTGCCTGTAGTCTGAGTTTGGACATTTATAGTAATGTACTGTTGTCCAATCTGAAACAGGCATTTGTTTAGGTTAATTAGAATTAAATACTCAGACCTGAAGAAGAATTTAATTTTTTTTAATCTTTGAATTTGGGCCGGTACTGATCTTTTTTATTATCGGCATTGTAGCAGAGGTTTTACGTCTATGGTGATGTTAATAGTATTTCAAGTTTACTTGAATTAATTATTTTTTTATTACTTCTTTCTAATATATATATATATATATATATATATATATATATAATAACAATCATTGGAAAATAATAATAAATAATATATATATATATATATATATATAACAACAATCATTGGAAAATAATAATAAATAATATATATATATATATAATAACAATCATTGGAAAATAATAATAAATAATATATATATATATATATATATATATATATATATATATATACTGTTGCTAAATATTAATCTTCAGTTGCCCGATGTAAGAAGATAAAAATAAAATTGCATAAAATACACATGTTTTGATGCATTAAAAAATAATAATAAATACGAAGAAATTGTCTACTGTTTCGGTTCAAAGCTCATTAGAAAGAGCTTATTATTATTTCTTTGTTTCCAATGTTGTTAATGTGTAAATTCTATCGTGACATTTTCCATCGCTACGAGACTAATTCACGTAAAAATCAACAATGCGCTTCAACATAAAAAAAAGTATTTAGAATTTTTAAAACATCGCTCGCAGGTACCTTACGACCTGACATATGATATTAGTGAACTAAATTTCCTAACTGTGGGTCGCTTAAATTTTCCACTACGAAATCAATCATTAAACAAACATATTCTTTTATTGCGAAAGATGATTTTTTTACATAAATACTAAGAAATGTACTACACTTTCGAGGTTAATTAAACACACATAGGTACATATATGTAGTGTATTGGATATGCTATAAACATTTTAATGCAATTTTTTGTATCTGTACATTGATTTTAACGCGTGTTTTAATTAATTATAAATGAAAACTCGGTTCATATCAAAGAAGTGTTCAAGAAATATGAAAGAAATCAATTTTACAGGTAGTTTGGTAACTTTACATTAATTTTTTATGTATATTTTAATTAATTTGAATGAATGTGCGGATTATATCAAAGAAATGATCAAGAAATATCAACGAAATTAATTTTAGGGGATTTGGTGTCTGTAAATTGATTTTTACGTGTCGTTTAATTACTTTTAAATGAACGCGCGGTTTATGTCAAAGAAATGAAAAATTCTGTCTTAAACAATACGTATCCTCAACTTTTTAATATTTTTCTCCTTAAAATATTCACTAAATACTTCAGTCAGATCATCTTTGCAGATTTTAATACAGTTTATCTTGTGGTTGTATCTTTAATACGGACTTGGAAATTACATATTAAAGTTTTAATCCCTCGCTCATATTTTAATTCCCAATTCTTTCAACTGGCAACGAGAGAATTGAATGTTTTTTCCGAAAGTGACAGAGTGACATCACATTGCTGTAGTAACGTGGCGTCACTTCCAAGCTACGCAGAGAAATTAGGTTGGATCATGAATGTATTTTAAATGAGGTTTTAGCAGCTTTAGGGGTATAACTCGAGAATCGAAACAGATAGAAATTCCACATTTTGTATGTCGTTGTCTCTTATTGTGGCCCATTTTTATTCCTTATTTTTTAACCATATAAGACTAGTCAGTCTTGGATCCTTCATAGTAATTAAGTCCACTAAATAGGCTGACGCAACCGTCATTTGTACGCCAACTGGTCCAGTCAGTTATTGTCTGTCTGTGTTATTTCGATGGTGCACACTTGTGGGTATTTGATACGTAATTATTCTGTAAAATAGGTGCTTCTGCTTTCGAAAAATTGTATCCATCATTCATAAAAGTAGTCTAGAATGTTCTGATTTTCTCTCTCTCTCTGAAGCCTCTTTTCGCCATGAACAGCTATCGCTTAAACTAGGAGTCAAGATAACCGCTGTTTCGCCAGCCTGTATATTTAGGAGCCTTATAAGGGATGTACACTTTGTTGGTAAATCTGGTTAACACGAGCTGGTAGAAAGTCCAAATTTAGTATGCCGTTATCTTATATGGTGTATGTCTTTGAAATTTCAACTTTATCAGACAGTCCCGTCATTTTAGGAATATACGAATAACTCGACATCCGGGGAAGCTAGAAAATTCAAATTGACTATGTTTTTTTTATTTGCAATATTTTGTAGTTTTTCAATTTTGAACCTTATCGGGTTAGGTCATTTTGGGTTCTACATAGGATTGTACTCGTTTTTTAATAATAACGCATCAGAGATTTGTGAATGCGTATTCCTGCCAATTATGTGGGCAGGGTGAAAACGTTCGCGAAGCGAGATCCTGTAGTTCGTGAGCATCAGAACACAAAGGGAGGAACCCCAACTGATGCATCTGCGGAACTAGCTGCCTACCAGGCCGCCAGCTCGGGCGGTTTGTGAGCGATAGCACACAGGGGGTGGAGACCCCTTGTGTTTTAAACTATAAATTCTCCAATTTACTAACGTAATTTGTTTCGGAATTATCATTATTTTCCATAGTAAATAATAATATGAAAATCCTAAAATCCAACCAATGGGATTATGATAAATAATAAAAATGTCTCATTCTAGTTTTCACCTATTTTATCTACATGTAAAATTTTATAATAATAGACGTTCTTGACGTTCACACACAGATTCACAAACTTCCAAAACTGTTGGAAACGGGTTCAAGAGATCTTAAAATGTTGAATTTTTGAAAACAATACTTATCCTATACAACAGCATGAAAAAGCAAATATTAAAATTCACCATTTTAGATTTAAAGCATGGCGTACTTGTTTGCGATATACACCTAAAGGTACTTATATTTTCAGTTAATTACCACAGACTCAAACTGTCTACTTTTTCGAAAACTCTTTTCATGATATTGGCTCTTTAATTATTTCATCTAATTAAGTTAACTAAATTTTAACTATTCACGAGTAATTCTAAGTGCATTTATCAAAAAACCCAATACGTAATCTGCAAAATCCTTATTTTCTCGTTCTGCTTCAGGTGATTATGCACATCGCAATTAGATGATCTCATAGATAGAAAACGCATTAGTTCTAATTTGACATAACATTTATAAAGTAATTTAAACTTGATCATGTGACTGCCTGAGCAGTTTAACTCTAAGTACTGCTAATTCATGTTTATATATATACAACTCAAAGTTCTGCTAATTCGTGTTTATATTTATGCACTAATATTTAATTGCCTTTGATCATCAGATTATGAGCAGAAATTTTGTCCAGTTGTGTTTCGAAATCGGAATTTCAGAAGATTTAATCATTTAATTTCTTATTTTGCCAAACATTTTATACTATGCATCTTATTTTTTTCTTAATTGATATACCCTTAATGGTATTTGCGAATATTGGTAATGTGAAGTTTTTTATTCTGTATAATAAAGGCATCTGCAGGTGAAAAATTTAAAAACGCTGTTAAATAAATGTTAGTTTATATTTAGTAATTGATGTGTACATTCTTTTAAATCACATGCCAGATTTTTTAGATGTATCTATATTTTATTCTGAGTTTTGGAAATTTATAATCATTTCCATTTTCATTAAAATATTTATATGGAGACAAATACCGGTCCATATAAATATAATAACATGATAAAAAGAATCCATGTTAAATTTTCTAACTTTTTTGGGTCAAACGACACCCTTTAAAATTTCACACTAAGATATACAGATTGGCACTGTTGCCTCATCGCCTCTTGTGGCTGCGATTATTAAGTCACGTCGCATCTATGGAGAAGCATGTGCAATCAGAAATTTATGACCACAGAAGTTTTATTCTTAATCTATCTCGATATTAATCCCGTAATATGATGGGGCGCATACAGTTATTTAACGGAGTTCCTACCAATCGCCCACTTGCATTGATCGCTTTCCTAAAATACCTGGACACCCGCAGTACACATACCTCTCCCAATAAATATTATTAAATACTATATGATGTTGTTATTTACTGTAAGATATTATTAATTACTTCACTTTAGCAACTCTCTATTACTTTAATACCGCCTAACAGAATGCGATTTTTATTCAAATCCCTCACAAAATGCATATGTCCCACGAATTAAATCGTGGGATAAGTACGTTTTTTATCCTATAATTTGGCTGGCATAGCCACCTTAAATATAAATAATAGTTAGAATAATAATAGAAAATAAAAGTTTATTGAAAAAGAATACGAATTCAAGATGGATTTAATAATAAAATATATATAAACAACTAGACTACCGTTTAAATAAAGTTGGTGTAAGGAAGAAACTTCGGAAATGTGGATTTTTTTTATAAACCTCGCCGAAGAAAATTTAAAACTGTGGTCAAAACTTAAGCAATGTTGAGCAATTGATAAAATTTCTTCAATCAAGAGTCAGTTGTGTTTCAGCTTCAGAGGCAATTAGGAAGTTGGGACGTTTTCAAAAATATGTCTGGTTCATCATGATATACACTCATTTAAAGTAAGCTATGCCAAATAAAAAGCTTTGTTTTGACAGTCACATCAGCAGTCTTGAAAGTATCATATTTGTGTTTTGTCAAGCATGTTCTGGAACTTAATTCACCTAGCTGATGATATTTCTTGAAGGTTGTCCTAAAGCTTTCATATCCGTCTCCAAGAGCATAAGCGTGTATTGTCTATTTCAACCTGTGACATAACCAGTGTCTTTATAATTAAAGTTCCTCTTTGAAATGGCCATAAAAGGAAAACTACTGGACAGAATGTTATCAAACTTGGTAATAGTTTTCAGGAGGTCATGGGATTTTATTTTCCGCAAAAAAAAACAAGTTTAAAAACTCACCGTCAGCGGGAAATGGCGCTGTACGCAATATTGTTAAACGAAATAAGACATGAAGACATCGGTTTCAGAAATTTTTAATCGTTTCTAAAACGTGTTACAAATCATGGTCAATGTGGCTTCCACCATTTTTTGAAAGCAAGTTAAATCGCATTACTTCTTTCACAACAGTAGCTCTTAGCATATCAGGAGGAACGTTATGGACATGTCGGTGTTGTTGTTGAGACCCAAACCGTCCGACCTACCAGAAAAGTGTAAGGTAACCGTTTGGACGGCCGGGAAGTGCCACCCAATTTAGACCGGAACCCAGTGGGGGAGGCATCCACAGGGACCGTACCCTCCTTCCCCTACCACCAACCTCTCGGAAGGACTTACGGATCCACATGTTTAACGTGATCGTACTCCGCATGAACACGGCGGCAGTTGTGGCAACGTGCAAATCCAGCGCGCAAACCACCGGGCTACCGCACCCGAAATATGCCAACAGCACGCGGTGTTCCCAGGTGGTCACCCACCCAAGTACTAACCGCGCCCGATGCTGCTTGACTCGGGTGATCTAACGAGAACCTCCTGTTTTCAGCACGGTAGGGCCGTTGGTTCTGGACACGTCGGTGTATCACATTTTTTAATTCCTCAAATTGTTTATGTTATCACCATAAACAGTACCTTTGAGGTAACCCCATAACCAGAGGTCACAGGAGTTGAGGTTTGGTGACCAAGAGTGGCCAAGAAATGGTAAAGTGTCGGCTTACAATCCGGTCATCCGTGAAATGTTGCTTAAGTAACTGTTTGACACATGTACCAATGTGAGGTGGAACCCCGTCCTGCATAAAAATCGTAGTGTCTAAACCACTGTTTATGGTGATAACATAAGCAATTTGGCGGAATTGAAAAATGTGATACACCGACATGTCCGTAACATTCCTTCTGATATGTTAAGAGCTACTGTTGAGAACGCAGTAATGCGATTTAACTTGCTTTCAGAAAATGGTGGAAGCTACATTGACCATGATTTGTAACACGTTTTAAAAAACGATTAAAAAGTTTTTAATCCGATGTCTCCATGTCTTATTTCGTTTAACAATATTGCATGCAGCGCCATTCGTCGCTGACGGTGAGGTTTTTTTTTTTTTTTTTTTGCGGAAAATAAAATCCCATGACATCCTGTAAACTATTACCAAGTTTGATAACATTCTGTCCAGTAGTTTTCCTTTTATGGCCATTTCAAAGTGGAACTTTAATTATAAAGACCCTGTACATACTTGACTGTAAAACTTGTTTGACAGAGAGGACATATCCACTGCAGGGAAATAAAATTGTAAGGAAACACAGGAGCATCGACAGACTAGCGAATGTTATCGCTTCCATTGTTTCTTAAGCACATTTAAGGTAAATGCAGCTCCGTTACTTTCAGAAATACTTATTAACCTAAAGAAGAAGAATTATTAATCTTTTGACTCAGTCTTTGTCGACTTCTATGTCGTTTGAATTAACTACTTCTGTGAAATACATCTATTTCAAGTTAATGCAACGCTGTCCTTTCAAATAATTCCATTTCGTTAATGAAGTTTATAAAACTCTCATTATTTAAGAGCAACTCAACGTTCCTTTTCATGATGTCAATAAGCAATCTGGAATGTAATTTTAACTTACATAAAGCAGCAATTTGATGTAATTATCGTGCACAGCATAATTGGGTGACATTTAAAATAGTCGGAAAGCATATTATGTATTGTACTTGAAGTAACATTTGTAAGTATTTTAATATTCATTAGAATTATCGGGACTTGAACATTATACCAACCTCCATTAAGAACTTTAAAAATGATCGCCATTTTAGCGCGGTCATTTTACCTCTCAATCGGAAATTTCGGTCAGTATTAAATCGGTGTCAATAATTACCGGTCATTAATTACCGATCAATATTTACTGGTATCAATAATTACCGGTCGGTAGTTACTGCTTGACAAGTTAGGTAAATTGTCAATAAATTTGACGCAACACTTCGCCAAATTGGCAATAATTTAAAATTTTTTAAAATGAAAATTAATATCTCTGGTAAAGCATGTAAATTTGTGGTAATTAATAATTCAATATTTTTCATTCAAAATATAGGGAGAGTTCTGTTCGTGGTACAGGTCCGTTTTGTTGGGGGTCGTATATAATTTGTGTTTTGTTACGGGAATATTGGGCGTCGTATAGCAAACGTAATTTATCAGGTGGTTATATCGTAATTAATACTGATAGGGAGAATTTTGTAGTCAACGTGTGTTCAGAGATTTTTGAAGCTTAAGTTCTAGGCCGTCGGATGTATAACAAGTATAACAAGCTTAACATCTTCTGAAAATATATTTATATTGTATATAAAATATAGCATTTTCATTAATAAGGAAAAATCCTGAAATTATGTATATATTTTTCAATAACAGAAATGTAAATATAGTTTACTTTTTAATAATTTAAAATTTCGAATCTTTGTCCTATTTGCATGAATTACGTTAAAAAGAGTTGTTTATTATCAAATTTAAATATTTAAATAAAAAAAATTGGTAGTTCATTATAAAACGATTAAAATTTTGAAAAAGTTTTGTTTAGATTTTTAATGTTTTGTACACATTGTACACATTTGTAAAAAGGATGACGTCACATTCTGAAAACATCCGAAAACCGTGCATCTAAAATTACGAGTAATCGAGTGTTTTGCCCATAAGCAGGGAATTCCGGTATAATACTAAGAATTGAATTGTTCGATTAAAAAAATTTACTTTAAGAATAGAGTATTTTTCACAATAAATAAAATTGCTGCTTGTGAGTCTGCTTTCTTTAAAGAAGTATTGAATGTTTTATAAGGTGTTATTGTTTAAATATGAAAGATTCAGTTTACAATGAAGGATAATTTTTAACCACTTAACTATTTTCAAAGTTACTGTTTGTGGAAACCAAACAAATTAGATAAATGGAAATGGAAAAGAAATCAGCGGCGGTTCCAGTCAGATGTAGCAGAAATTGTTTAGCAAGAATAACGTCTGGTACAATAACAATAGTAAACAAATGGTGGTGGGAGAGTCGGGGGGGGGGAGTGATGGTAAAAGAGTTCTTTCACTTTAAGTGTTCCTTCACTAAAAGTGTTCCTTCACGTTGACCTTCACTTTAAAGGGATGGAAATAAATCTATCGATAGATACCATACTTAACAATATACCCCTATCTAGGGAAAGTTAATCTATCTCCCGAGGGAGCTAAAGACGTCACGAACAAAAAAATTGTATGACGCCTATTTTTTACAACAATGATTGAAGCTATAAAGTCTCGTGATCGTTGAGTTATAAATAAGTACTTTCATACATGATAATGTAAAATTTTGTTCTATGCTGCTATGTTAAAAAAATATAAAAGTTTTCGCTCGAATTAAAAAGAAAATATCTAGTACTAGATTTTTGATAATAAAGTCGAATATACAGTTTTGTAAAAATTCATGAATATTTGTGGCCGCTATTTTGCAATTAAGAAATATTTTGTAATTAATAATTTGTAATTAAAATTTTGTTATTAATATTTGTAAGAAATATTTTGTAATTAAGAAATCGACCACAGACATACATACAGACATCACTCCAAGAATAGTGAAAACGTGTTCAGGAAGTCTTAAAACATGTATGGCATCAAAATCTCGGATTCGAAAATTTTCGTGGAAACAATACTTTCTCTATACTACGTATATTACATAGTATGAGAAATTAAAAATATATAAAGAAATGAAATCTCTATCTCGAGAACAACTACTATGCACATAATTCCTAAACAAAGAGATCTATTCCATTTTGATCAAAAGTATACTTATATAGTATTCTAGCTTTAACAATATGGGGATGTTACTATTAAATATTTTATAATTTTTTATTTATAAAAAATAATGCAATATATTGATATTTGTATCTGAAAGACTCCTTTATTTTGTGTAATTTACTTAATAAAGCATTTAATAAAAAATGAATATTTGAGAATTCTAAACAATTGTTTTATGTGTTCTGAATTTTCGAAAAAAATGTTGGAAAGATTGTGAGTCTACTTCAGGTTCGAGATCGCAAAAAATCAATATGTTTCTCGTATTTATCAGTCACAGTAAAAATACTTAATTTCATTCGATTCCTATAAGTAGATGGAAAATAATTCTGCTCAGAAATAATCTATTCATCATGTAGGTTGATTATTAGTATGTCTTTATTTATTAAGTAAATAGTATTTGAATATTATATTTATTATTACATAGAATATATATCTGGGGGGTAATATATATATTATTGAAATATGAAATAAATTAAATAAATTTAATGAAACTAAAACAAAAGTGATTATTTTTATTAATAATATGGAGAATAGCGGGATTGTCTCCTATATTAGGATTATTTTAAAATGAATTTATTTTCTTTATTTTAAATTAAAGGTATAAAATTATTTTTATAAGTATTACATCTCTAATTATATTTTTATGTATATATTTGATTAATATACGATTTAATATTAGGAATATATACAAATATTTTATTAGATATGAAATATTTAATACTTAAAAAAATATATATAGTATATAATTACATTTTTATAAAATATTAAGATAATAATTCTACTAGCTTTCAAAGTTAAAAATTGTATATGAATTTACAATTTAATGTCTAGTGATTTCATAATTTATTTTTAAATTTGCAATTTAATGTTTTATTAAACTAAATTACTGTAATAATTATTTTCAATAAATCGTAAAAGTATTGGACCATTATAGTATTTAATTTTTGGTGCTTAATCAGCTATAGTGGGTATAGCTATAAGAATTTTTAATCATGAAAAATTATTTAAATCATGAAGATTTTTAGATGATCGTCATTTATATAATATAATTGTTACAGCTCGTGCTTTTCTTAGAATGTCTTCAATATATACATAGTATATATTGAAGTAATAATTAATGTATAAGGAAATAATAATTAATAATAATAATTAATGTATAAGGAAAGGAATTAATGTATAATGTGACGGGGTTTAAAATACGAGTTCCGAATTTTCAACGGAGGAGCACGTTTTAAGCAACCCTGAACACGAATCGAACGTTTTTGTCGTGATGTCTGTGTATATCTGTAAGTTAGTTTGTGTTCACATATCTCACGCACAAATGGAGCGATCGAATGAAGTTTGGTACAAAAATTACAATCAATGAATACTGGCAGCCTATTTTTTCTAAACGCAATCGAATGTTCGGAACACCTCAAAATTTTTGTTTGAAATTTTCAAAATATCAACAAAGAAAACCTTCAATACAGTTACGCAAACAATCATTTATGAAATTTTTCATTAATAAACGATTTACACAAACGAATAACAAATTGAGAACGCTAAAATGAACCGTTCTCGAGATATCGCATATTTTCCAAATAAATTTATCAAAAAATCACATAAAATTAAAAAAAGTATTAACGATTGTGAAAGATGTTCACTTTTCATAAGTAATATTATGCGATAAATTTGTTAACATCATTCTTGTGGATGTAGCTCGTTCCATTCACTAGAAAAGGTACTTTGAGCAATAGGTTTGTATTTGAATGTCAATAATCATATATATTTTTCTATCAGAATAATTTATTTATCTTTAATAACGCTTGGCAAACTTTTGGAGACAGTGGCGGAATATCGCCAATTTTGCATTTTTCTTTAAATGTTGCAAAATTGACGAAAATGTCGCCAAATTAATAAAAAATCTCGCCAAATTGATAAAAATGATGACTAATTGATGAAAATGCAATATTTCTGAAAGAACAAAGAATCGACTAGAAAAATAATCAAGCTGTCCATCATTTCGTAATGCTTGGCGAAATATTTGGTGGGATGTCACCAACTTTGTGACATTTTTAAATGTTGCCATATCGACGACAATGGCTTCAAATTGATAAAAATGTGGCTAAATTGATAAAAATGTGGCTAAATTGATAAAAATGTGGCCAAATTGATAAAAATGTGGCCAAATTGATAAAAATCACGCTAAATGGGATGTAATTATTTACAAATTTTGAATTTTGTCATATGACTGGCATACCTTCTGGTATATAAGAAATACTTTCCTTTTATTTGTATCACTTGGCAACACAATACATTTGACGAATAATCTAGCGAAATATCGCCAAATTGAAATTATATATATATATATATATATATATATATATATATACATATATATAAACCGTACCATTTTGCCGAGAAAAAAATTATAAGTTGTTTGCATTATTATGTATTAGGTTTAGAGATGTATGCTTCCAAAATGTCTACATCTTTCGTAATAAACAGACTTCAGCCGGATACGCCAACCAGAGACGTTATACACGTCAAACTTCGTCAAAAACTCAGTACAAACTGACTATATATATATATATATATATATATATTTAAACTAATAGAACAATATTTGAACCTGAATTAATAATGCAAAGCACTTAAGATTAATTATACAAAATCATTAAAACACTAAAAGAAAACATTGGAATGCAGGTCAGATAGGAATAAAATGGTGAGGGGAGATAAAACGGACCATAAAACATAATAAAATTTATTAATAGAATTTATTAATGGAATGGCTTCAAATGGATGGCAATGGATATAAGGCAAAGAAATTATAAAATCATCGGGGGGTGCGTAAAATTTCAATTTGCCCTCCAAAACCTAATACTTTTCCTTTAATAATCTTATTACACTGAATAAAAAGACCTTTTTGCACCCCAAAGAACTAAAAAAACCATTTCCGAGAAAATAAACGCGAATGAAAGTGATATTTGTCAATATTTGGAAGAATGAATTTAGCCTAATATTCATCTTGTACGGAAAGATATAACTTCAACGGTTACCAATTACAAGGAAAACAAGAAAAATCAATCATGCATAAGGAATTGATAATGAAGCACTTTCCAACAGCAATGCAATTTTACTTAAACATCTCTAAAATGCCATACATTCAGCAGTAATATTTTTAAACTTATCACAATACTACATTAATTTAGTATATTTGAAAACTTAAAACTTGATCGAAAAAAATGAACTTTATTCAAATGACGTCATTGAAGTATAAATTGGCTGACTCTCTATGTAAAAGCTGTAAATATTTCATTCATACGCTTTTATTCCATTCCTTTCATTCATCACAATACTATAATAATTTATTCTATTTAAAAACTGAACCATATGGAGGTACAATAAATTTAACGCTAAGCTTAAAACTTTATCGAAAAAATCAACTGCTTCTCTATGTAAAATCAATGAATGTTTCATTTATATCAGCTGTATTGCAGACTCCAGAGATGAACAATTTTGCGTTAAAGAAATTCAGCAATTCTTTGAAAATTCATTCTACATCTTTAATTGTTTACATTCTCTATAAGGGAAAATTAGGCTTCGTTGTAGAAATAATCAAAGTTTGATGACCATTTAAATTCATATATATTGTAATTGCGTTTTTTCATAATGTAGATGCATAGAATTTAAGCAAAAATAAAGCAGATTTAGGACGGATACAATACTAAATATACATTAAAAAGAACTTTAAAAATCACGATTTTGACACAAGATGGATGGCACTAATCATTTAAACTCAAATATATTGTAATTGCGTTGTTTCAAAACATAGATGCAGAGAAGTTAAGCAATAATAAAGCGGTTTTAGGTCAGATACAACAGTAACTATAAATTAAAAAGAACTTTAAAAATCACGATTTTGACACAAGATGGATGCCAGATGGATGCCCCGGCCATCCATCTTGATGCTCCATGCCTTCGGACGAGTCTGTTGGTCTGGGCTTTCGACAAGATGGATGCCATATTTTATTTTGAAGTGGGTCACGTGATGTATCCATATAATATGGGTGCAATTATTATTTTAATTTTTACTTAAAAAACTACCGAATATATTTTGCTGAAATTTTTTCCATACTTTTAATGGGATAATTTCAATAATTCTTAAAATTTTCGACACAATTTGTGAATTTTAGATTCGATTAAAAAGTGTTTGAAAAATTAGGTCCCATAGGGTTCAATGTATTTCATTTTTTCAACCCGGGTTCAATCCAAAACTAATTGGCTGATATTATTCATTTATATTCCCATAGGTCTCACAGACCGTCTGAATAACATACTAAAATTTCATTTTGATAAAGTCATTCTTGCGGCATTCATCGTGCGGACAGATAGACAGAATGAACAAGGTCATAAACACTTTTCAACTATATTGTAAACTGTTAAAAATTAGTGTTTCCATACAAAAAGAACATAATGAATTATGCCCCTATATATATTTCACAATGTTTTATATTATCTCACCCAAGCGTAAATGTGAAAATTACTTTCAAAGAACAACATGTCATCTATTTCACTCCCTCCTCTAAACAGTCTATAATTTAATTTATTAAAAATAATCATTTACGTTCATTTATAATCATTTAATTTATTAAAAATAATCATTTACGTTCCAGTTGAAGCTTTGTTCGCTTTCAATTTATACATGCGACTGCCTCAACGAAAATGTGCATTTAGAAATAATCCTACATTTGCTTCAAATAATTCCATCTCATTAATGAAGTTAACAAAACTTCAATTATTCAAGGGCACAACAAGTACGGTCGTCTCAATAGAGTCAACAAGTAATCAGCGATGTAACTTGAACTTCTTTCAATTGAGTAATTCCGTGCAATTACCATCTGAACGAAGCAATTCGCCGGTCTGGCAGTCAGAAATCCAATTACATAGTTCTATATTTGGCCGGAATTGACATTTGTAAACTAGAGTCGAGATTTCATTTGAATACTCTGATTCAGTAATTTTACTTAGTATTAATATATCATTGTTTTTCCATCCTTTATAAAGGGTTGATAAGAAAGTCGCTGAGAACACTAATTACTTTATAAGGAAAAGGCTGTGCATGTGAACATTCGGTCTGACTATAGTAAAGTGACAGCGCCAGATGAAATAAAAATGATTGCAATGCCTTTAGCGGGAAAATAAAAGGAAGGATGGACTCGGTATAAAAGCGAGTTAGAATAAAAATGCCCAATTGTGCCAAGTAAATGCTTTATATAACAGTTTTATCGCCGATTACTAATCATAAGGCAATACTCTACAAATTTGTACTTGTCAGTTTTCATCTATATTGCTTTGTTAAAAAGTTCGTTTCACCAACTTTTAAATTCTCCGCTATTGATGCTGCAATCCACTTTATTTGGTCAGGCTAATGTGTACAGATCCTGATTCAGTCTCCAAGGCGAGACGATCGCTAGTTTTACGCCCATTATTGGCCAGGGAACATAGGCAAAATCCACTTCCGGCAAAGCCGCAGCCGAGGGCCACGTTCTTGACGGGATCATTCACCGGGTAGGGTCCCGAAGAACACCCGCCAAGCCCGACCCCAGACACCTTCCGGACCTTGTCTCAGGCCATGAATAGGCGCAGTCCAGTGGTCATGGACACCCCGAAGAGTCGGAGCCTGATGGACTTGCTGGTTCGAAGAAAAGTTCATCGTCTACCAGGTAACCCGATTAATATGCCCCCAAAGTCGGAGGATGAAGGCTAAAGAGCCAACATCAGTAACCACCATCTCAGGGTGGTCCTCCCAGGGGTGACTAATGTGTACAGTCATGGACTTTTCCTTACAAAATTAAGGGGATGCTTGAGAACATTTCTAAGAACCATGTTCATATACTCACAGAATCCACTTATAGACGCGTCCCCAAATATAAGATCAAGCTCAGTTGCAGGTAACAGTATGTATGAACCAGTTTCCCCCTTTTGACACGATCTTGATATGAATAAAAATAATGCACTGGCAGTAACAAAACTTTCCCACAAATTTGCGAACCTCTAAGCATACCGACAAGTTCAGTCCTACTACGCAGCCATCTTCAAATTTATCCTTTGACCCAGACCGTCCGACCTACCCGAAGGTATAAAGTATCTGTTTGGTCGGCCGGGAAGTGCCACAAAATTTAGACCTGAACCCAGTGGGGGCAACATCCACAGGGATCTCCCCTCCTCCCCCTACCACTAACTTCTCGGAAGGGCTTACGGACCCACAAATTAAACGTGCCCGCACTCCTCGTGAACACGGAAACAGTTTAGGCAGAGCCGGGAATCGAGTGCAAAAACGGGTGGTCCGATGTCATCCCCGCGCATTAACCACTGGATTGTCCCACCCATACTTTAAAAATTACAAAGATTTCAAATTGTGAGCTCAAAGACGAAGTTTCAATAATAAAGTCCATGCTCACAGAAACCGCATTCAAAGCGTAATAGTAACTTCGCAAGCCACCCTACAGTCGGGTTCTGTTGTATAAACTTGGACGTTGTACCCATGTGTGATTTGTATTGTACCCATGTGTTCATTTCCTACAACAGAATTCCGATACAAAGTTTGCTATTTTGTATCCGAATACAAAATATCCAACTCTTACAGAAAGATTTAATGGGTATACTAAATAAGAGCAATATTTTAAAAGTGGTAAGTCAGAAAGATCATTTTTTAAACGGTGGTACACCGATAAGCAATATTTAACAGACGGTAAACAACGGGAAGATCAATCTTTAAAAGGAATGATAATATCAATCTTTAAAAAGTGGTACGTTAGATAATATAAATCTTAAAAAGTGGTATGTCGGACAGCAATCTTTAAAAGCGTTAGACGATAAAATCAATCTTGAAAAGGCGGTACTTTAAAAAATTCTATTTTTATAAAGGGGTTGGTTCCTCGGATAAAATCAGTCTTTAAAAAGTGGTTCGTTGGATAAGATCAATTTATAAAATGGTGGTACGTTGAATAAGATCAATCTTTAAAAAGGTGGTACGTCAGATAAGATAAATCTGTAAAGTGATTTATATTTTATAAGATTATTATTTAAAAGGGGATACAACGAAGATATTTAATTTTACTCTGGTTCGCCTGAAATATTAATACCTTAAAAGATATACATAAATGTAGAATGTTTGAGAAATACTGTAGCAGATAATGTAACTAGCTATATTTTTAGCTTATTTAGGTGATCTCAAGGCAGAAAATAATAATCACTTAAAAGAAATGTATTCAATTAGTTTACTAATATTACGTCACAAATAAGCCAGGTAATCAATGGTGACAAAGTATCAATCGTTTCAATAAGCTCTACTGAACAAATAACACTTACCTTGAATTCGCATCAGATACCTTAGCAACCGGCTAAGATCTTGTTACAAAGAATATGATGAAGCTATATTAATTTCGTCTTGATGATAAAAGACATGACGCTATAAATCTGTACCGAGGCTTGAACTCGTTAAACTCATGTATCGATATATACTGGAAAGGTACTTTATAAACACACTATAACATTTCAAAACAAACCGTCACTAGTGTTGCCAGAATAATAGCTGTCAGATCTAAAGCATTTTCCCTTATTTCCCTCGGAAGGGAAATTTTAGTGAAAAAGCAGTTATTATTGAGGGAAAAAGGGGAAATTCTTAAATTCGGAGAAAAGTTATTGATGTATTTTATAATATGTAGACAGAGATGAGCTGGAATTAATGTGTGCCATTTTTTATGGATTAATTGTGAGAATTATTAGGAATCAATTTTGGAAAACATTTAACTGGAATATTATAAATTCAACTTGAAAACATAAAGAGCCTATAAATCCATAAGTAAATTCAGCATGTGACTATTATTGTGCAAAATGTTCTAAACTGGGAATATACCGTTTTTAAGCAAAAATCTCACGATGTAAATTCAAATAATAACTTCTTAGCTATATATTCGGAACTCATAAAATATATTTGAAGGGATAAATGTTTAAGCACGGGGGACAATTTATCTCATATTTTTTTTTCTTTTTCTTCTCATGTTCATCTTCCGACCAAATTTTTTCTTTCTGTTAGAAATTTCCAGCAGTTTGTCATTGGACATCAACACTTCCAGAAAAGGGAAAACAAGTGAAATGAATTTTCCCTCAAAAAATTTCATCCCTACCTGATTAATTTCAATGAGAAGCAGTATCGCAATAGAATAAGCTCTAGTAATGGTTATTTTATGTTCACGGTGATATTGGATAGGAAAGTATTTAATAACATATAGACATCAGCAAATATTCATTTTGAATATTTTACTAAAATATAAAATATTTTTGTACCGACAAGCAAAGTCCACGCGCTTCATGAGCTACGCCCATCCACGTACACCAAGGTCATGCATGGGAAACAGAAATCTACAGATATCAAGTCTCCCTGATTTCTGCTAAGTTGATATTAGGAGTGGACAGAAATCGGCGGGACCTGATGTCCCGCCGATTTCTGGCCACCTCTAATGTCAACAGATACATACAGCCATATACCGCTTCCATCCAATATTACTATTTCTTGTATGACCTCATATCAAAACATATTACATCAAAACATATTACTATCAAAACATATTACATATTACATCAATCCCTAACGCAGCGCAATTAATTTACGCTCTCCTGGAACCAGTTGAAGTACGGGTTCGGTCCAACTGGGACTATTTTGACACTTTCAAAACCATTTTAGCCTTTTTGACCATTTCGGCCACCATTTTGACAATTAATGACATTTTTGGAAAGAGGCTTTGTTTCTTGTACTTGGCGGAGAATTTTTTCCATGGATGTTTTTTGTGAGATTACAATATTTTTTCTACATATATTTACCAATATGATATGTTTGCCATATATACAATGATATACAGGGTGTCTCAAAAAGATTGAAACGCGCTTTAATTCTTTATCTGTTGGTGATGAGTGGGCAATGTAAATTGCAAAAATGTTAAAAGTAAGGCAGAAAATAAGACTACGTTAATGACATAATCCTCCCATTCATTTTCAAAAGGATAAACTTTTTAAATTTTTATACGACCCCCTTAGAGAAATTTGGTCAATCAGAAAATTTTTATTTTTAATGCAACAATATCATTAAAAAAACGGAATATCTGTATCTTTAAAATTGAGTTATATTTAATTGAAAATTGAACATTGTGAATGGGGACCATATATAAAATTAGAAATGTAAATTTGTAACATATCACAAAAAATATAAAACTGGATGATAATACATAGGATATCCAACCGCGTAGAGAGTACCACTGTTTTATATGATCTCTATCTGTGTAATGCTTTATTTAGATGTATTTGTGATAAAAAAATTTGACAAATATTAACGCATTTTTGATCTAAATAATTTCCATCGTCAATTTGTTTATGATCCCTTTTTTCACTGAGAAAACAGTCTTTCACATGGTACGGAAAAGTGGCATAAGTCAGATTTTTTTCCTTTATCATAATTCGGTTGATTTTAAAGATGCAGATATGTCGTTTTTTTAATGATCTTGTTGCATTAAAAATAAAAATTTTCTGATTGACCAAATTTGTCTCAGGGAGTCGTATAAAATTTAAAAAGTGTAACTTTTGAAAATTAATGGAGGACTATTTCATTAAAGTACTCTTATTTCCTACCTAACTTTTAACATTTCTGCAATTTGCATTGCCTACTTATCTCCAGGTAATGAATTAAAGCGCGTTTCAATCTTTTTGGGACACCCTGCATATAGCAAACGGTGTAAGTTGTATTTTACCGCTGACCACCATCTCTTCATGTTTTTTCAGCGTTTGAATTTATAAATCAAATTTCTGTTGAAGTTTTAATAAAATTCGTCGACACTGAAAAAGAAAAGAGACCGGAAAGCAATTGTAAAAAGTAACATTTGTTCTTTTTTTTTCGGCTACTATCGCACCGAATATAATATTTTTATTTTGCTTTTGACAGCTTTGTAACCGCTTTAAAGATAAAAAGAATCAATTCCTTAATTTTCTTGGAGACTGAGTTTTAGACCCTTGAAAATCGAGGTTTGTCACGTCAAGTATAATATACGTTTGCCATAATAACTTGGCAAACGTATAACAGACATAACAACTATAACAGACTTAACATATAACCGACATAACAACTTGGCGAAACGGAATGCTACAGCTTTCCTAAAATACGAATCAGAAATATTTACAATGATGTATACTTCTGTAGCGTGAATATAAAATCTCTAACTTGGCAGTGCCGAGTTTGATCCCGGAGTCAAAGCGTGGTAGGCCAGTATCGAAGCGATGAGCTAAAGACGTCTCCAGCTCAAGATATTTAATACTGCCTTATAAGCGTTCGCTCTCTGAGTCTGTGAGCGCGATAACTCTCTAGCAAATGGGGCAAATCGACTAAAATTTTGAATTTATTTCACTTGATGCACATAAAATATTTATTGATGTCGCTGTAAATAGAAGAGAACCGTTCTTCCCGATTGTAGAAAAGTATGATAAATGTGGAAAATAAATTTTACATCCTGCAATATTTTCTATTATATAAAAGATTGAAGTAGTTTTCGCTCATTTCTACGTTACAAATAGTGTCATTAATTAAATATGTATTTTTATTTTTCCACCCAGTTTCTCACGAGACATCAGAGTTGCAGCTCCAGTGGGAGCCAGGGGTGCTCCCGATCAGTGGCGCCTCCTCTCTACGATACCACAACGCCTACCTGGTTAAGAACGACACCGGGACCTGTGACAACCATCACACATGGAGAGGTAGGATCCCATTCTTTTCCCTTCGTCCAACGGATGTGTGGGCGTAAACGAAGGCAGCTTCATCTGCAACACCGCTGCAATATCTATTGCTTTTGTGTCAATAGGCTGATACGCTACCGTTTGTTGTTTTCCGCTTCGTCAGCAAAACCTCTGCATTCTTCCAGCAAGACTTCTGGCATCTATCAGCATTTGTTGGAAAGACCTCTGTAATATTTATTGGTTTGGTTTCGACTTCAGAGATCGATGAACCGTTCTTTGTTTATTCAACTTTGATCGTATGTTCTTTGCTGGTCGCCTTCACAGTTTTTCTTACTATTTTAGTTAGTACGCACTGCTTTATTGACCTCATGCAGAGAGCTGTAAACGTCTTTGAAATAGTTGTGTCGGTCATTTAAAATACATCATAACTCACATTTTTTGCGAAAACTGGATTATTGCGGTTTGAGTTTTTGAAGGTAGTTTCATATATTGTCCTAAAACAGCAAAAGTACCATTAAATTTGACATGTAATACAGGCCCTTCATTTTTGCCGCCAAACCAAGCTTGTGCTACTAATAAAGTATCAATAAATAAAAAGAAGATTGACAATATAATATAAGTCAATAATGGCCAGATGAACATCAAAACATTTGTGAGGAAATATTGAATTGGATAATTTAGCAAGTGGAAAATACCACAATGAAAACTAGGCAGAATCAAGTGTCATATATGATTTCACGCATTAAATTTTTAATATCTTAAACTTTTTACAAATATCTTCATATAATAATGCTCCAGATAATTATATATTTTGTATTTTTTACATATCATATTTTGACATATAGTCATATATAAAAAATATTTTTGACTTTGTTCTTCCATTTCTTGCAAAAACATCATAAGTTAATGAACTTAAACTATATACTTTGAAAATGTTTCAACTAGACTACTTGTAGCAAGAACAAAAAATTATTAAATATGTTGTAAAGATATAAGTTGAATTATTTTTGCTATCTACATTTTATTCCGATATATGTACTTTTTATTTTATTCTTGAAACATTTTGATTCATATTGTTTTTTAAATGACCGATTCAATTGTAGTCACCTAATTAACCTAGCTGTTTCTATCAGTGAAGCATGGGCGCCCATAGGAGAGGGTACCCCCCCCCCCCCTCTGGACGTTCAAAGTCACAAAACTGGATATTAAGCTAGTAGATGTTGTCCATCTTATCCTTGTGTTTGCCTCACTGATGTCAGTAGTTTACCTCCTCCTGAAAAAAGTTTTATGGCCCCCATGCAGTGAAGTATAATAAATGTGTATTATCACAGCTAGTAGATGTTGTTGATCTTAACCTTGTGTTTTCCCCACTGATGTCAATAGTGGACAAGGAAAGTACAAAGAAAGTATTAGAATTGGGTAGAAAATTGGAAACTCAAGTTTTCGACAAATTTACACATTTGAGTGCAGAAAAAATAATGTGTCAGAGAATAATAATAATTATTATTGAAGAAAGAAATGCAAGTATTTTCGAAACGATCGAGGGTTTTCTACATTCTATTTACGCAGAATTATACATTGTAATCTTGTTAATATTGTTAGTGCTTTATTTATTGTTTTATTGTGTCATTATGTATACAGGCAACAAAATATTTAAAATATCTAAGATTCGCACCTTTAAAGACTAAAATACATTTTCTTTCTTATCGCAATAACGGTAGAATAAATACGATTTTCCGAATACAATGGGTTTTCTTCTGATAACCAATGTCTAGATTTAGAGTCGGCCGAGCTTAAAGAGGAAGGTTTTACAAAGAAATGTCAAGAAAAATAAGCTCAAAACTGGAAGTGTTAACTGGAACAAAACTTATAAATAAAACTGAGAAAATATAAACATGATAGAAAAGTCTTGAAATAAATACAATTATCATGTGGAGATAATATAATTTTCCTTAATGACCCCAATTGTACTTTTCAGTTATCAATTATCAATTTAGCACATTCATAATCTACCCTATAGTTTATGTCATTCCTTGTAAGATTGTTTGTATGTTTTCTCGCGATTTGGAAAATTAATAATTGGCTTGGAAACTCGCGGTTTGTTTGAAAAGTGAGCATCCGGAGGTTTGTTCAAAATTTTCGAAAATTCAAAATATTTATTGGATTAATAAATATTTATAAGAATACCTGAGAAAAGTCCTCAAATAGACCCAAACTGCACATCCTCAATACACTATACCTCTTCTGCTAGTTTTAAACCTAGAATCTCGTTTTATATTTTACAACGAAAGTTAAATGCGTGAAAAGTTAGAAGATGTAGTGGAAAATTAAAAATCTGATGTGGGCAGCACATGACTTTCCTTGCAGACTTATATCCACGTTCTCTTTATTTTAATTAAATTCAATTAACTTTTAATTCACTTTTCGTTCTCATTTGGCAACTGGACTTATTTTCAAAGGTGGCGTAGAGTAAATACAAATAAACTAAAATATCTCAAAGACGGTTAGGCTTAGCGTAATGGGGTTGGTCTTATTCTTTTCTTCTTTAAAAATTACATATAAAACAAGTATTTAATGGATATATTTGAGAATGTGTAGTTTTTTATTTTAGTTTTTGAGTATTTTAGCGGACCATTTTGGAAAAAAAGGCAGGTTATTTTTTTTTCGAATCGTACCAAAATCTAATCAGTACCAGGGTCACCCACAAGCGACATATCTACCGAATTTTGTAAAATTCGGTTCATTAGTTTTCAGCTAGAATGGATACAGTCTTTTACGGGCCATTTCGCAAAAATAGGCGGGTTCTTTTATTCCAAATCGGACCCAAAACTAATCAGCACCAGACTCGCCCACAAGTAACTTACCTACCAAATTTTATGAAATTCAATCAATTAGTTTTTTAGTTAGAGTGGATACAAAATCAAGCTAAAAATAATTTTTTCGTATTCTAGAGGTCTCGAAACGCGTAGATCCGTCGAAAACTCAAGTTGCATTTTTCGGCATGATTCCAATACTTTCCCTATACATTACCATGTATTGCAGGGAAAGTAGAAAAAATAGTATTGAAGTTATCAAAAAATCTAGAACTAGATAAAAAAAATTTTTAAATTCGAGCAAAAACTTCGAAATTTATTTATAATTTTATATATCTTTAACATGGCAGCATAGGGCAAAATTTGACATAATCAGGCATAAGAGGGTTTACTTGTGGCTCAATCATCCCAAGACTTAATAGTTTCAATCATTCTTGTAAAATTAACCACGATATAATTATTTTGCTTGTGACATAATTAGCATACCTCGGAGAGCAAGTTACCCGCTCCCCGGGGGTACATTCTCAAGTATGATATCAATTGAAAGATTTTTTTCAAGCCTTATAAAGTGAAGGGCAACACACTCTAATTGCAATCATTTGGACCCGTGACACCGATTTTTCAAAAATTTTCTTGTAAAATTTTAAAAAAAGCTACTAAACGTGGATAATAGTATGAGAAGGTCGATTTGAACTACACTCCGGTTAATTTACTATTATATGAGTGTACTCCTGAAATAGCTGATATATGGTGATAATTACCATAATAACCGTAATTCCGAATACAACCCTCTATACATTTTTTCATCTGCGTTTTTATCTATCTTAGCAGCAACTGCAGTGATTAAAATGCAAGTTTCACATTTACTTAGGAAATGCTAAGCGGATATGCCACTGCGCTTCCCAGTGAAACTTCGCTGAAAATCTGAAATTTCGTATTCAATTTTAAATCATTAAATTTTTTAGAAATCATATCTGTATTTTCTGACATAAAAAATCCACATATGAAATTTCATAACTGTACATTTATTTGTTCTTGAGTTATCGTGTTAACGACACACACACAGGGGAAGAGGGATAGAGCGAGAGAGAGAGATAGCAAGAGCGAGAGAGAGAGACCGAGAGCGAGAGAGAGGGATAGAGCGAGAGAGAGAGGTATAGAGCGATAGAGGGGTATAGAGCGAGAGCGAGAGAGAGGGATAGAGCGAGAGAGAGGGATAGAGCGAGAGAGAGGGAAAGAGCACGAAAGAGAAGGATAGAGCGAGAGAGAGAGGGATAGAGAGAGAGGGGGATAGAGCGTGAGAGAGGGATTGAGCGAGAGAGGGATAAAGCGAGAGAGAGGGATAGAGCAAGAGAGAGGGATTGAGCGAGAGAGGGATAGAGCGAGAGAGAGGGATAGACCGAAAGAGAGGGGGTAAAGCGAGAGAGAGAGAGGGATAGAGCGAGAAAGAGAGTGACGGATACCTTTCCAAAAGTGTTCTAAATATGTTCAAGTCTTAAAATACACCTATTCTGTCAAGATGTTCCATTTCAAAAGAATACTTTCTGAAACAGCTGTCTGAAAAAGAAACTATGGCTGAAGTATGATGAAATTCCTCTGGAATTTTAATGATTGAAAGTTACCATTGAAATACAACATTCTAATACAGTCTTACACAATAAAACTAGCTACATTCTAACAGTTATACAATAATAGAATTTAAAGTAGACAGTGGCGGAAACTCAAACGCGCCTTTTAAAAATAAGAATCAATTCAAAGTCTTTTAAAAGACATGAAGGTTACTTTTTGCTAAGTTAGTTAAAATAACACATTTCTTCTAGGAGATGAGACATTTTTTTTAATTTGAAGGGAATTGTTTTATTTTAAGAGAGAAACTTCAAGTTTCATTGTAGCATCTTAGAAGATAAAGAAAGTTTTATAAAAGTTTGATATAATTCGAAACTTTTTAAGCACACAACTTAAAAAATAAAAGTTATGAATAATTTCTGTAAATGATTAAGGTATAATATGATGCCAGCAAATTAAATGTTTCAAATCAGAAGTTTTTCTATTCGAGTATATTATACTTTAGTATGAATGTTCTGGTGTGGACACTAAATGACATTTTCAACTCACTGCGATCATTTCCTATGGTAAATAAAGAAAACAATTTAATTTAATTCACTTAAACCCATTCTGAAAACACATATTACAATATAAAACTTTCGTCGTGGTCTTTCATATACTTGCCGTTTCAAACTGCATTTGGTTAGCAAACTCAATTAACAATATGTAAATACTTTCAGAAGTGACTTCGTATAACCTGAAATATCTGGGGAACAGAAAAAATAGTAGGGTAGGTAAAAATTATTGCACTCGTGTTCTCACCCCAGGCAATTCACAAGAAACCGAGGGAATGGGCGCAGATAAAGATCTCTCCACAAACGAAGTTGTAGACAGACAGTAAGGTCAATCAGTGGATTTGGTACTATGGAGGGTTCGAGGAGATAATAATTTGAATAAGAATCATCTTTGATTACTGATTGTGGTAGTACTAACAAAGGAACCGCCTTTTTTAAAATCACAAATCTACTATATTTATAATTTGTAGTCCATTTTGAATATAAAGTAAAAGCAGATTACATTGAATTCATTCAAATTTTTCTTTGACAATTTTAATTTGACATTCTGTCATTCTTATATATGCCATTTCTATGTGATCACTTCTATTGTTTCCTAAAATTCTAATAATGTCCAAATATAATTCTTTTATGGGCGCTCCACGGTTTTATTTTCAGTCACATATGACCAAGGATGTCGTGATAGCCAGCAATTATTATTTTTATTTTTTAGTGCATTTTATTAAAACCGCGTAACTTCAAAAGAATTTTCCTAATATTTTTTTAAATCTATATTTAAAAGTATCTGCAATATAACTATTTTTACAAATAACAATAGCACAGCCCATTTTATTCGACATTTGAGGGCCATCGGTATAGATATTTACTTCGTCTTGATATTCAAGATTGAAGTCCCATTTCACTATACTTTCACACCAAGGTTCTTTAAGATCTTGGTATGGCTTCCAGATAGATCTTCACGGTCTTGGTAGTTTCATTCCCAATGTAGATTACTTCGTTTCAATGAAATAACCTATATAGGTTGGCAGCAAATCTCGGTTTGATGTTGCAGATTCCACTTCGACGATAAGAGCTTGCAATTTCGTTCCAATAGCTCAACCGTAGAGCGTCGGCTGGCCAGTTCGGAGATCCAGGGTTCGATTACCGGTTGGGCAGCAAAGCTCTTTACAATAGCGCCCGAACACATTAACCATATAGGTTCGTACAAGTATATTGGAGGTCTGAAGACCCCAGACCGTGCGACTCACATATTGGGTTTAGAGTAGCTATCTGCACGGCCGGGAAAGGATACCTCCTGCATTCAGGAGGCACCCAAGGTCTACCATGCCACCAAACGAACTTTTATTTAGGTCTAAAAATATTACAATTTATAATAAATATTGTGATTAAACAGACAGTTTTACATTATATTTGAACTTGGCAAGTACGTCCATTTTACAAAAATGGGAAAATGGTTATTGCGAATATAGATAAAAAGATCATTGAAAAATAATATTTAGAGTGAGGTATAATAACATAATAAAATATAGATTAAAATGAAAGAAAATAATAAAATTTTAAAAGTAAAATTAAAAAATATATAAAAAGAAAATATATGAAAAGGAAAAAAAAAATTTGGCGAATGAAAACAAAAAACAGAAATTTAGAATAAAATTTAGAAAAGAAAAATAAGAAAAAATACAAAGAAAAAGTGTCAAAAGAAAAAGAAAGATAAAAAAAATAAGAACAGTTAACATAGTTTTTTTTTTTTTTTTTTTTTTTAAGAAAAAAATAGAGGGAACACAATAAGTTCATATAAGTTAATAAGAATGAAATAATAAAGGGATTCATTGATCAAAATTAAATGAGAGCAGAATCTACTCATAAGCTTAAGTCACTTTATTAGAAATTTCCATGGAAACAAGAATACAGTTTTTAATTTTATCTACTGAAGAGGGATTTGAACGAACTTTGGAGAACCAAATTGGTTTATTAGAGGGGGAAGGTTTGCAAAGATGAAATTTTTTAGAAAAAGGACAATCGAAAATGTAATGGTCAACGTCACCGAATTTATTGCAAATACAGTTAGAGGTGGATTTAATTTTGAAAAAGTATAAGTAATCAAGAAAGGGGCCATGACCAGTAAGAAAGTAAATGAGATATTTATTAAAAATTTGTAAATTAGGATTCACGATAGGGAGGTATATATTGGAGGTCTAAAAGTGACCCTAGTACGGCAAGTACGGATTCAGTGGACTCTGGAAGATTGAGCGCCGATTTCAAATTGAGGGGATAACGACCACGCAGGATACTAACATGGGTAAAAATAGTAGTAGTAGGAGGTATAATAAATAGCAGAAGCTGGTCAGTCAGTGTGTCAGTTGCCCGTCAATCTGACATTAGAGGGTGGAGAATGCAGAGTCCACTTCGACAAAAAGAATTTGCAATTTCGTCCCAGTAGCTCAACGGTAGAGCGTCGGCTGGACGGTTTGGAGATCCAGAGTTCGATTCCAGAGTTCGACAGCATCACTCAACCTGGGCAGCATCGTTCTAATCAAAAAGTAAATTACACATGTGCAATGGATAAGTAAACCTTGACCAACGTAATATGAGCACAAATAAAATGATAACAGCTGTTTCGAGGATATAGTGTTTCCCCTTCGTTAGTGCAAGATAACCTACAAACCCGAAGTCCAAAAGAAGAAAGCCTCTGATTACTCTTTTGGGCTTCGGATTTATTTATACTCTTGCACTGACGAAGGGTATCCAGCGTATCTACGAAACAACTGTATGATGCATTGTCATTTTATTGATGCTTATATGCGTTGCTCAATTTTTCCTTATTGCTGCGTTCTGAGTTTGGGGATAGAAGTAATTTATGAAAAATTAACTATTATTAGTAACTATTATAAGTAATTATTAATAACTTATTAGAAGTAACTATTTTTAATATATTATCTGACTTATAGTATTTAGGCTTGTTAAAGACAGGGAATTAAAATTCTAAAAAAATAAGGCGGTATTTCTTTTTCTTTTGTTTAAGAACACATGCTGTTTAGAGAAGAAATTAGATGTATGAATTGAAAATCAGTCCAGTTAAAAGTTCTACCCCGTGGTTGAGTTTCAGTTTTGTATGTTCCCGGTGTACAGAGGGGTAGATTCTGAGAGAAATCCTCTCCCCCCCCCATTCCGACCATTCCAGGAAAAAAATCGAAAATCCGTCTCCGATATAGGTTCGTTCAAGGGATCGATACTATAAATGTCCAAAGATTCAGCCTTCTAGAGCACCAGCGGAGATTCTGGTAGGTCTGAAATGGCTTTTCGAAAAACACCATTTTCTTCGACCTCCGGGGGGTAAATCGAAAATCCGAATGCGTTAAGTTTTGTGCGATAGTATATATTATAAGTGTGCGAAGGTTCAGCGTTGTAGGTCATCTGGTGGTTTATGGGGGGTTCTGAAAAGACTGTTCGAATCCCCATTTTCTTTACCCCGAAGAGGAGGAGAATAATTAAAAAACCTGGCTCTGTAAGGTTATGTACTGTAATCAATACTATAAATGTGCAAAGATTTAGCCTTCTTGGCTACCGGGGGGGGGGGTTGGTAGGTCTGAAAAGAGTGTTCAAATCCCCCATTGTCTTGACTCCCGGGGGGGATTTTATCAAGTATTCGACTCTGTTAGGCTCTGTAACGTAATCGATATCAAAGTGTGCAAAATTTCAGTCTACTAGATCACCGAGGGACTTCCGGAGGGCACGTTGGACCATTATATATATTGACGATGATGACAAAATATATTTCTAATGGCGGATTCTTGACTCTTTTTGTTCAAAGTTACTCTCTTTCCCTTTAAACAGAGTTCTTAAAAGTAATATTTCTTCATTTATCAAGCTTTACCGGATTAATTGTGCCTCACGATATTATGATATTGTCAATTCATAATTAGTTTACTTTTCCAGAAAAAGCTGTAATTTCTTAATAAAGTATTTACGTTGTTTGTATAGGGTTTTAAATCCATATAAATACAGTCTCCGTTACGAAGTTCAAAATTATCGTTCTGATCAATTTGATCATTATTAATTTAAATCAAAAATATGCAAAATATAGATATTCAACTCTCTAATCATATTTAACTCTCTCGTGACATTACACTTTAAAGAGAAAGTTTTATTTACACTTTAAAGGGAAAGTATTTATTTCTATAAATATTAAAATCCAAATATTACACTTGAATAAAAAAAAATCTTAAATTTCCAAGAGTGAATATTGGAAACTACCGGAGTTATTATTCATTTTTTTAAGAAATTATGTTATTTTTATTGGGTTTTAAATTATATAAATACACGTTCTATTTCAAAGTTCAAAATTCTCGTTTTGACCAATTTGTTCATTATCAATTTAAATCGAAAATATGTATAATTCTGATATTCATTTCGGTCGTTATATACATCTCTCTCGTTATATTCATCTCTCTCGTCATATTCATCTCTCTCGCCATATTCATCTCTCTCGTCATATTCATCTCTCACCTCATATTCATATCTCTCATCATATTCATCTCTCTCGTCAAATTTAGCTCTCCTTGGAGTTTCCCCATTACACTTCAAAGAGAAAGTCTTACAATGTATTTCCCCAAATGTTAAAATCCACTTATTTCACTTCAATAAAAAATCTGATGTGGGCAGCACATGACTTTCCTTTTATAATGCAATGAATTTACTACTTTTACAGTAAAATAGGTTATTGTTATAGCAGATACTTATATTCTTTCCAAGATATTGATTTTTCATCAATGAGTCGTCATTTTCATTGATTTAATGTCATTTTTATCCATTTGGCGAGATTTTTGTTAATTCGGCAACATTTAAAAAAGTCGCCAAATTGGCGACATTTCGTTAAATTCGTCGCCAAAATATCGCCAAGCATTATGGAAGGAGAAAAATTATTCTTATAGCAGATAAATTATTATTGGCGTTCAAATACAAAAGTATTACTCGAAGTATCTTTTCTCATGAATGGAACGAGCTAGATCCACGAGAATGATGTCACCAAATTTATCGCACGATATTACATGTGAAAACAGAACATGTTTCTCAAAATAAATATTTTTTTTAATTTATGGGATTTTTTGATAAATTTATTTGAAAAATGTGCAATATCTCAAGAACAGTTCATGCTAGCGTTCTAAAGTTTATGTCAATCGTTTTCTAAGGAAACATTACATTACAAATGTCTATTTGCGTAACTTTATTAAAGGTTTTGATTTCTTGAAGATTTTTTAAAAATTTCTCTCGAAAATTTAGTGGGGTTCTGAACATTCTATTGTGTTTGAAAACAATAGGCTTCCAGCATTCATGGATCCCAATTTTTGTACCAAATTTCATCCAAATCGCTCCATTCGTTCGTGAGATATCGTCTCCACAGGCTCACTGACACTGACACATACACACACACACACACACACATACTTTCACACACACACACACACGTCCGTCCGTCCAAATAGTTGCTCCTAGTCCTTTGGACGAGTCGGACGGTCTGGGTCTTCAACACACACACACACACACATAGGCATCACCTCAAAAATGTTTGATTCTTGATCAGGGATGCTTGAAACGTGCTCTCCCGTCGAAAACTCGAATTCGAATTTTCGACCCCGTCACAATACTTTCTTTATACATTATGTATATAAGGAAAGTAATAATCTGAAAGTTCTAAGAGTGAATATTGCATTGCCGGAGAATAAAAAAAATCTTCGCACACATTTCCATTGCGCATTGAGAACTATAGAGATCAGAATTTCCTGCATCTTTCAGAATATCTGTCAATTATCACTATTTTAATTATGCTCTAGGGGTAAAGAGTAATTGACAAACGATAAGATCCTACATAGTTTGAAATATAAACTGAAAGGAAATCCTAACAGAGAATAGAAGAAAAGAGACTCAAGAAAGCAGGATTACTTTTTTGCCTGAAGAATGTGTTAGAAAAGGGTGAATAGAATTCCAGACAAAAGGCGGCTGTGTCGACTTATCAGAACTATGAAAGAGAACTGTTTTTCATTCTGTAAGTAGAGCATTAAATGCCTGCCATTCTCGTTTAATATACTAAAATAGAAGAAAGGAACCTTCAACGTGAAGTTGTAAAAATTACTTCACTCCTGTCATCCATAAATTCGCAAAATAATACCTCCCATCCACTGGCCTGCAATAATCGGGCTCCTAATATCCACAGATAAATGAAAGTCACACAGCTTTATTATTCAATATTACTTTTTCGTATTCGACTTCAAATCAAAGCATATATTATACCATCTTCTAGAAAGTACAATTGATTTACGAACCTCTAATCCCTCCGATAAAACGTACGTGTTCAGCCCACAATGAAACTCTCTATATTTCGAATTATATTATTCTATATAGTTCGAAGAATATATTAAATAATTCTTTCAAAGCGCTTGGGATTATCAAAGAAATTAAATTGTTTCAATAGTGTAGAATTTCTGAGTTATTCAGTTTTCTGCAATTCAGTAATTCTTTCGTCGATTTTACAATGTTTTGCCAATTTATCGGCATTTTCTAAAAGTCGCAGATTTTATCGCCAAGGTCGGCATATCTGTCGCCAAAGTGGAACGCATGAATAGACCGACCGTCTTGAAGTATAATAAATATATCATCCGTAAACAAAACACAATTTATTTACATCCCCCCCTCTCTTAGACCCCTTAACTCAACTTACTTGTTACATGAACAATAAAACTAATTATTATAGTATACTTGATTCAAAATACAGTAATTTCCTTAAATCGGCATGGCTTAATAAAATAATTGCATTGAGGTGAATCATCAATTTGGATGTGTTTTTGTTGATTTAGCGACAGTTTCATAAACTTGGCAACGCTTTTGTCAATTTAGCCTGTTTTAAAAGTCACTAAATTCGTTTCCAAAGTGGTAATTTTTCTAGTTAAAAGTTCGAGATCCTGGATGATTATGTATTTACAGTATATAATCACCATTAGCATATAATTGAGAATGTACTCTTTATTAATCCCGTGAAAAATAGGAATAACAGGGTTGTAGAGAAAGCTATAGAAAGTTTGTTGTAAAAGTCAGTCTTTGGAGTCCCTAACTGTTAATTTGATTAAAAATTATGTTCGTGTGAAGAGGCGTATAATGATAGGATTCCTTTCTCATTATAGATAACAGTATCCATAAATGTGAAACTGATCCATGGATGCTTGATGCCATTTGCAATATCCCAACCTGGAGCATGATTATAACTTTGGAAAAGCCCCCTTTTTTATTACCCAGGACGCCCGAAACATTGTCTTTTATATGTCCTTTACCAAATACAATATGTCTTGTGATATTTAAGAACATGTATATAGTACTTAAAATGGCCATTTAAAACTCATAAACGCCCCCTGTATACGAGTTTTTGTAAATATGCATATAACTTTAACAATGAATCGAATCCTCACAAAAATGTGGACCACGAAAAGACAACTCAACCCTGGACTCAGTCAAATACAATAAGGGACAAAATGACAAGAGTAAAAATAAAGTAAGATAATAAAAATATATGATGTAGGGCTTGGCACGACTTTTCTTATAAGTTCAATTTTTCCAATTGACAAGAAAAAAAATAAAGTAAGATAATAAAAATATATTATGTGAGGCATAGCAAGACTTTCCTTACAAGCTGAATTTTTCTTTCTTCCATAAAATATAATAATTTGAGTTGTACTGCAATGTTTCATCGCATACAGTTAGTTTTATTGCAATTGAACCGGTTATTAACTTGAAATTACTTAGATTTTAAAGCAATTTATTTTCATTTGGCAGCTATAGAAATGCTAATAATTAATTTGCGGCGTGAATTATTTGCTATTTCTCTCGTGAAGTTTAGGGGGGGGGGGTCTGAAATTTAGCGAATATTAGAAAATTTCATATATTTTTGTTCTATTATTGCCTAATTTTTCTTATAATATTTCGTATATTGTTTCACGCAGCGAATTTCTACAATAATTTTTACAAATTTCAGGGTTTTTTTTAATTCTGCAAATAGCAAATGATATATTTGATGACCTTTTAAACCTTACACCTTTCTAACGACTAAGAAGATTTATTTATTTTCCGCCACATATCCTATGTTAGAAGCTGAGGATCCACTAATATACATATTCCTTTATATAAAGCTAGTGTAAAAGAATTTCGTATCAAAGGTTTGTAAGATTTCTGGAATGCGAAATAAAGGTAATTTCCCTAAGCTACATAAAATCGCCATCCGTTGTATGTCAGTACCCACAAACAGTGTCTATGTCGAAAGTCCTCTTCTTCTTTTTCGCCCAAACCGTCCGACCTACCCAAAAGTGTAAGGCATCTGTTTGGACGAGCGGGAGAGTGCCATTCAATTTAGATCGGAATTCAGTGGTTGCGGCATCCACAGAGACAGTACCTTCTTTACCCTACCACCAACCTCTCGGAAGGATTTTAAGACTCGGAAGACATTAAAGAAGAAATTCATCTATGTATGTACAATATAATGCATCAAAACGCCGCCCACTTAAATGGAAATCTTGATCTCATGTAATGACTTTGACAACATTGCCAGAATTTGAATGGTTTAAAGATGAATCAATTAAAAAAATATATACTATAATGATTATTTATTGGATTTACAAAGAATCTTGCTGCTCAAACCCAGAATCGAATCACGGATCTTCGTTCTGTCCAGCCGACGCTCTACAAGGTCTTACCGTCGAAGTGGACTCTGCATTCTCCACCCTGTAATGTCAGATTGACGTGCAACTGGCAATTTGACTGACCACCCTTTTTATTTTACTTTATGTTCGCGTCTTGATGATATTTTATCCTCCAGGTTAGCCTTCTGCGTAGTTGTTGACCCAGGATTTGATATCTGCGCTCAATATTCCAGCGTCAATTATATCCGTGCTAGTCGTACTAGATCCATTTTCAGACCTCCGATATCTTTGCACAAACCTATAGGCTTGATTTCTTTCGGGTGCTATTATAAAGAACTTTCCTGTCTCAACCGGGAATCGAACCACACATTTTCGTACTGGCCAGCCGACGCACTGTCAACGACTGAGCCAAGTCGCCAAAAATTCGTTAAACTGCAATTTCTAGAGAACTATTTATTCTACAGCAAGGAAGTTAATCTTATTATATTCACGATCAATAATTAAATATAAACGAGTGTTTAATAAATGCATGCAAGCATATTTAGTCTTATATCTCGCATTTTGTTTATTTTAGGACTATTTAGAACAAAAATGCCGTACCCGTACTCAGCTACCCTTTTCCCCTCAAATACTATGCCTTTACGAATGCGGCACTCATAACCATTCGTACCAACAATAAGGAACATATCATTTGCAGTATAATATAGGATATGATATAGTAATATTTTTAACATATCAGTCTACTATAAAAAATATATTAAAAAATGTAAATAACCATTCATTATATTATCGCATTTTTTTCTTTTCAAAACTACACATCGACATCGAAATAAATATAAGATTTAATATTGCCAGTGCTCCTTCCTTGACATATAGTCTTAAAATAACCCATATGCATACCAGTCTGGTTAATTAGAAGAAAAAGTTTTCATTTCGACCAGGGCCATTCAAATTAAATTAAGGAGAAAGTTCGAAAACTTTTAGACGGTAATAATTTGAAAGATAAGCTATATCTTTCACAATTAAGTAACTTTCAGTTTTATACCTGTAATATTTTCGAGCATCTTAATCAGTTTAACATGCTATAGAAGACGAACAATTAAAAGCAAAAAAAAAAGCTTTTTTAAATCACTCTTTTATTGTTTGAATGAAATATATTTAAATGTATAAAAATGTATTTATTACAATGTATGAAGCTAAAAGTATGACTGAAAGCAACAAATTTAGACTTTCTAGCTGCTCCAGTTTTCAAGTTATTCCCCAAAAACTAATGCATTCCTACGTCGGGCCTAAAGTACCGGCTCAATAATGTATTTTGTCTTTTATGGAATAAAAAGAATTAAAATGTTCCACAAAAGACAACAACATACTAAATTTGAAATTTTTAGCTGCTACAGCTTTCAAGTTATTCCAAAAACGAGTATATTCCTATAAAAGGCCTAGGACGAGCTGCCCTGATGAAGTTTAAATCATTAAAATATACCACAAAAAAGTGGCATACTAAATTTGGATTTAATTTCTAGTCACTCCGGTTTTTGTGATATTCCCCCATATCAAGGAAAAGATCGGAAACAAGGATTGTCCCAAGACGAGCCAACCCAATAAGCTTCAAAATCAAGAGTATTGAAATATACTGTAAAATGCAACTACATGCCAAATTTGAACTATCTGGATTCTCTGGTTTTCGGTCTGTTCCCTAAAAATGAGTACATTTCTATGTTCAAGACGGACTAGTCCAATAATATTCAAATTCCAAAAAATTAAAACATACATGTTAAAATATCTAAAATTAAAATATAGAATTTCTAGCTGCTCGGGGGTTTTTGAGTCATTCCGAAACAACGAATAAATTCATAAGGCGGAGCTAAGATGAAATTGCCCGATAAGGAGGGAAAATCAAAAGAATAGAAATATGCCACAAACGACAATGACACGCCGTTACTATGATGAATGGAATGTAATTAGTTCAATTTGGCCTCACAGATTTTGGCTCAAAGAAATCCCACTGACAAACGTTAAGTTAAATAAGTTAAGCATAGAAAAAATTCCTCCCACTCGAAGGTATACGGTTAATGAAAGGTTGTAAAAAATGCATATTTTTTCCAAATTTGTTTTCCTTCTACTTTCTCCCAAATTATAGTGAAGACATGTGTAAGATATTTTTTTTTAAATTATTGAATTTGTGATATAGTTAAAATTCTTGATCCTCTGAATATGTATCGGCAACTTGTGTCCGTTTGTATGTGTGTATGGGCTGTGATGAGTGGACACTAACACCTGATTTACACGATGCGAGTTTGTATGCGAATTTGTTGTCAATAGCCAAAGGTCAGCAACTAGTTTTGTGTAAAAAATGTTGTCCAAGTTACTGACTGTGAGTTGGGTAGCAATTAGCCTTTTGATCTACTTTTAATACGCTGTTCCTCCTGTTCACTGCCCTTCCCCTATCACGCATATAGGCCAGTCGCTGGCACCTTGTAAATGCAAATGTTTAAGGATGATTTTTCCAATGAACAGATTAAGAGGTCACTTTGGGCCCCCATTTGAGTTGGGGCACTCACATTTCCTCACACTTTATTCAAATAAACATTATTACAAAGTTTTTATCAATTATGTAAATAATAATTTATCTGTGTTTCCGAAAATAGTAAAATACAATAAAGCAATTTCACCTGATTTTGAACTGCTTACTTGATTTTGTTCGATTCTCCCCTGCCAAACATAAATTTAGATTTACATTTTTCTTAATATATACAAAATTAATTGAAAATGTTGGCATATTTCTTTAAAGGTGACTACAGCTGCCTGCGGGTGCTGCTGGTTTTCACGCGCGACAAGATCTTCTACTTCAGCACAGTCTTTGGTCCGGGCGTGGTCCTGGTGACCAGTTCCTTCATCAGCTTCTGGCTGGACATCAACGCGGTGCCGGCCAGAGTAATGATCGGCGTCACCACCATGCTCAACTTCTGCACCACGACCAACAGCTTTCGCTCAACCCTGCCCGTCGTCTCCAACCTCACAGCCATGAACCTTTGGGACGGGGTGTGCATGTTCTTTATCTATGCCTCCATGTTAGAGTTCATCATCGTCAACTATCTGTACAGGAGGTACCCGCACAAAAGTACAGGTGTCGCTTCGGGCTCTGCAGGACAGCAATTGACCACTGCAGAGAGCCTCCGAACGCCAACCTCGAACCTCGGGAGGTGGTGCGGAAACTTCGAGGTGAGATGTTAAAATTTCAAGTCTTATATTAGTGTAATAAATGCCGGATATAGTTGTCTGATTATGATTCACTGTGTTAGATATGTCATTGTTAGAAAGCGGCATTTACAGTATAAGTCTAGGTCTCTCAACATTGGTGATTAATTTGGTGGAATGTCACCAGCGTGACGATTTCTGGCGAATTAGAAATGTGTGTGCGTGTGTGTGTAGTGTACGTGTGTGCGTTCGTGTATGTTTGTAGTGTGCATGCGTTTAAGTAGTGTGCGTGTGTACGTATGTGTGTAGGTGCGAGTGTGTGTGGACGCCAAGTCTTTTAAACGAATGGAGAGTTTCGAAAATATACTTATTTATTATTATTATTTATTTCGTCTATGAAAAAAACATATATTAATCTAAAAACTGTATTTCCTACTGAACATTTTATTACTTAAAGTTTAGATTTATCTTTAACAGTTTAGACGATATTTCGAGAAAGAGTAAAGAAAGTGAAGCCAGAACTTTTTAGTTTTTTTTTTAAACAAGTTCAAAATATTAAAATGATTTTTATATATTCATAATTAAAACCCTATTTATGACAAACCAAGTAAAATTCCTTTACATTGTAATCTATCAAGCTGGGAGATATAAGCGTCCAAAGTTTTCGTAATTTTTCGTCCATTTTTCGTAACGCTCAATCAGAGACACCCCAACCATGAAGTGCGCTGTAGCCCAGTGGTTAGCGCGCGGGAGTTGTATTCTGTAGGCCCGGGTTCGATTCCCGCCACTGCCAAAACTGCCGCCGTGTTCACGCAGAGTACGATCACGTTAAACATGCGGGCACGTTTAATTTGTGGGTCCGTATGTTCTTCCGAGAGGTTGATGGTAGGGGAAGGAGGGTACGGTTCCTGTTGATGCCTCCCCCACTGGGTTCCGGTCTAAATTGGGTAGCACTTCCCGGCCGTCCAAACAGATACCTTACACCTTTCTGGTAGGTCGGACGGTCTGGGTCTTAACAACAACAACAACCCCAACCATGAAAGTTAGTCACATCAAAAAATTACATAATTCTATTTTTTGCCATTAAGTATCCACACATAATTTAGTAGTGATATGTTATTGCATTATTATATTTACCCCGGTAAGACATACAAAGTAACGGACAAAAGTGTTTAGGTCTCAAAACGTTAAAAAATTCGAATTTAAAAACTGCTAGGGAAGCAAATACTCCCTTTTATGCATGAAAAACGACGATACCTCATTAAGACATAAGATATATCTCGACGATAAAATACCTTTCTCTCATTCTACATGACCTACAAATTAAGTAGTCACGTGTTCTTGAAGATAGAAGACCACAAATTCTTATATACTTTATTAAAAACACTAAAAATATTTTAATTTTATATTTCTATTAGCTTTCTAGTGTTTAATATTAAGGGCGTGAGAAACAATTTATCAGCTCTTTCAAGTTATTTTATTCCAAAAACAACACAAACTACGATAATTTGTATTGACAATATACCTATCATTATTACTGAAATTGCCAAATATATATATATATATATATATATATATATATAATATCCAGAAGGAAAAAGAATTTATAATATAAGAGTGAAAAAATATTTAATAGAATAGAGTATCAGCAGCTTACCCTAATAATACTGAAAATATGACGAAATAACTAAGTAAGAGAAAGAAGAGGAAATTGCCTTCATAGTGCCAAAAAAAAAAAGAAGAGGAAATTGCCTTTATAGTAGCCCCATCCAAAAAAAAAAGAAAAACATTTTTTTACTTATTTTTTTTTTATTTTTACATTTTTTTTGGGGGGGGGAGGCACTATGGAGGCAATCTCCTCTTCTTTTTCTTACTCAGTTATTTTGTCATATATATATAATATATATATATATATATATATATATATATATATATATATATATATATATATATATATATATATAGGTGTGTTGCAAAAAACTTGATCTCGGCTTGTATTCCTTAAATATTGATCTTAGACATATATAATAAATTACAAAGTTGCGTAAAAAAAGGTACAGAATTTTATGAAATCAATAAAAATTTTCAGCGAATTAAATTTGAAGAATCACAAAATTTAAATTTTTATACGGCCCCCGTACAAAAACATTTCGAATGAGTAAAATATGCCCCATACACTAATAAGGTGATGTACAAAATTTCAGCATTTTATCATAAAAAGTCCGAAAGATATGTTTAAACAAAGTTGGTGAGGGATCAATCACAAATTAAAATGTAAATAATTACAGCAAGAGTACAAATGACGCAACACAGAAATGCATCATCGGCAAATAATATCTGCCTCTTATCTTGAATGGATCTTTGGCATGGATGGACAACATTTTGAACAAGCTTTGTAATCTTTGTGTAAAGTTATTATTTTTACACAGTGTAGATAATTTTTTAAAATAAATAGTGAACTTATTATTTATTTATGTTTTATATTTATTTATCATTGTTTTCTTTCGTAATTTGTAATTTGGAAATGTTTTTGTACGGGAGCCGTATAAAAATTTAAATTTTGTATTTCTTAAAGTTTAATTCCCTTGAAAATTTTAATCGATTTCATAAAATTCTGTACCTTTTTACTCAGCTTTGTAATTTATTATATATGTCTAAGATCAATATTTAAGGAATAAAACCGAGGTCAATGTTTTTGGGACACCCTGTATATATATATATATATATATATATATATATATATATATATATATATATATATATATATATATATATATATATATATATATATATATATATATATATATTTACATATATATATATATATATATTAAAAAGACTTCGTTCAAATTTTTTTAGTTTATTATTATACTTTCATTATGAGTATTGTGCTAAATTTAATTTTTTTTTACATTGGATGAAAACTGACTGAGATTTCTATAATGTTTTGAATTTTACTTCTGAAGAAAATAAACTTTTTTTTCTTGCAAAATTGATACGATTATTTTCTACTTCACCCCGAGTAATCCCATCTATATTTCGAGTTTTTAGGACCAGGGGTTATCAAGATATTAATAGAAAATGCAAATTTAAATCTTCCATAATAATGGCAGTATGCAGATGATCATTTTCTGAAAATATATTTGAAGAAAATTGTGCTTCTTAGCAATGAAATTAATTCAATGTGTTTATAAAGCAGACGATTTTAACTTTTTTCCGATTTAATTATTAAAGAAATTTATCGAAACACAAATTTTACAAATGAACGGTGTTTGATTTGGTTGCATCAGTTACAACCTTCGGATATGAGATTAATGGAATTACTTACATTTTAAGTCAATTTTTCTAAAGTCAATTTTTTTATTTTGACAAAAATTCATCAGTTTATATATTTTCTATTGTTTTTAACAAATTGTTGAAATAGAATAAAAAGGCTGCATCTGTAGCGTCATTTCTTCGCAGTGTCAGCATCATTTCAGCGTCTGAGGCATTTTGACGTATGTTCCCTAAACTTCATACTTTTTGAAAATTTGTTTATAAACTGGACAAGGATATTTTGTTTTTTAGATCTGCTTGTGAAGATAATTTTGTAAAGCACGAAAACAGGATTCTTATGCTTCTTTTTAGGGAACTGAAATTACTTATTTGAATACATTTTTTTAATATAATATCATTTAGATTACTATTAAAATTCGCGCATATTTAAACTCAGGGTCAACATAGAGTATATCTGTTAGTATACTATACAGTTTATTTACAATTGTGTTCTTTATAAATTGTTATACAGCATTGAGATATTCACGGTAATAAATGTAACAATATATAGAAAAAAATATGATGTGGGTGGCACATGACTTTGGCAATATAATGGAATGAATTTCACAGTGAAAAAATTATGTTTAAGATCTACGGCAATAATGGTTAAGTTCTATGGCACAATGTTTTCAATGTTGGTTAAGATCTACCGCACAATGTTTTCAATGTTGGTTAATATCTACGGCACAATGTTTTCAATGTTGGTTCAGATCTACGGCACAGTATTTTCAATGTTGGTTAAGATCTACGACACAATGTTCTCAATGTTGGTAAAGATCTATGGCACAATGTTTTCAATGTTGACTTGCAATTAACTTATATTTCAAGCAACTCCAAATTGATAGTTATCAATATTGATAGTATCCGCAATAAGCAACATAGTTCATATATATTTTAACAATTAATTTATCAATTTGGCATTATTTCCGTTAACTTAGCATCATGTTCTCAATTTTAACGATGTTTTTATCAATATAAGGCGAAATATCGCAGACGGAAAGAAGAACATTTCTTATATATAAATGACTGTTAGTGAATTATTCGGCGTTAAAATACAAAACTATTACGCAAAGTATATTTTTCGCGAATCGAAAGAACTAGATCCACGGAAATTATGTTAACAAATTTATCGCATAAAATTACATGCAATAAGTGAACATATTTAATAACAGTTAATACTTTTTTTTAATATTATGTGATTATTTTAATAAATTTGCTTAAAAATGTGTAAATCTCGGGAATGGTTAATGCTAGCTTTCTAAAATTCATTTCAATCGTTTTCTAATAAAAAACTACACAAGAAATTATTATTTACATAGCATTATTGTAGGTTCGGATTTTTTGTTAAAATTTTCAAAATATCATTCGGAAATTTGGGGATTAAAATCAATAAGTTTATCAATAAGTTTCCCGTATGCACTGCTTGTAATTTCTGTACCAAGTTTTATACTAAACGCTACATTCGTTCGTGAGATGTCGTCTCCACACACACACGCACACACGAACACACACATGCACACACCACCTGAAAAAAGTACCTTTAATATTCAAAGGAGATTACAGGAACCATGAATAACCCACTCCTAAAAGTAAACCTTACAGAAGGAGATGAGTAAACACGATAATTATAGTAGCATCCAATGGCATAAAGACAGTTACAGATAAAACATTTAAATACATAAACATAGACAATAAAAAGGATAATAATGACAATCATAGCAGATAAAAAATTTGCTATCAATATGGAAAAAATTCTCAATTTCAACTGAATTATAAGTAAATAACCTGTTTTTGATAGGCCTGGAAAAGGAACGAAAGGTAATAATGCTTTTAAAATATTGAGGCAAAAGATTGTAAAAGCTAGGAGCTAAAATTTCTGAAACGTAGTAGAATTGGCTCGTAGAGGTCTGATAATATCCAACCTTTATCCTAAAGTTTGTCTACCACCTTCTTTTTAATATAAAACCTTTTAAGAACTTTGTAAACATAAATATGTCGAAATGGCATTATCATGTGACTGATGAGATTTCCATAAGACAATCCTAATAAAGTATTTTTGAAGCAAAATAACAAACCTAAAGATATTCAGATAAGTCCCACCAAAACAGGTTATGCCATACTCAATCTAAGAATGAACTAAGGAGTTAGAAAGAAACTTAAAAATATCAGGAGGACAAAACTAGCGTAGAAAATAAAATTTTCTGATATTTAACTTTAATTGTTCACTAAGACCAGTAATATGTATGTGATTTCTAAGATAGCAAGTCATCGATTGTAATACCAATGTATTTAAAACTACTCACCTACTCATTATAGCTTCACAATTGCAAGTACTATCTGCATAACAACAAGTATGATGTTTTAACACAAAGTTAAATAAAGATTTTTTGGACAAGACCAAACAAATAAGTACAGATTGTTTTACATTAAGAACAATATTATATTAGCACAAAACCCTTATCTAATAGTAGCCAGCTCGTCTTCAATATTTCTAAAGACATCATGATTTGTAGGCCCATGATAAGGTAAAACATTATTATCAGCAAAAGCAGTCAAAGTCCCATTAAAATTAAGCAAACAGGGGTTAAAAAAGACAATAAACAAGATCGGACCCAGGAGCGAACCCTGGAAAACACCCTGTTTAACTAACTTTCTTTTACGTATAGCAGAATCAATTCCAGCGGATTGCTCATGCCCATTGAGGTAAGATCTTATCAAAACCTTCGATTCGAGTCCAGGGATGCTGGAAAAGTGCTCTTTCGTCAAAAACTCGAATTCGAATTTTCAATCCCGTCACAATACTTTCCCTATACATTATATAGGGAAAGTAAAAATGACATGGCATAAATATTTTATGATTTTTTTTTAGCGATAAAAATGGTATTGACTTATTTTTTAATTAGATGCAAATATTTCTTTGCTGTATCGTGAAAAGAAAATTTAATAATTTATGTTATTTTTTATTTCTCTTAATAATCCTTTTTAATTTCTCTTTATTTTTGTGTATTGCATCCCAAAGCAATCAGCAAAATAAATTACTGGCTTATCATATTTTTAGAACGATGGCATCTGAAATATTTCCCCGCGGAATGCAAAATAAACAATAAATTAAAACACGGGAAATTTAAAAATCAAAACCAGGAATTTTTCGCAAAAATCTGCGGCTCTCGACAGGCAGTGAGCATCCTCTCAAACACGCATGCGCTGCCAAGAGTCACTACGATTGGTTGCTATGGAAACTTTGACGTCAATGCCCGGGCTTTCCCAGATGTTTGAGGAGACCTGCTTTAAAAAGAGGTTTTGTTTGACTAAGAGAGTTTAAATATCTGTATAGACATCGCAAATGTTCGATTTTGTTTTCTTATCTGATCCTTTTTCTTTAAGAAACATCGCAGGTGGTTAAGAGGGACCAATTATTGAAACCGAAACATTTAATAAGAAAATATCTTCAGGCATGGCTAAAAAAAATCCAAGATAGTGACCAGGGCTGCCCATATAAACTGTGGGCCCCTACAAACATTTATCACGGGACCCTCCCCCCCCCTTTTCCTATTTGATTTTCTTCTTTTTGCCAATTTTTCATGCCTTCCCCTTCCTAAAATAAATATTGAGGATACTGAGGTGTCTGCCACAGTGATGGGCGGCCGTACAACTAATTATCTAGGAGGGCATATCCCTATCAAATAAAATGCACATTTTGTCACGTTAGAGCTTCTATAAAAGAGAGTGACTTTATTTATTACACAAAAGAGAGATACTTTATTTATTACACAAAAAAGAGAGTATTTATTACACAAAAGAGAGAAACGGTCATACTGCTAAGGTGGGGTCAATAGAATAGGGTGTAGTGGTCTGCAAACTTTTTCGATCTCGTACCCCTAAGATGTACACGTGTACTTCTACTGTAAATACAGATGCAGAATTTTTTTTTATTATTATTAGTTGTGGTTTTAAACATGAGTTGATTTTAATACTGAGGCTCTATTATTATAGCACAAAAAAGTTTTTTGTTCTAAACGGGCTTTCTATTAAAATAATATTCATATAATCGTAATATTATGTTCAGCAATGTGTAATTTAAAAATACAAGTTAATATTTATTATTCTTTAATTAATTTTCTTATTTTTTTTGCTTTCAATATAAAACTTGTCTTGGACAAAAAAAAAAGTAAATTTTCTAAGCGTACCCCTAATCTCGAGTCGTTTACCCCAATTTGAATACCACGACACTAGAGTCATCAAATCAATCCGGTTGTTTTGAATTTCGACCATCCTTATGCATCAGTATTACAACTAATATATTAGAAATATAAAGAACGACCTAGCATCCGACCTCAGCCCAGTTATTTTACAGAATTTTTCTATGAGAACCCAAGCAAAGGGGAAGAGAGGTTATCTTATAAATAAAATTAAAGATATGTATGTATGTGTGCGTGTATTTGCCTCATCATAACGGGAGAATGGCTGCACCGAATTTGATGAAATTTTTGGAGTAGATTTGAAATAGCACAACCCCATTTAGAATTTAGACCATGTTTCGCGTTTCTATATGCAAACGATATACAGACGATGTTTTGCGTATAGGAATATGCAAACGATATACAGACGATGTTTTGCGTATAGGAACATGCAAACGATATTTGTTCCGCAAAGTTGTTTGAAAAATAAAGGATATCAGTTTGCTTAGCAACGGAGTTAACCCCAATGAGTTTATATTTGAAAAAATAAATAAATAAATACCGTGCTGCTGAGCAACGAAATTCAACCCACAGAATCAATACAGCAGTAAATCTTTTTAGATTTAGATAATAAAGAGATGTATATACATAAATTTTATCGCAGTTACATTTTTGATTAAATTATATCGACTACGTTGTTGTTACCTGAACTACGACTACGTTTATAAAGACTATGGGGATTATTGATATTTTCAAATTCTTAACGTCATTTGTTTTATTTTGATGAAAGATTTTTCAAATCCATATATTGTAGTAGGGAACCCCGTGTATCTTCTAATGCATGCGTATAATCTTCTAATCTACGAAAATATAAGTAGCAGAGGTATATTTTCTAATACAATTTTAGCGCTTTTATTTTCTCATATATTGATTCAATTTCATATTTTTTGTAAATTTGTTTACAAACTGGGTCAGGATATTTCATTCTTCAGATCTGTCTGTGAAGGTAATTAAGTATAGCGAGAAGAGAGATTATAAAACTTCAATTTAGGAGCATAATTATAAATAATTTGCTAGGATATTTTGAATAACAATGTTGTTTAGAATATTATAACAATTTGCATATGATTATGATTTTAAAGTTTCACTATATTGCATATTCCGTGCAAAAAACGGGTATACGGTTAGTGGGTTAATATAATTGCCACAAACAGGGGTGCCCAGTATAGACACGTCTCATTGAGGTTTTGCAAGTGTATATTTTGTTATACATAATTATCTAGAAATTTAGTGAAAATTTTGAATCCATTTGATAAGTGCTTTATGCAGCGAATTTCCGTATAGAGAAGACAATCTGTAAGGTCTAAATAACTTTTCGATTATTATTTCCCTCAGTTTTCATTATAATTTATGTCTAATTAAACAAACGATCCTAACTGGTTCGGTTATTAGACGAATCACCAACCCAATCAGCATTGTCTGCGTTCCTACAGGAGAGTAGGAATAAATAAGTTCGGATCGGGGGAGTTCAAAATTTGGTTCTTGTCTTCAATGAGTTCGTTCTTGTCATGGGCTGGTCTTGTCTTAAGAGAGTGTGTGGAAGGAAAACCCAGTGAAAATACAACGATGACTAGGAAATGTCTAATATTCTGGGTTTGGCCGCAATACGGAGCGAGATAAAAGAATAGCAGTGGTAATTATAAAAACTTTAGAATCATATCCATTTAAGAGTGATCACCAGGCCAGTTAATTGTAGTATCTTGAATATATTGTAAATTATTACGGGTATGTATAATAATAATTATTGTCTATGTCATCAATTGCTTTAAAGAGCCAATCTCTGTTAATTCTGTGAAGTGCACAATAAGTATTAGTTTGATTCAAATTATTGCAGTCCTGTGCTATTGCCCTTGGACCGAAATGTCTGAATACCCCAAAATTAAGTTTGAGTTAGGCCACTTTTAATGTATTGAAGATCCATCCTCAAGAACGACCTCTAAAGAGGATAAAAAGACAGTAGGACTTTACAAATTTTATATGTAAAGAAATTTTTTTTGTCTACAACTTTTATGCAATAATCTTACTTAATTAAGGAAGATGTCTGTGCAGTCTATAGCGATCTTGTACGACAATGAAATTTGGTGCACAAGTACTTTAGGACCGAAATATATGCACCTTGAAATTCATTTTTTTATTTTGAATTAGTTTTTTAGTTATTTTATAGGCTCGAATTTCCCTTGAGACCGCTAAAAACAATATGAAACGCGAGCAGAAAAATGCGGTTCGAATTTCATTCGAAAGACTTCTCCAAGACTGCTCCAACAAGCGTCCCGCTCACGAAACCGAAAATTCCAGACGGATGGTGCTTCAATAGTGGGATTTAAAAATCAGAAATTTAAAATCTCGAGTTTTACAAATAGAGATTTAAATTCGAAAAGATAAGATTGTAACAGTATTATAAGCATTTCCTGAAAAAAAATCACGTTTCTATGATAATAACTTCCAAAGTTAGCAATTAAGATTTTAAGCGGCTGTAAATCAAAGACTTTTTGATATACGGTCTTGCCGATACGAGGAGGGAGATTTTTTATATCTTTAACATTCTAACAAAACAAAATTCGATTTCATGGAACTGGACAACGCCAGCGTTAGTTCTAGTTTTTGCATAAAATTTTCGAAGATTTCGAGGTTTTTATGTGTGAAACTCTAGCAAATTGTAGGCGTTCCCAAAGTGACAATAGAGCTCCCAAATGTGGATAATCTATTGATCTAAAGTCAAACGTAGCTCCTTTATATCCGAAGCTTGTGTTGAAGTTGTTTGAAGTTCTTCAAAAAACGCCTCGGCAGATCTTGATTATTTCATGCAAGTAGTTGTAGAGGATATTGGCGAAAAGGACACAAAAAAAAATCTGATGTGGGCAGCACATGACTTTCCCTACAGACTCAAATGCATGTTCTCTTTATTTCTTTAATAATTCATTAAATTTAGTTTAATTGCATAAAATAACACAAATTTGCATGTTTGATTCAATGTTGGTTTTTATTTGGTAACTGGAAATTTTGTTCTAAGGCGACGTAGTAAAAATTTGGAAAAACTCAAATATCTCGAGAACGATTCGATCTAGTGTAATGGGGTTGATTTTATTCTTTTCCTCGTCAAAAAGTAACGATAAAACAAGTATTTAATTGATACATTTGAACATACGTAGTCTTTTTTTAGATTTTGGCGATTTTTGCGGGTCATTTCGTACAAAAAGGCAGGTACTTCTTTCCCGAAGCGTACCAAAATCTAAGCAGTACCAGGATATGTCACAGATGATTTATCTACCAAATTTTGTGAAATTTGATCAATCAGTTTATTAGCTAGATTGGATAAAAGAGATTTTTGCAGGCCATTTCGCAAAAATAGGCAGGTTCTTTTATCCCGAATCGTACCAAAAACTAATCAACACCAAGGTTACACACAAGTGACTTACCTACCAAATTTTATGAAATTTGGATTATTAGTTTTTGAGTTAGAGTGGATACATGCATTGCACAGACAGACACACAGACAGACAGACAGACACACACACAGACTCCACGCTAAAAATAGTTTTTTCGTGTTCTAGAAGTCCCAAAACGTGTAGATCTGACGAAAACTTGAGTTGCGATTTTCGGCATGATTCCAATACTTTCCCTATACATTACCATGTATTGCAGGGAAAGTAAAAATCGGAAATGGGTGATGATATCAAGGAATTATCACCAAAAATGGACTGCTTAATGTTATAGCCTATTACTTTAGAATCGGCGACTCAAGGTCACGAAAATTCCCTCAATAGAATCGGCGACTCAAGGTCACGAAAATTCCCTCCAACCCGTGGATTTCATTCGCCGTTTTTAAAATACTGGAACATAAGCCCCGCCATGTTCTCAGTGTACAAAGCATGAAAGATTATGGTTTAAGCTACCTGTTGGTTTTAACGTTAACATGAATATAAAGCCCCATCGCCGTATTGTCCCGAATAAAATACTTTGCCGAAATCTCAATCACCCATATACTGACTAACCCATATTTTTCTATTCATCGGTTACTGAAAAACAATACTAGAAAAAACATGAGAAAAAAAATTCGATGTGGGCAGCATATGATTTTCCTTATACAATGCAATGAATTGACTTTTTTTATAGTAAATAAATGATATATAAGTTCCACGGTACGATGTTTTTACCATTGGATTGTACATTTGGCGCTTTCCAGATAACAACCTATTTCGAAGTACCCAATTAACTTATATTTCACGCCAATCTAAACTGAAAATGATTAATATTTATAGCATCTGTAATGAGAAATATAGTCAATATATTAAAATATTGGATTAATTTGTTCAGCAATTTGGTGTCATTTTCGTTAACTCAGTATCATTTTTACAATTTTAACAATGATATCGTCAGTCCGGGACGAAAAATCGCCAATATTTTGCTGAATTAGTAGCCAAGGTCTCAAAATTTATCGTCAAGCGTTACAAACAAACGTATGGAAGAGCATCTATATATATAAAGAAGAAATAAATGTATGTATGTATGTATGTATGTATGTATGTATGTATGTGTGTGTGTGTGTGTGTATGTATGATCCAACATCACGGGAGAACGGCTGAACCGAATTGGATGAAATTTGGTGGGTAATCTTGAAATAGCCTAACTTAAAATTTAGTCTATGTTTCGAGGTTCTACAACTAGGCGTTCTCGAGATATTAGTGAAAAACGAAACTTTCGTTTGTCTCATCATCACGGAAGAACAGCTGCACCGAATTTAATGAAATTTTGTGGGTAGCTTTGAAATACCCACCCATAAATTTAGTCCAAGTTTCGAATGTCTAAGACTAGGGGTTAACGAGATATTAATGGAAAACAAAACATTTTCCTAGGAGTTCTACTCTCTAAACTCCATGATTCCCAACCGAAAATGTTGGAAATCGTCGGTTTAAAAAGTGAAAGTCAATTAAATCTCTGAATTTGTGAGAGTTTATTGAATGTATTAGTCACTTTTGAAAATCGCAGGTTTGAAATATGAATTTAAATGGAAACTCTATCATCATGGTTTTATTTTTCACAGCCTTACTCAGCAGCGAAAAGTATTAAGAAATCAAAATGATTATTTAATTATCAGCCTTTTGTGAGGATTAACGGTTATTTAATTATCAGCATTTTATATCATGATAAGTCATTTGACTCTGCAGTGGATACTAATGATGCCGTTAATTACCCGCAGGAATTTCTGAACTACCTTGAGCCACTTGGAATGCCTCCTCATATCTTGAAGTTAAAGAAATGATCACCAGTAATGCTTCTGCGGAATCTGGATCCACCAAAACTATACAATGAAACATGGTTTTGTGTCAAAAATATTTTACCAAATGTCATAGAAGCCATGGTATTAACGGGAAAGCAAAAGGAGAGGACGTATTCGTACATCGCATACTGTTGATACCATCCGACATCCCATCCAACGAGTCCAGTTCCCAGTTAGATTTGCAATTGTCATGACCATCAACAAAGCTCAAGGACAAACCCTTAAGCTTTCTGGTTAAAATTCAGGCAGTTTTTGCTTCGTTCATGGCCATTTGTATGTGGCATGCTCAAGAGTAGGAACTTCATAAAATTTGTATGTTTTAGCTCCGGGAGGAAAATGAAAAATGTGCTTTACATGCAAGCATTGCGGTAAAAAACAAAACAAATTAGGATAATGTCATTTAATTTGTTAAGATTTGCATTGTTGCCTAGCATTTAAGAGTCATTTTAGTTTTCCTTTCAAATTGTACATATTTCAAACTGTACATATTGACTGTACATCAATTGTGGACACCTAATAATCACATTCCTAGACGCTGCCCAGAGGGCCTAGCGGCGGAGAAGCCGAAAGCAGGTATGACTTATATAGTTCAAAGATTTTTTTCTTACATAATGCAATGAATTTACTTCTTTCACAGTGAAAATACAATGTATAAGATTCACGACCCTATATGTTCGGATGTAATTTTTATCAGAGTTTTGCATCGTAAATCCTGAGCAACGGCGGGTAATCGCTGCTCGTTTCTTATAAATGACAGTTATCGAATTGTTAGATGTCAAAATACAAAAATTTTACACATAGTATCTTCCTGCTCAAGTCTTCGGACGAGCCGGTCGTTCTGGGTTTTCGACACATAGTATCTTCTTTCGTGAATGGAGAGGACTGAAACCACGAGACTGATGTTTACAAATTCATCGCATAATATTACATACGAAAAAGAACATATTTCACAATAGTTTTTAATGTTATGTGGTGTTTTTAATAAATTTATTTGAAAAAGTGCATTGTCTCGAGAACGGTAATCATGCTAGCGTTCTAAAATTCATGTCAATCATTTTTTAATGAAAAGTTTCATAAGAATTGATTACTTACGTAACATATATAATTGAAGGGTTTGCTTTAAACAAAGTTTCATTATTAAATAATCGCTTAAAAACTACTGCAATACTAACACGATAAAGTAAAACTGCCTTAGATTACTACAGCATATATACAAAAGTAACTGGTCAACTTATTTCAAAGGCAGAAAATAGACTTCTTCAGAACCGACAACAAAAGTGACCTCATTGCTGACCTGGAGTGAGTTTGTGAGGTCCACTTCTTGTCGATTCTGAAAAAAAAGGCTGATTTTTGCCTTTGGAACCGGTTGATCATTAATTTTTGTATATATGACATACTTTAGTTTTACTGTAGTTTAAGTTTTATTAACATTTTAGTTAGGTGAAATTTAGCAGGATGTGATCAAACGCGGAACTCTGCTTACTTTTCTATTTTTCTGTTATGAAAACTTCATTTTTTGACACAATTGCTTTTTGGGAGGAACAAATTTAATATCACCATCACGTTCTCAAACAGTATTTCTGTTTCTAACAAGGGCCCGACTGATTTCGACTTGCGCATTAACATCGCATGCACTCTGCTGTTTCGATATTAGTTTTTTTTTCTATTTCCTCTTATACGTGCGCGAATATTTATTACGCAGAGCTGCTGCAAAACGCCTGCTTTCAAAATACTGCGAAATGATTTTCTCTCAAGAATCTCCGCAAAGACATTCAAATATGTCTGAATAAATTGATTTCTCGTCTTCAATATTTCATGCCCTTCTACGGGGAGTGAGAAATAAAAGAAAAAAGCTTCTAAACAGGATTTGTTTAATCATGAAATATTTCCCATTTTAGTGCGTTGAATGTTGCATATTAATAGCGCTTTTATATTCAGGGACGTGTCCATAGGAATGCAGTTTCGGGTTAAGAAGTGAGTTGAAGGTGGATTTTTCTGTTTTGTGCAATAAGTATTTTATGATCGTGATGCAGTAACCAAAATTAAAGTATCACCGTTTAGGAACTTCTTTATAAATCAGTTTAAACTTAATCAGACTTCATAAACACAAAACCCACCTCTAAGGGTAGTTCCGAAAAATTTGGAAAACACCTTTATTGCAAATAACAGCATTCATGGACCGGTTTCGAGCTTATTATACGCTCGTCAGCGTGTAATAATCAATATCTGCATTGGCAAAAAAACAAACGGAAAACTTAATATAGGCCACAATTTTTGTGAACTTCTGTGGGGACTGACAATTTTAGTGGTTCCATGTATCCAGCATCAAATGCATATAGAATTTAGTGAAGCTGCATAGGCCAAGTTCATAAACAGAAAACTCGCTTGTAAAGGGAGTCCCCCAAAATTTGGAAAGCATTCCCTTTGCAAATAACAGCATCCATGGACAAATTTTGCGCTAATTATGCGGTCGTCAGCATGCAAAAACGATATCAGCAATAGTAGAGAGACAATATTTGCGACATTTAATGGGAACTGGCAATTTTAGTCCTTTCAAGTAGTTTTCATCAAATTCATATAACTTGATGCTCTTAAAAGACAAGCGGAAGCGATTTCCTCCCAAACTTGGTTGGTTTCAAATTTTCATTTCATTTTTTCTGCTTATTCTAACTAGTTTCCTGTCGTTTCTAATTTTTTCTACTGGTTTTTTACAGCTGTTTTAAACGATTCAGATTTCTGTCATTACTGTGTTTTGAAAGTGTTTTCTCTACTCAATTGTTTCCTTCTACTACCATTCTACTAGCAACATTATTTTTCGTGTGTGGTTTTGTCCGTTCGTTGTTCCATGCCTGTCGTTTTAGTTTTTTCCTCTTTCATTTCTTCGCACGTCAGTGGCAATTTCTTTTATCCCACCTTCAGCCACTTGTGGCATCCTTAATTGCCGACCTGACATGAGTACGCGCAGTCGCGCTTCTTATCGGTCTTGAAGAAGACTGTCATTTGCCTTACAAACTATAGTCCCCAACTGAACAAAAATGACTCAATTAGAAACCGAAATATAAAATTATAGGGACTATTTAATCTAAAAGTTACGATCGGAACGCTGACACATAAAATACGTATACAGATACGTATACGTACAGATGATGCAAATATTGCAGCCACCATCAGAATCCAGATCGCTGGATTAGAAACCGAGGTGAAAATCTTAGGCGGATATCACAAGTAAAGTCTACTCCCAGAAGGTGTCTGAGTAACATTGGTCTATAATAAAAGTAGAGGCAAATCTAAGGAGGATAGACAGGGGTGACAAAATTCCAAGAAAAACGCAGTCAGATCCAGGGATCAGATAGAAAATTTAATTATAAAGATTTTTAACAAATATCTAGAATTATTTTAATCCTAAGGTATGTTTTAATGTTACATAGCTGAAAAAGTAAGTAGGCTGGGTGGGTCAAGTGACCAGTCACAGTGAATACCCGAAACAACACATTTCTGAAAGTGTCTCTAAAATAACCTATCGGCTATGGGTGTCCTACAAATATGAAATTCGTGACTTTTAAATAATGAAGTCAAACGCATAGGAATTCGCCAACAGAAGAGAGCAAAACTACCCTGAATCAGAAATTAATCCCTTCCCGATAGACAGATCCACCCTATATCAGAAATGACTACTTAACACACACACACCTCTGAAAACTTGCGAGACAGCTTTAAGACAGCCGGGTGGATCAAGTGACTCCTCAAACTGATTGTTCCAAACAACACATTTACTCCTAATGGAAAGAACCCTCAAAATATCGTAAATAACCCCACCCCACCCACTTACATTTTTTCAACGCACCTGAGTAAAAAAAATGTATCGGAGATTTTTTTGGATTTCTATTTTATAAATCTACTGTTAAACTAATTCATCATGATTCAAAACTGAAAGAACTGGGTAAACAAAGTTTTTGAAATAAATCAGAATTATTAAAAGAAATCTGAAGAACATAAATACAGTAATTCGTTTTCAAATATGTATTTAAAAATTCAAATTTATTATTTTAAAAACGCGAGAAAGAGACATTCTTATTTATATGAATGAAAATGGAAATCAAATTAGCGAAGCTTAGACAATTTAAGAAATCCCGCATTATGTATTCACTTCTTATTCATTTCCTCTTCGGTGACAGCCTCGCCTTCTTGCGCATAATCTAACATCCGTCGCGCAAAAAGGCGCGGCGGATATTAGTTTCTAACTAGCCAATGCATGTATTCGTTCATTCAAATTACCAATGCTGTTATATTAACTTACCACACATTTTAGAGGAAAAGTCGCGAAAGTGGCGTGAAACTCGCCCGCCTTTCCCTGTAATACAGCATTTTTTCCAATAAATTATACCAAGAAGTTTCTATGAAATGCGCATTAATGAGAACTTTAGTGGTGCCATCTAGTGGCGATTCCATCAATTGTTTCTAATAAACTCCCCATTAAGTTGAGATAGAATTCATATTTTTCCACTAAAAATTTTACTAAACCTATATAACTAAAATAACCATTTGGGGTCTTTTCTGAAGGGGGTTGCGCATCCTATCGCCTCCTCCCAATAACCGCCACTTCTTAATACTTTATGTAAATCATTATTTGACCAGCGTTTTTGAAAAGTAACACAATTGTTTTCTCTCTCTAGCAAACTGGTGTCCTAAAAGATAGCAACAGCAACGACCCTGGCATTACGAGGGACCACCCTTCCCGAGATGCTGGTGTTGATGAGCAACACCGTGCGGCAGCTGCTGCACTGTCCCTTTTTGGATGGCTGAGGAGGCCGACTCATCCCGTTCTACCGCCGAACTATAACAGACAGAGACTGTCCAAAACCATTGACAAGGTTTCCAAGATCCTCTTTCCCTTATCCTTCGGCTTATTCGTCGCCGCCTACTTCCTGACTTACGCAGTCATCAAACCTACGCACCCCGAAAATTGGGAGCTGCTGAGCAATGGCTATACGAACTAGCTGGAGGACATCTGGAAATATTGTGGCTTATTTAGTAAAAAATCAAATTATCTGATGACGTAGTCCGTCACCAATCAGCAGCAGGGAGCGCAACCATGCGAGGTTACTGTTAACCACCAGGGGTCTAAATTTAAGACCTGGTGCGAGTAGCTGAGATATCAAGCATATGCCGGCTGCCAAAGTGATGATATATCTGAGGAATAAGAACTTTATTTAACTGTTATAACAGATAGGGTGGACCGGATTAAGGGGGCTACAGGGACTGCAGCCAATTGTCTCACAATGAAGATATGCCTGCAGTTAAGAACAGTGGATGGTGGTAAGCTTTAGATAGTGCACCCAATTCTTCGATAGCCCAGTGTCAACAAAAACCTTAATCCGGCACTTCAGATTAGGATCATGTAAATATCCGTCTAGGTGAATATCTGAGTACGGAAGAAGGAAATTCCGTAGAATGGTCAACAGATGAGAGAAATTTACATTTCTAATGCCTAGTTTGTTTCAAAGATCTAAGGTGATAAAGATATTTCTGAGATAGCCTAGAACGGTAATCCTTAAGTATTCATAAGTGCCATTAACTCGACTTGTAAACGAAATATTGTATATAATTTTAAAATATATTGAGCCGTTATGCAAAGTATTAAATCTTATTTTCCTTTTACGGCTACACCATCGAGATACGGATTAAATTGTTGAGTATATTAGGATTATGGATTGTTATGTATGATGTAAAGGTAATTTGCTGGAATGACACTATACAGCGGCAGTTGATATGTAAAGATTTGTGTTACCAACTTCTGCAAGGTAAATAATTTAAGTTCAGCTGTTGATACGAAAAGATGACTCATCGAAAAATTAAAAAGAAATTATTTTTCAGACAGTTATCACGGGTTATCAGTCAACAATTAATCACTTTACTCAATTGTGCACTATACTCTATATAATTATTAATTTACTTAATTTGAAATATTATTTGACTAGTTTTATAAAGCCTTAACTCAATGCATATATTTGAAACATTTTTCTGATTTAACAACTAATTTGTCATATTTTAGCAAAAATTTCACTAAACCAGGAGTTTATTCCACATGCAAAAAGAAATTGATACAGAAAATCAATCTAGGAATGTAAATCACTTTACCAATATTATTTTATTGTTAATTTCTTCGTATTTTGATGTGTTTGAATATATGAAAACTGTGTTTATTGTCCTATCTTATAGGCATTTAAAACGAACTATTTCATCTAACTTTCGATAGTTCATATCTATTTGCATCTTATGGAAAAAGATGGTTATGAAGAATCTGAAGCATAATTGGTAGCCGGCAGAAGACTGATGCATTGTGGGTAGACCACAAGACATCCTATAAACGCATATTGTGCCACCATATCTGGAATTTTCGACCAATCATAGCTTATATTTAAGGACAGTTGTAAGAATTTGAAGTCATATATGGGTGAATAAGGTGAAACGAAAGGTAAGCAGGCAATAATCAACAGGAAATTCTTGGAAGCACTTGGCATTACAAGTATATTAATTTTGCATTGATATTTAAATTCTGCCTATCTTAAAATAGCCTGAAAATTTAGTAGTTCAGCAAAGCCTTAAGAAAAATATATTCTATAGTGCAACAGTATTCATAACTAGAAATTTCTGTAAAAAATACTACATAAATTCAAGAGGTGATTAGCAAATATGTAATTGAGAATATAGTTATAAAGTGGGAAGTTTTCACTTTTTAAGGTTTTGATCCTATTATTTGTCATTACAAAACTTTTGGCTTAAGCTATTGGTAATGCATAGTTAGAATAGAGTTCTACAGTTTATTTAAATGGTAAATACTGTATAAATACATACTTCTGTCTACATACGGAGAATTTAGTATTTCCGAATTTTTATAGTTTGAATAGTAAGCTGTCTTGCAAGAACTTATTAAAAATCGCAAGTTTCGAAATATTCTATATTTATGTTGATTATTTCAGGTATTCCTAGCCTTCAGATATGCTAATAATAAGTTAAACTGAATTATTAATCTAAATAATTTTAATCCATATGATATAAAGTTTGTCCACCCCACGGCTTAATACATATGTAATTCTTTGGGTATATTAAGTCAGAATACAAAAATATACTTACATAAAGAATTCTGGATTAAAAAAAATCTGTTTACATATTTACAATTTGGAAGCTAAAAAAAAATATATAGGTGGAAAAAAAATATATAAAAATATATATATAAAATATATAAAAAATATATAGAAAAATATATAGGTGGAATGATTGTGTTTACAGGGTTGCAGAAAGGTCAAGGGGGATTGCATCCCCTATTTCCTGGTTAGAAGCTAGCTTTGACTTCATGAAAACGCTCCCAGAGACTCTGCACGCCCGACTCATACTTTTTGGGATTGTATTTCATTATATATATATATATATATATATATATATATATATATATATTTATTACTTTCTAAGTATAGGTACAATGTTTGACTTTAACGTCACCTCTTGCCAGACACTCTTAAGAGAAAGTGGAAAAATATAGAAATTCACATAAACTGTTGTTTAAATTAATCTGAAAATAAACTTGTTTTGTGAGTAATAGCTCAAACAGTTGCTCTAATGTAACCATTTGATACTTTTAATCAGTGGTATGTGAAAAATTTTTAATAAGAACAAAGTGTCTTTCTTTTAAAAGGTAGCAAGGCTTATTCTGAAAATAAATGTTCCCATAGTTTTCATTTACCAGTATGGTTTTAAATAAAATTAAATTCTTTAAATTATTTCTATTTATGTGAAGAGAACTTGATGCTTCCAAGACTTCGAAACCTCTTGATTATAGTGCTTACAAAGATTTACTAATAAATTATTTTACAGCATAGTGCGACTTAGACATTGTGATCTCTCCAGTAGCTGAGGATGACATTTTTCAAGGCCAGTTCCCGAGAGATTCAAACGTGTTTTGCTACAGACTTGTACTTAGAAAACAAAATCCTATCAATGTACTTTTTGTGTTTTATATTTTATCATCAGAATCCTCTATTATTATTTCATCCATACCAAACAGATATTTTGCAGGTAGCTTAACGAGCTTTCATGAAAGTAAACAAATTCCTCTCGTCTTGTCGATTGTAGCACCAGAGAATTTCCAGAAGATTCATCAACTCATCGATGGCCTGAAATGCTTCGAAAACGTTATCCAGCGGTTGCCTTCTTAATATTTTCTTCGCACAGTTCATATAAGCACTTGTTCAAATATTTTCCGTGGTTACAGTGAAGCGACGCCTGTCCTATAAAAGGACCTTGCAGAAAAGTAAGGAAGTGCTCAAATCACCATTCATCACCATTCGTGATCAGGGTTGGCAATTTAGCCATTTTTTGGAACGATTAGCATCTAAAAATGGCTATATCTAGCGATAAGATGGCTAAAATTTGCAACTATTTGTAATAAACTAACAATAAAATCTAGCCTTTTTTGCTATGATTTTAGCCATAAAGTTCTACCAAATGTCAACACTGTTCGTGATCTTTGGTTTAGTCGTTACTTTTATTCTTTCCGTAGGTTCAGACAATATAATTGCCATTGAATACAAAATTCTTTTAAGTAAATATTTTAAAATTTTCCTGGTAGAAGTTTTTTAGTGGAATTTGTTAAAGTGGGCGGGGCTAAAATAATGTCCTTCACTGTTACTTGTTTTGATGCAAATACCTCTACCGGAAAAAAAATTTAAATCCTTTTTTTAAAAAGTGTTGTATTCACTGATCATCTCATCACCTGCACCGAACTGACCAGCGGCAATAACCGCGAAACATTGATCCACCAATGGTGATGCAGGTTCAGTTGAGCACTTGCTTTTATTTTCTGTATATCTTTTGTATTTACTGTTCAATACTACTTGGTAATTTCAGCAAGGGCGCGTTATGCGTAAACGTATTACCTTCATTGAAATTGAAGTTTGTTACACGGTAAGATAATAATAAATTATAAGTGTTATACACGTATTTTTTTTTAAATTTTGGCAGTGTTATATTCAAATTGCAGTTTCTGGTTAAAACATTTCCTTAAGACTCTTCAACCACTTATATATTTAAATAATGTAACGCACAAGCTGGTGTTTCCAATTTGATACGAAAAGTAACCAAACGTAAGTAATCGGCTATGTTCAAAGGCTACATAATATAAGTAAAAAATTAACAACAAAAAAAAAAATTATGTTTTAAATGTATATATTATTTAATTTATAAAGTAATAACTATGACGAGTATGTATAGAGGAATATTTTTTATAATGGTCCAAGTACAGCCAATGGTTTAGCCATCTTATCTTACAGCCAAGTACTGTAAATGGGATATTTTTGAAAAAAACTGATCTATTGTTATTCTATCCTAAATTCAGCGTTGCATCGTTAAATGCTTTGTCTGTAATCCACTCTGAACCTCATGGAAAACTGCAGTGGTTAAAATAATTTGAGATGATCCTTTGAAAAGGTCTATTAATTAAAGGAATTTAAATTTCTAGGTTAAAACTGTCCCATATTTTAACCTAAAATTCTTAAAAAACTCATACATTTTTTAATAAAATGTAGCCATTGCATTGCAAAGCGGAAACGTTTCCAAAAGTTATCTTGTTACCATATTGGATACATTAGATATAATAGTAAGAAATGGCCAATAAAAACATGGAGCTTGCAAATATTTAGTCACTTTGATATAGACGCTTAATAAAGACACATTTAGTCATCGAACGGGGAGGCAAATTTATCGCCGAACTTGCTGACTTTCTTTAACGTTGCCAAATTAATGAAAAAGTCGTAAAATTGATGAAAATGTTCAAACTGCTGAATAAACAGATGGTATATTAAGTATGTTTCAATAAGGACTGTCTGTCTGTGACTCTTGGCGTTATTTTAAAATGCCACCAAATTGGCGAAAATGTCCCACAAATTGATGAAAGCAACATTAAATTAACAAATATGACACCAAATATATAAAATTTAATATCAAAACATAAGTAAGTAGGACTTTGACTTTAAATTTTATGAATGGATTGGAATTCAAACTAATTAAACGGATGGTATATTATGTATGTTTCAATAGGGCCTGTCTGTCTGTCCTACTCAGGTATGAATTTGGCGAGCTTCACGAAGTTTAGGAAAATGCCGCAAAATTGGCAAAACACCGCCAATTCGACGAAAATGTTGCCAAATTTGAAAAATTCAATAACATAGATAATCCACACTGTTAATTTAATTTCTTTGATAATTCGCGTCGTTTTGGGGAAATTATTAATTTAATGCTATTTATTCAAAATATAACGAGTTTAGCTATTCGTGGGACAGTTACGTTTTGATTGGAGGTGTAGTGGATCATAAATTAATTGCGATTTGTTAGGCGATAGTATAGTATATATGTTTTGATAGGATCTGTCAATTCCACTTGGTCAATTCTGCTTGTCAATTCCACTTGGCAACAAAAATATTGACCTTGACGACAAATATGGCGACTTTTTTTAAATGTCTCCAAATTTAATGACTTGAATCGTTGTCAGAAATGTAAATATGAACAAAACAACGTTCTAAGGTCCACATGAGCACCATTTACTAATTCAGCTTTTTCCCTCACATGCACGTCTCGCAGACAAACCTAAAAAACAGATAAATAAATAGAAGAATAAATGTTTAGATTGCATCTAAGTTGAAAACAAAATATACTTGCTCTATGTTCACAAACTAACGATCCAAAGACATTTATGCTCCTGTACTGCAGTTAACTTGAACAATATTACTATTTTTTTTACTTTCCCCAACAATGTATGGCAATGTATAAGTGAAGTATTCGAATAAGCTCAAAAACTAGTTTTCGATGGATTTACACGTTTCGGGCACTCCAGAACACAAATGTACCATTTTTGTATATGTGTCTGTCAGTGTGTGTGTGTGTGTGTTCAATGTGTGTATCCATTGTAGTTCAAAAACTATTAGACTAAATTTCACAAAATTTGGTAGGTAAGTCACTTCTAGGTTAACCTGGTGTATTTATTCTTCTGTTTATTTATTTTGTCAAGTTTGTCAGTTAGGAGTGCGTGCAAGGTCTTAAACTGAAGTAGAAAATTTCGTTATCGTCCCCTTTTTTCGCATCTCAGATGTTTTTTCGGAGGATTAAAAATCTGCATTCTATACAACCAACAAATGGAACATACCTCTCCCACGATTAGTGAAAATCGCACCATTTGAAATTATGAATATTAAGTTAAAAATTCCCACAAAGCAGCCGAATTGGCGGCATTTGATAAAAATCGCCAAGTTAACGATATTTTTATAAAGTTACCCAAATTTGTCAACAAGAGTGACAGACAGACAAAAATAGTAGGTTTTCTTAGGCATTTTTCTACCTACTTACGTAATTCGTCTGAAACTCTGATTCATCGGATCACTTCCTAATTTGAACAAGTTTTAATCCCGATTAGTTCAGATTAACCAGATTATTTTGCTTTTAGGTTCAGAACAATGCATCGTAGGTCAGTCTATAGATAAAAATATCTGAGTTTAAGTTCATTTGTTTTTATTATAGCTAAATAAAGCCTTCTAGCATAATTCTTATCTATTTTCGTGGTTGTAAATATCCAACAATATCAGGAAAGTCAAAGTTTCAAGTTGGGAACAACAGCAAATATTTCCAAAATATTCGATATTATTTTGAAATTATGATATCAAATTTTTGCCTTTATTTAAAATTATTTTGTCTTGCATTATGAAATTAGCAAATTAATCTGTGCTGCCTATTTGAATAATAATAAGAAATAGATAAATAAATGCAACTTTAAAAACATTTCTTTGAACAAGCGTTATTTAAAGTACGTTGTACATCTGATAAGTGAAGGATAAAAAAATTGGAAAAAAAATCATTAAAATAGAAATTTCTACTACTTATCACATTTATGGAAATATATTTCATCTACCAGTTTAAAAATGTTATTTTATGGTATGTAAATTTATCGATGGCCGATAACTGAAGAACCCTGAAGAATAGCATACATTAACCCTTGGTAATTCCATATAATATAACCTTCATATATTATTTGAAAACTTCAATTTTATGAATTTGACTCCTAAAAAATATCATATATTTAAAAAAAATACACAGTTTGCCTTTCAATGCTAAGAAACCGATTGGGTTACTTACACTATGAGGATAAAATAAAACTTTTTCTCTTCTAGCTACTTTGAATAAAAAAATATTTTGCTAAAATGTGGGGGGGGGGGGGGGTCTTCATAATTAAATTATCTTGATTCAAGACGTTATCCATAGAGACATACAGCAACCGAAATATTTTATAGTCTTTGTTTTGAATATCTATCTGGCTATTTTAATTTTGATGTTTATAACTTTCTAACTTAAGGTGACTAGATGTTTGAAATAGAATGTGGGAACAAAACAGTGCTGTATCCCCAAATAAAGGAGTTGTTCAGGGAAACAAATTTGAGGACATTTGGGGGCATTAATTTCAGCAGTAAACATAGATTTTCACCTATCATAATATAATGCATATTATAAAACTTACCTTTTTAAAAATGGCAAGGTTATGTCGCTTTCAAAATTTTTTAAATTGAAAAATGCAGAAATTGCCAGAACATACATTTAACTTACATATATAGGAGTATTTTTAGACGTGCCATCGTGAACAATTGGTAAATAATTCAAAAATAATTTACAGGTAAGCTGAACGATGGAGAATACGATAACTTACTAAATTAGGCTAAATGATGGAGAATATGATATAAATTACAAAATAAATTGACAATATATGCACTAATATATACTAACAGTGTGACTGAAACTGCAATGAAACATCAATGTAACATTATAAATGATATACTAAATTTTCAATTGTAATCAAGACTTTGATATAAGATACATTTCAAGAAAATACGAAGACATTTTATTTTATAGATTGTAGATCAATGTTAATGATTTCTTAATATGCAGCAGATACATATATATCTTCCGCAACAGAAAATGAATATCTTTGACTGTTCAAATCAATTCTGAATCTGCGTTACTCTGACGTTTGAAGATATTTACGTAATGATTTTTATAATTCGCACTTTTCTGAAGCATGAATAAGCCGAAGCTGAATTTGAGGACATTCATTCAAATTTGGGGACATTTTGTGTATTTTTTCGTGATAAGAAGTGAAATCCGGGGGGGGGGGGGGGCAGTCCCCATGAATCTGGAACATCTGGTCACCTTATCCTAGCTCCTCTTACAAGTTTCCTCCTTTTAAATATTTTAGTGTCGCCATCTACAGGAATGTAGGTCAACTAATAAAAAAGTTATCAATTTATAGACGTAATTTGACGATCAAGTCTGTAATTTCGAATTTAAATAGACGTTTTAATAATATCAAATAATTGAATTATATAAATTCTTGATTTTGATGGCATTAATTATCCTTTTGTTTTACTAAAAATCAAATAATGTTTATCTCATGAAATGTGATTATTTTAACTTACAATTATTTATTTAAATATTACTTATGTATTTCTTCAATTTAAGTTTATTTATTTTTTATTCAGCTATGGACCATTTAAATATTTTGTGATGTATTTTAATTATGTATAATATTAATTTATTGTTAAATGTTTATGTATTTAACCTGCTTACTTGTATTATAAATTGATAAAATATCAAAAGCGGCACGATTACTCGATAAAATATCAAAGGCATCTATAACAGGAAAAAAAAAAATTGTAAATACCGATCTTAAACACGTTAGCTTCCAAAAAGCATTATTTTTTTTTTCTTTCTGCCGCAATATATTATTTTGACATAAATTGCTTTAAAGAAAATATCATTCTTGATGTGCTATGTAACAGTTCAAACAACTCGTAGCATTTAAAGAGCCGAAAATTACAATTTAAAACAATATGTAGTGTGACATTACTGCGGCACTTTATAGCAAATAGGGTGTGCCATACCAATGCGCCACACAGCAGCTAACGTGTTAAATGTTCCTCTTCTATAAAAATATTAAAATGTTATTTTTGTGAAGTTATTGACATATCCACTCCTTCGAAAACTATGAAATACATTTGCATTATAAATTAGAGTTGCATAATCAAATTAGTTGTTTAATTTTATACTCGGCATTAACTCCATCCAAGATAGTATTAAAGGACATAAAATATATTCATAAACCCATTTTTTCAGAGTGCGTCGCGTCTCAGAATGTATGTTAACCTGTGCTTTACATTTCTTTGCAATTTTAAAACAACGGTTTAGGACGAAAGATAATGTGCATCGAGATTTTCTATATTGATTTCTTCTATAAAAAGGTACAATCATGTTATTATACTCGGGGAATATTTTTATACACGCATGCTCGCAAAGTAATATTTACCAATCCCCCTCCCCTACACACACACGCACTATTCCTTAACGTTGTGAACTGGTACGTCCGCTGTAATAAATCAGTTTTACTATTTACACACATTTACAACTATAAATGTAGTGAAATATCGTTCGTTATAACGAAATTTTGTAACAATGGAATTTCACTTATTCACGAAAAATTTCAATTTACATAGCACTTTAGAAAATTTTAAATTCAACTTTTTAGTATATAGAGATGAACAGAGTTTATAATAAAGCACTTAAATTAGTATACAGAATTTTCTATAATGACATCAAAAATACATTCATTTAATAATTCGTCAAATACATAAATTTAAAAATACATTAATTTAAAATACATTAATTTATTAATACGAATTTTTCGTTATTAGATATTCGTTCTCACTGGACCCGACTGTATAATTTAAAAGGAAAAAAACTGATGTCACAAGATTTTCCCTACAGTTATATACATTCTTCATACATTTCGTGATAAATTAATTCAAGTTGTATGAAATAAAATAACATATTGCAACAATACTTATCCGAATTTATATGCAATTTGCAACTATAAATAATGTCCTTTGCATTTGGCCACTCGGAGAATTTTTAAGTGGTGCAAAGTTACCCAAAACTATAAAAAATAAAATTAAAAAAAAAAAAACCTAAATATCTCGAGTACGATTCATCTTGGTAGGAATAGGGTTGATTTTATTCGTTCAGTTACGAAAAGTTACGTATACAGATTGCATATTAACTGCAAATTGGCGCCGAATTTGGCGACCATTCTGCAAAATTGGCAAAGCCTGCCTCGCAGAAATCGAATCTATTTAGTGAAAAACTTCGACAGTTTTACAAATTTACAAGAGGTGTGAATAAAAAAATAAGAAATGTGTCACATAAATATGAATATGAAGACAGTAGAAGCAGTAGTTATGTCAGTAAAGTTATGTATACAACAGCTTTAGGGGATTTTTGAGGGTCATTTCGAAAAATAAAAAGCTGGTTAAATTTGCTTCAATCGTACCAAATCTAATAACCATTAGGACAACACAAAAGTGACTTAACTACTGATTCGTTACAGTATGTTTTTAGCTTGAGTGGAGGGTATTGCACAGATAGACACATACATACACACAAAGGGCACTTTAAAAATGGTGCATTCGTGTTCTAGAGTGTCCAAAGGTCTAAATTCGTCGAAAACTCGAATTCCAACTTTCGACCGTATTCCAATATATTACCATATATTGCCGGTAAAGTAAAAATATTGATAACAATAAATTTTAAAATATCAAAATATGATCTTGCATTCCGTTAGAAAACCAAAATAGAATATTGTTTTCGAAACTGCGAAGTCCGCGTTGTTGTGTTTTTTACTTTATAACTGATCTTAATGGGAGCAGTCGTCTGCGGTGCAATGCTTTAAAAACGCAACATGTGTTTATTGACAAATAGTTGTTAAAGTAAGCACCATTTGTGGACATATAGGACATTTTCTAAATTGATAATGCCATCCTTTAAGAATTTTCTTTTATTGATTTAAACTGGAGCGGAGAGTATTTTTTAGAGACATCTGAATTATCATAGCAAATTAGAAATTTTACACATTTTGAGAAGTATTGACGGAAATTATTGACATGGATGGAATCGATTTAATTATTGTCTTCTTTTCCTTACGTGTTAAAATTAAAATAAATAATAGTGGTATTTACTTTTTAAGAACTTTTATTTAAAAAAACTAGTTTGTTGCAGGAAGTATCTGTTTTCTTTCTCACATATTGATTGTAATGGCGAAAACTTGCAGGCCTTCTCTTGCTTATCAAGTTTGACTTTAGCATTACATTTAAACGCAAAAACAAGATACCTGAAACATATATCGGTTAATTTGTCAGGTCTAGCCTCACAGGCTGGAAGTTCGAATGTTATAATGTCGGAAAATTCTCTCCACTGGAAGAAAAGTTGGAATAGTACAAATTGGAAAATGAGATCCAAAAATGTAGCATCATTCGGTAATACCCCATTCCCCTTTTTTAGATCCTGGCTACGCCTATGATCGTATCAACGCCGTTCAATTTTTTTCACTTCCAAGTGTTGGATTTGGTGAGCTATAGCTTACTTATTCTACACTGTCAGTGACGTAACATCTAGGCCTGCAGGTTTTACGATGCAGGGAGGGGGAGGGGGGCAGTCCATTAAGAGACTCCTAAATGCTAGGTATTATAATGATCGTAAAGTTAATGGCTTGGAGATCAAAATAAAACCTTGCAAGATAGCTTAGTCTGAATTTCGTTATGCTATAGAATATCTTTTTTACTGTGACAAATTAAGAAAAATGAAGTAAATTTCTTAACTAAGATCATGAAAGCAAGTAATCACAAGGGACATTCAGCAAAAGCACCAAACGTTGATCCTATATGTATCGTGTAAATGCTATTATCAAATTTGATGGCTTTTTTTTTTACTTATATACTTTAAATATAATTTGGAATTACTACAGAAGATCAGGATTCACAAAATAATCTGATTTTCATTTGAAAGCAATAAAAGATGACTATACTTCGTGTAAAGCTAAATTGAGAGGAAGAAGGAAAACCATAACCTTTCGACAAGTTATATATGATCCATAAAATAAAAGCCATTAATAGAAAATTAAAACATTTGCTCTTTAAACTAATGACTGGAGTGCTCAATCAATTGTCATAATTACAATTCAAAATTATATTTACGAATTTTTGTATTTCAATTGAAATATATTTAAGTAGAATAAATAATTAAATATTAAAACGTATAAATAGTATAAAAATATAGTAAATCAACTAATTCCTATATTTACAATTCAAAATTGTATTTATGAACTCTTGTATTTCAATTGAAATATACTTAAGTAGGATAAATAATTAAATAGTAAAAACGTATAAATAGTATATAAATATAGAAAATAACCGACCACAGTTTCCACAGTGTATTTAACTTAGACTTGCCCCTAGTATTCATTAACTACAAATAAACTTTCTTACATACATTCTACACACGCATATAATGCCAATACAATACTCACAATTCGAACTTTAAAAATAGATCTACTGTGCTGCCTGTTTTTACTACTAAAGTTTGTTTACAAATAATTTCTAATTAATCTTTTATCACCTGAACAAGGTTATATAACTACAATGTATTTTGATAAAATCAAATTAAATTCTAATCTATTAATGTCCATTGGAAAATATAAATTAAGATTACTAAAACCTAACATTCATTTGAAAGCATTAATCAACCAAAATGCACCATGATTATCTCGATTACTATTCTTTCGTCCCAAACTATTGCTTTTGACACTGTTTATACCTGCCTGTGATTCTTCGGAGTCGGATTTTTCTATGATATTGAAGTTTACAGATCTTACAATTCCTTCTCTGTACTCGAAACCAAAGCTTTTAACACTGAACGTCATCTATGCATTTTAATGTACAGCCGACCCTTTTACACGGGGTTTGAAGAATGATTTGAGGCCAATTCCTTGTGTTGTAAAATACTTACATCCAAATAAAATCCTCGAATACATAAGCTTAAATGAGAGACATATGAGAAAAATCGAGTTACTTGTAATGAAGATTAAACCTCAAAGTCTGACAACGTATAACAATATTATCGAATTCTTTTCCAGAATAGTATACAATTTATCTAAAAGATGGCAGCACTAAACTTCGAGAGATTCAAATCCTTTTGTATCCTACATTTCTCACGAAACTAAAATGAAAGAAGTGGACAACTGTGAATTTACCTATGCTAGATTAAGCGTTTACTTACGTTCTTAGTATGTGAGTGAATCACAATGACTTCGTCATAGTTTGGAGTCGCCCTGGATTTTGGATTTTTTCTCCCGCCAATTCAATCGGCGAGTGACGAAAATCGGTAGTTTATTTATTTATTTTATTTTTTTAATTTTTAACAATTTAAAATGCCTAAAAGTTGCTTTACGTAATCGCATTCTTCCCGTCGCTACGAAATAATTCCAGTTTCTGCCACCTTTTTATATTTCCTGGTTAATCGACCCAATTTCTGCTTTGTTGACTCAAAAATTCAGGCACCAAAACAAGAAAATGTCCTTCTAAAATCGTCGCATAATTTAGCATAAAAAAATCGTTTATCAAAAGAGAGTACACATATTTGTGGCACCGTGGAGGATTATGAAAATGATCATAAGGCGTTATTCAAACAATGCTTTTGAGTATTCTAAAGCACGTGAAAATTTACTGACACCAATAGAAATAACAATTCCCCAAGATTTTCGACGAATCTTTGTGGAAATCGCTAAATAGAATTTCATATCAGATATTTCAAAAACAATTTGACCAGCACTACCCTCTATGTAAATTGTAATAAGAGTTAAAGCATTCAGGAAACCGCTTAACCTCTTATCCAGATTGTTTTGTTGATTTTGTGCTGGTTAGATTAATTAAAATACTGAATAATTTTTTAGTGTAGTCCCCAAAGAGGGGGTCATACCCACTCCTGGCGACCCCCTCAAAAAACATTGAAGTTAAGAGAAATGGGAAAGAAAATACTTGGTTACAAATTTCCCCCCCCCCCCCCCCTCCCCCATAAAAAATGTTTTCTGTCAACGCTACTGTTTTGCGGCTATACTTGTCTGTAATACCTCTCACAGTAATAAGTCGCGCAGGGGAAAATTTTCTTACATGGGGGGAAAATGTATCTTCTATTTCTCTATTTTCTCTTTTTTTCCCCGCTCCTATTCATTTCCTGACTAAAATGTTCCCTGAGTGAAATTTATAATTGTAACTGTCTGCCACCCAAACATACGAACCTCGTGCAACGGGTAACGGCTGTACAACTTCATGTTTCGTATATGTAGCACTCGCTCATCCATTCCACGACCTTTTAGGTGAAGTAATTTTTCTATCATATTTGTACATAAGTTCATGAACTACGTTCCGGTGCCGCGTCGTTTTGTTCGAAATAGTGTATATCTATATACATAAATAAAAGTTATATATATACATAAATAAGAAATATATATACACGAAAAATATATAACTGCATTGAATAGTGTGAAAAGATAATAAAAAAAGAAGTATTTTACCTATCTCAGCGAACTGTAGTTGTAAGTTTTGAACATTTTTTCCTGAAAACGCATTGTTATCACGCATATTTAAATATAACAACTGTAACTTTGCTTCCAAAAATGAAAATCTCTTATTCATCTATATTGTTGTCTGAGCCTTTTATTTATCTTTGCATCACATACATTCACTAACACTAACCATCTTCGGCGACTAGCCCGTTCGCCTTTTAAACAACTTTTAACCCCTGAGTTGTCTTCAATAGCATTCTTTATGAAGGGGAGTTATTGAAGCAGTGCATTACTGATTCACCAGCTAAAAGAGTATGTTACGGCGTATCCTCTGGAATGGTGGGTGTACGCTCAGGATACAAAAATGAATTCAAGTTTTTGGAAAGCTAACACTTTTATATACAAGCACAGCGTAAACAGGAACAATATACTATAAATAACGTGATAACTTCCTCACAAGATCGCTGAACAACAGCCAGGTACAGTAAATCAGCGAATAAATGCTCCACTAATTTCACAAAACAGCTGATACTAGTCTCAAAAGATTGACTTTCAATGGAGTGCATATCTCGTCAACTGCTCTCTAACTGAGTGATGACTCCCTTTATAGACTTTATATAGAAACTTCTAGAAATACCTCATATCTCCCTAGAGTATTCGTTATTTCGAGGTGTTTCTTGAACCTTTGAAATGTCACCAAAGTGGCGATAAATCGGCAAATTTGGCAACCCATCTCCAAACTTCAGCATCTGGTAACCCTAGATTCACGCCATAGGAAAGGTTGTATAAACGAGTGTTTTTTCAGTCTGGTTTTCAAAATAAACTCCAATGAGAGCATTTTATACGTTCGTAACAGGATGTATGCCAATGCACCTTGGTACGTAACTGGTGTACTCGCTACGCTGGCATGTCATAGAATTACAAATATTGCGAAAATAGGATCGATAAAATAGAAAATAGAGAATTATATATCCTGGGTAACACACCAGGTGCACTCCGGTATATAGCGAGTGCAATTATAAATGACAAAGACAATTAAACGCCTCCGTTTGACTGGCCGTTGACAAATTAATTAAAAACAGGGTTAATTCAAAATATATTTCTAATTTTGTTTTGACGTTTAACGATGGATATACCATAATGAAACTGATTCATTGTTGTAAATTGCTCAGCGAGATATTTTGATTCAATTTTTAATAGTTTCTTACACATATTAAAAAAATATACTTATTTATCTTTTTTTTAATGTTTAAATGATTAACGGTTTTTTATGGAAAAAATTTAAACTTCAACGTCGATTTTGGCAAATAAGTCGAGAAAATTTTTCGGCGTAGTGGTACATGTTTTAATAGATTATTGAATAGGATCCATCAATAAATAACAATTTAACTTTCTTTTGTGGAATTAGCTGAATTTTTTTAAAACATTATATATATATATATATATATATATATATATATATACTATACACACACATATATATATATATATATATATATATGATTATATTATTTATATATATATATATTTCGGTTCCGGACATAATCCCGACAGCCGAAATCCCGACAAGCCAGAATCCCGACAGCCGAAATCTCGACAAGCCAGAATCCCGACAGGGCCGAAATCCCGACAAGTCAAAATCCCGACAAGGTCGAAATCCCGACAAGCCAAAATCCCGACAAGGTCGAAATCCCGACAAGCCAAAATCCCGACAGCCGAAACCCACTCTTGCACAGACTAATACAACACTAAGGCGGTCATCGCAGTGATGTCACTAGGGTTAGAATTTACTAATCAGCACTCCCCCCCCCCCCCACGCACATGCGCTGGACTCACGCTGGGCCCACGCACATGGCTCTCTACGCCTATATGTATAGCTTGATCAAAATTATCGGCGTTTTTACATCTCTACATTTTACAAATTAATAGTTTTAATCACTAAATCATAACAATTATGCCATTACTGAAATAAATTTTGGCAAATTGAAATGACAAAGATTAAAATGATATAACAGGTCGGTATAAGATTTAGGAAATTCATTTTATTAAAAAAGAAAAAAAAACACTTACACATTCTGCATACGTTTAAATAGCATATTCAAATAGCATATGGCCATTGTTGTAGCAAGCGGATGGAGACAAGAGGGAGCGTGAGTCCAGTGCATGTGGGTGGGTGGGGGGGAGTGCTGATTAGTAAATTCTAACCCTTGTGACGTCACTGCGATGACCGCCTTAGTGTTGTATTAGTCTGTGCAAGAGTGGGTTTCGGCTGTCGGGATTTTGGGTTGTCGGGATTTCGACCTTGTCGGGATTTTGGCTTGTCGGGATTTCGACCTTGTCGGGATTTTGACTTGTCGGGATTTCGACCCTGTCGGGATTTTGGCATGTCGGGATTTCGGCTGTCGGGATTCTGGCTTGTCGGGATTTCGGCTGTCGGGATTACGACCCAGACCCATATATTTAATTTAACATGACTTATAAAGAGGTTCATCTGCGGTTTTGTATGAACTAATGCTTAGTAAGAAACATCAATTTGATTGAAACATAAAGTTAAAAATTCATAAACAGCAAACACTTAACATAGCTTATTTTAATCTCTTAAATTATTTCTTTAGAAACTCGCAAATGCTCAACTTATGTCAGCCAACTGTCAGTCAATAGTTAATGCTCAAATCTTTCTCAAAAATTATTTTAAAATTTTATTAAGTTATCACCTGGTCAGTTACTCCACGCAATTTAAAACATTTGGCTTACTAGTGTTAATATAGCATTTTAGTATCCTTTACACCCATACAGTAGATATAATTATCACTTATCCGCAGACAGAATTTTTTTTTTCGGAAACTCCATAAAAATAATGATATGAAAATAAAAAAAATTACGTATCTATACATGTAATTTCCTAGCGACATGGTTATTAGTTCGCGAGCTATCGTGTCCACATCTCACAGACATGCACACATAATACATGGGCAGATATAGTGTTCAAAAAGTATTCCGAAAGAGTTTAGATCTTAAATCTAACATTCCGTTAATAATTTCTCTTCATGTGCATTGAACCCGCTTAAAGTAGGTCATCAAATTTTAAGAGCCGCTCTAAATTTTATATATGATAAAAATTTAGGCAGAAACAATTTTTAATTGATTTACAACTGGTAATATCAGTTTTTATTTTAAATTATAAAATATGTTATTAGTTTTAATACGATATATCCTTTAAAGTCTTAATATATTACTTTGAAGTAAAAAAAAAATTGTAAGTTTTCTACATGAAAAGACGGGCATTGGGGCCTGTGAGCCCCAAATTTGTTATGTGTTGATGTTTTGCATATGCTTGGTATTCGTATAGAGGCCCTGTGATCCATTTTATCAGGCTCTGGCCATGCATTCTCTATACAACTGTACGAGAAAGTAGTAAACTAAAACTAACGGCTCCTTCCTAATAAGCAACAATAACAGCGGTTATGGGACTATGTTAGCTGAAGTTTCTCTCTTTGTATAATGCCCATTGCAAGGTAGAATCAATGTTTCTCATACTGAATCCGAGGAATGTGTTAATAAACCGTTTTGACGAAAAAAAAGACGTACACTACCAAATGTAAGGGATGTATCAGGCAGAATTTTTTTTAATGAATAACATTCTCGCATAAATTAACAAAGGTTTCTTTAATTACATCGTAATAAACGAAAAATATATCGTAACAGCGAATGCGGGCATCAAGCGTCGTATATAACATCACGTGACTCACTGAGTGATGCTAGAGCAAGGTTGTAAGAATAAAATGAATATGAATGAAAATAGTTCTCGGTTGACGCTTACAATCAACTATCCTGCAAAATAGGAGTCTTCGTCTATGGGCCATCTGTGGGAATTTCGCCATCTACATCCTCAAGGTCATAATGTTTCTCGTCGTTCACTAATTGGAACAACTTCAATTGCGAAGCGTATGCAGTAGTTTCATAACTTGAACGTCGACTTCGTCCCAATATTCCGCAGATCAGACACTCTATATGTGTCAGAAGGTAAAACAGTTTCTACCACTAAGGGTGCACGGTATCGTATTTGTAGTTTTGTGCTGCTACCAGTGTGCTCTGGCAAGAGCTCCATAAGGGCAACATCACCGACTTCATACTTAAAAGCAGGGCAGATTTGCCAGTGGATTTGTTTGGCGGCCAGTTTATTTGACTTTCGACTTATGTCATAAATTTGTCCCAATATTTTTTGTTATCTTTATAACAAGTGACAGTAATGGCAGGGATCAAAATTCGATTTATTCGTTCGACTTGGCCATTTGCTTGGGGTCGTTGACTGCAAATTAATGTGTGTTTAATTTTTCTTTCACTGCAGTATTCCGTGAATGTCTTTGAGGTAAAACATGCTCCTCGATCACAGATTATTCGCACCAATGTCTTTGATAAATCCATCTAAACATTTGATCACATTAACTTTTGTACATGTGGAACAAGCACGTAAACGTATGAACTTAAGTTATCTATGATGATAAAAATGTTCTTGTTTCTGCGAGAACTAGCTGTAAGGGGTCCAAGAACGTCAATGTGGATAATTTCAAACACTCATCTCCCAGGAAGAATTGAGTTTAATTTCTCTTGAATTTTCCAACAGAAACTTTGCGAAAAGCGCAGCTAACACATTGCCGTATATGCTGCTTTCTGCAACTTGTCATATTTAGAAACCAAAATTGTTCTTGAATTAGCTGTCTAACTTTATCGACTCCAAAGTGTTTAGCAAAATCGTGATGGCGGGAAACCAAATACTTCCGCATGGGTCGAGGCATAAAAAACAGTTTCTTGGTTATATCACGATCTGTTATTATTCTATAAAGAATTCCGTCTTCTAGACTATATTGATTGGTAAGCTGACGTTATGTTGGGTTTCGGTTAATTGAGGGTTTACTTATTGCTTGCAAATTACTTTATACTTCTTTATCCTGAGATTGAAGTAAATCTACCTGATCGTTTTCAGTAGCAATATACAATATTGTAGATGAATCTATTAGTTCAACAGGACTTGTTAGATCGAATTCATCATTTGGTGTACATGTTCGTTCTTCTACTGGTGCTCTACTAAGGGCATCAACATGACACATTTTATCCCCTACACGATGTTTTACTTCATAGCTGAACCCGCTCAAGAGTTCTGCCCACCGGGCTATCTGAGACTTGAGATTCCTTTGAGTGGCCAGAAATGTTGTCGCTGAACAGTCCGTTACTAGCGTAAAATGTTTAACGATTAGAAATGGTCGCAAGCGTGTCATTGACCAAACAGCAGCAATCAATTCTAAACGACTGGAATGGTACATTGCTTCATCGCGACTCGTTCGACGACTTACACAGTATACTCTAGACGTAATCTTTTATCTTTATCAAACAGCAAGAGAATTGCAAATAATCCGACTGAACTTACATCTGTGTGGAGTTCAGTTTCATCACGGTTGTCATAAAGTTTTAGTACTGATTTAAAAGCTAGACGTAACTTTAATTCCACGAACACTTTTTGATAATCCGCAGTCCATTCAAATGTAGAATCTTTCTTCAATTAGGTTAACGGAGATGCTAATAAAGCATTGATCAAAAACGAAACTTCTAAAATTGTTCATATGTCCATTAAACACAAGCTTGAAACGATATACTAGTTCAAAGCAAGTCATCGATGTCAATCCCACTTCTGGATTGTAAGGGATGTATCAGGCAGAAGAGTTTTTAATTAATAGCATTCTAGCATAAAGTAACAAAGGTTTATTTAATTATACATCGTAATCATCGTATACGTAATAAACCAAAAATATATCGTAACATCAAATGCGGGCATCAAGCGTCATACATAACATCACGTGACTCACTGAGTGCTGCTAGAGCAAGGTTACAAGAATAAAATGAATATAAAAGAAAATAGTTCTCGGTTGACGCTGACACAAATGAACTTATCGGAGCATAAAAGTCAAATTTCCAGTAACTTTTAGTAGGTGATTTGCTGTTTTTTATTGACTTTAAATCGCTAAAATTCCCATAAACGACAAACTTCGTCAAAACATTTTATCTTAGCATATAAGAATAGATTGAGATTTGTTATGAAAAAGTTTTACAGAAATCAATCATTTGTGCATAATCGTTTATTTAAATATTTAAAATTTTCCTGGTCATGATGTAAAGAAGAACTACTCTTTTTTTTAATTTTTATGAAAATATAATGGGTACCAGAGTTGTTGTTGTTGAGACCCAGACCATCCGACCTACCAGAAAGGTGTAAGGTAACTGTTTGGACGACCGGGAAGTGCCACCCAATTTAGATCGGAACCCAGTGGGGGATGCATCCACAGGGGCCGTACAATCCTTCCCCTACCACAAACCTCTCGGAAGGATTTACGGACCTACATGTTTAACGTGATCGTACTCCGCATGAACAAGGCGGCAGTTGTGGCAGCGTGCAAACCACCGGACTACCGCGCCCGAACAGTAAATTTCACAAAAACCTGCTTGTTCTTGAGTTATAGTTGCATGGATATTGCATTTTAATTGCATTTCAATTGCATGGGGCGGACATCACACTTATATATAAAAACATACGTTAATTTTAAAGTAGTTTAATCATGTTCTAGCATCTACAAAATGGATAAATCTGACAAAAACTCGATGTCAAATATTCGATTTTGTTACAATACTTTTCTCATACATAGTATATTATGTATTACACATCTGTACAAAAATATGGTGTATACATGTGTACAAAAATATTTTTAAGTGTTCTGAAGTAAATACCCTAAGACTCAACATAGTTGAATTTTCAGCTCCAATAGTGCTGTTATGAAAGGATGGAAGCGATAAAAAAAAATTACGAAATGTGAGTGAGGTAAGGGAAGTAAGACCCACAAAAAAAGTGGGCTACCAGCATTTTACTTTTGTCGTCAGTGAAAAGTGTGACCATTGAAATATGATCTTCTTCCTTGAGAGTTGAGCCGTTGTTCGATGATTTCTTACGCCCGGATTGTGGCGTAGCTGTGGCTGCTAAAGAAAATTCATCCTAAAAGATTCACTCCTAAAAAGCAGTTGCTAAAAACTGACCGCTAGCTTCGGGCATTATAGCTGGTGAATATTCACATATGTTTTAAATACAGATCGACTTTTACATATTAGAAGTACTTTTACTGTACATATTAGAAGGAAAATTAGATTAAATTTAAAGTTTGAATACGTATAATAAAACTATTAGCTATATGAATTACAATTAAAAGCAGACCAATATTGCAATCAAATACGGCCTCGGAAAAAGACACTCTTAAATGTTGTTAATTTATGCTAGAACTCAATCCAGAAATTATAGAAAATTCAAATAACTGAATTTATATGAAATGATATATTTAAAATCGTGATGGGTCCAGGGATGCCAAAATAACTTTACAGTGCGAATTCGGATGGGAACGCACATAAATAGTCCTTCATAATTACAGACATATAATATATGTGCAATATATATATAATATTTGAAGGTCCTTAAAAGTAACGTAATATCGGTCAATAACTGCTCTAAATTATCATTGGCGAAATTTTAAACAACTTCATACAATGGATTTGACGCCATGCAACACGTTTTCTCATAGCCTGTCTATGCATTCCATATATGTATATTCTCATAGTCAGTTTACGTATTCCACAGTTATTCGTGCTGTTCTACTTATTTATACTTGCTACAGGCTCATTCAAAGTAGCTTCCTGGATCCATTTTTAGAAATTAAACCCTTTGCACTAATTACTAAAATCATCCATTCTATAGAATACACTTTTAAAATATTACCGGTATATATTGACAGTACGAAAAAAATATTTCATTTTTAATTTTTTATAATTTTATATTCGGTGGGGAAATAGAATAATGTGATCCGATATGAGCTTAGCTAAGGGCTGTCGAAACAACTACAGTCGAAAAAATTTACTTGCGACATATCGGCCTAGAAATAAAAAATGAAATTTAAACGTAAAATGGCAAAATTAGTGTCGGAATGAAATTTACAACGAAAAGGTTTTTCATGTTATACATTTTTCCTTAGTCATTTTAGCACTTGCCGAAATAATTATTTGGAATAAAACCTCCCCCTCCCCCGTAAATTTTTACCCCATCTTTTATATTTATTTCAAATAAATACTATTTCAAATACCCAAAATATTCCAGAAAATTAAGAATATGAATGGAGAAATGGGGGAGTGTCCATAAACACATTACATGTCCCGGCAATTCGTAATAGACTCTTGAAGATATTTTCCATATAACGCTAATTTTTATGATGGAATAAAATTGTTAGAATTTTCAATTTATTTAATTTCCTATAGGAGACAGGACCGCTGTAACTCTTGCATGGGCTCCAATGCACAAGCAAAAATACGCCCCTTTCGCATTTGCATAGTAAAAAGGGTGTATTTTACTCCCCTAGAGGGGATATATAAAAATTGTTTATAAAATTATCACTAATATTACAAAAAGCAAGAAGAAACCCATAGATAAGCTTTATTCACATTTTTATTTTATCCATTATAAAGGGTGTTGCAAAAACATTGACCTCGACTTCTATTCCTTAAATATTGATCTTAGACATATATAATAAATTACAAAGTTGCGTAAAAAAAGGTACAAAATTTTATGAAATCGACAAAAATTTTCAGCCGATTAAGTTTGAAGAAATACAAAATTTAAATTTTTATACGGCCACCGTACAAAAACATTTCCAATGAGTAAATGTACCCCATACACCAATAAGGTGATGTATAAAATTTCAGCATTTTATCATAAAAAGTCCCAGAGATATGTTTAAACAAATTTGTTGAGGGATTAGTCACAAATTAAAATGTAAATGTTTAGAGCAATAGTGCAAATGACGCAACGCAGAAATGCATCATAGGCAAATAATATCTGCCTCTTTAGATTTATTTACAATTTTTAAAAAATATGCTTTCTGAAGAATGCCTTAAAATTTTACATGATTAATTACAGAATAAAACTTGGAAATGGCACAACCAAAATGAACATTAAAACAGCTTAGGAATGTATGCATATGCAAATATCTGCCTCTGCTGGGTGCGTCATACAATCGCAATATTCGCATCCTCACATGAGAAAGTTGTTTTTGCCATTGATTATTCTGCGATTGAATAATTGCCTTGCTTACTCTCAGTCCGGCAGTCTGGGCGACCCTTAAGTATTTCACATTTCTGCTACATTTTGAGAGTGTAGTTAGCCTGTACCCACAGAATGTCGCAATACAGCAACGAAGCTTTTTGAAATGCTTATGCTGTACAGTTTATGCAATCGCAATGCTAACGAAACTGCACGGGAATATCAACGTATTTTTCCCAATTCACGACATCCTTCTGGGAGATATATTTCCCGATCGATGCAACGAGTGCTTGAAAGAGGAAGCATACATCATGTAGGTGGACTAGGTAGGCCCAGATTTCACTCAACTAATGTAGAAATTGATATTTTGTCTTACTTTTGCAGCCATCCACATAGTATTGTTCATCCAACTGCTTCAGAAATCAACGTACCACATGCAACAGTGTGGAGAATACTGTGGCTTGAATAAATGGCATCCGTTTAACATTCATGGTGTGCAAGGACATGAGCCAAAAGATTATCAACGTCGTCTAGATTTTTGTAATTGGGCTCTAAATCAGGGAGATGCAAATTCCTCCTTCCCGAAAAACGTAATTTGAACTGACGAATGCTGTTTTAAACAAGATGGATGCATAAATCCTCAAAATGAGCACTTCTGGTCTGACACAAATCTATTCGTGGTACGTGATATTCATCATCAGAAACAATTTTCTGTGAATGTATGGTGTAGTATTTTCAGAAATCGTTTGCTTGTACCCATACTGTATGATGGTACGTTGACGGGTGATAGATACGTTATTGAGATTCTGAATGCGGTTATTCCTGATTTTATGGATGAACTGCCCCTAACAGAACTTCCACATGTATGGTTTCCACAGGACGGATCTCCAGTTCATCATACTACAGTTGTGAAACAGTGGTTAAATAACGAGTTTCCAGACAGGTGAATTGCCTTGCATGGGCCAGTCGAATTTCTCCCTAGATCGCCTGATTTAACGCCAATGGATTTTTATTTGTGGGATCATGTACGCGCAACTGTTTATCTGTCACCTCCCTTAAATAAAGCAGAGTTACAACAACGCATTCAAAATGGTTGTCGTGACATCACCGAACAATAACTTGATCGCGTTCACAGACGTGTTATCAGGCGAATGCAGTTCTGTATTAGCATGGATGGAAAACATTTTGAACAAGCTTTGTAATATTTGTGTAAAGTTATTATTTCTCCACAGTGTAGATACTTTTGCACCAATGAATAGCAAAATTATTATTTATTTATGTAATCATTGTTTGTTTTTCGTAATTTGTGTATGACTCTTGAAACGTGATCTGCCGGCATGATTTTTCCCCTCTAAGAACCCATGTCGATGCATCGAAAAGTGGTTTAAGTCAGCATTTTTATCTTTTCATATCTCTGGGACATTTTATGATAAAATGCTGAAATTTTGTACATACTGTATGGAGCACATTTTACTCATTGGAAATGTTTTTGTACGGGGGCCGAATAAAAATTTGAATTTTGTATTTCTTAAAATTTAATTCCTGTGAAAACTTTAATAGATTTCATAAAATTCTGTACCTGTTTATAAAAAACTTTGTAATTTATTATATATGTCTAAGATCAATATTTAAGGAATAAAAGCCGGGGTCAATGTTTTTGGGACACACTGTATACTTTGATCATCTTAGCCTCGGAAAAGGATTTATTTGATGAATTGCATTGATTTTCATGTCCCATGACCTGCTAACGAGTGGTCATATTAATTCAATATAATATGCCGTTGAGTTATTAAACAAAACTACATAAAGTGCGTTTAATAAAATTCTATATACTTGGGTATCTGTTTGTTTTTCTGCAAGTTATAAGTAAAAATGCAATAAAATTTATTTCACTATATCCTTGCAAAATATGCAGGAATTTAACAGCTAAAATTGAATCTAAATTGAATTTTAATTATATTAATCAAAAAAGGGATCAATATAATCTTTTTAAACGGTTTCATGTGATGTGCATATAGAAAATTTCGAAAATATGGAATAATCAATTACTTTTTTTAAAAGTAAAGTTTAAAAACTACCGAATAATGTACATAAATCTTCATCGTAAAATTTTATATTTGCTATGCTTTCTTGATCTTCGTAAATGCGCTCAGAGTCCGTCGTTCAAATATATGCTTCTTCAATGCAACAGTTGTGTATTCATAACTTTTAGAAGATAATGTGGGGATGTTTTTTCTTGGGACGGAGCGGAAGTCTGCAGAAATGTTATATGCTGAGCGCACATGATTTTGTACACATTATTACGAGACCTAATTAAGTGTAATGTGTTGAACCCTAACTTTTAATGCTTCACTCCCCAAATTAACAATAAAATTAATATAATTAATTATAAATATATTTTTTGCGCACATTAATCTATTATTCTTTTAACAAAAATACAAGCAGAAGTGTTACCCTACATTACAAGAACAGACTTCACATTTTCAAACATATTAGTTAACCAGGATTTCATCTATATTTCAGCTAATACAAAAAGGCATAATAGACGGTTATAAGTAAAATATCTCTTGAAAATCAAGATGGATTTGAATGAAATTTTCTTTCAGACAGTGAGGTTGAGTCTATAGAATATTACAATTTGAGTGTTGTTCCAGTACAGTGAAGTGCGGACTAACGGGAAATGAAATAAACATTTTTCTGTCTGTCATGGCCCCTTATTACTCGTGAAGGGCTCAATGGATTTGGATAGTTATTTGCTCATTTAAGTTTAATTAGGAGCAGGTTTATCACTAATATATTTCCGATTTATACCGCGTAAATATATATTAAATTAGAAACCCATAATTCGCTATCAAGCTAAATATCTATTAATATATGAAATCTATTTTGATGAAACATTTTTCCGGCAATGCAACTTAGTCCAGAGAGTATTTGATGTAAATGTTGCCCTCCTACTGCTTCTCGAGGAATAACAGGAATTAAAATATCAATTTTTATTTTTTTTGTAATGAACATGTATTCACAATAAGTATAACTGCTGCTGGTGAGCTACAACTTTCAATACTCAATATTTTTTCTGTTTCAACTTACATCTCATTTGAATTCTGTTTGTCTTTCAGCCTCGATTTTTTCGTCTTCTTGTGGGAGGGCCCAGTTCTGATACGTTCATAGTTGGGTTTTGCTTTCAAAGGGTGATACCACCCGCTATCGAATTTTCGCTTTGGGTGTTCTTGCTCTGCTTGCATTTTTCTTTGCTTGCCCTATCGCAGTTGGTTTTTAGCGATTGTTAAGAGCACATATTGTTCATTATACCCGTGGAAAGGATCTTAAAATCTGTTTTCTTCAAGGAAGGATTGAAAGTTTTAGGACCGATTATTACTTGAAAACGCTTCATTCGATTAAAAAAACACGTTTACCTGCTTCGTTAAGCTTACATGAGAGTAGGTTTGTAGGTAAAAATATTTCTCATTTTATACCTCGTAAATTCATGAAATAAAAAATTCGGAAAAACATTTGTAAGCTACATACCTTCAGGAATATGTGATCTTTTTGACAAAACTGTAGGTCATGAAGTGATATCGAATACAGGAAATGCCTTAATATGAATTTTATTCTCCTACACCTACCCACAGTATAACCAGAAACGCCGATCCGGTGGTCAGGCGGTCAGGGGCATGCGTTTCCGACTGACCGCTGGATTGCGGGTTCGAATCCCGCCAGTGGGCATGGATGTTGTCTTGTCGAGGCCAAGTCAGACTTCCGCCCTTCGGGGAACCTCTATAAAAGTGAAGCTGCAAATGTCCTCCCCTTCGCCATGGGACCTGGGGGGATCTTGCGGACGTGGTGCGTAGGCGCTCCTTCGCCACGGAGGAATTAGTAACGAACAACCAGAAACAAAATACCTGATATTTCATGTTTGTAATAACCGTTTATATCTCGAAATCGAACTTTATTCCTAACTTTTAAGTGAGAGATATACACAGATGATGTTATCTTTAGATAAATTTCATTTCAAACAAATGTGCCCAAATTACAAGTTTCATTCCACTCTTGAGATCAATGCAGATGTTAATCTAAAAATTATAGGTTCGCACTCTTATTGCATTTAGTAGAATCCATTGACTAGTTTCGCGTTTATTATGTCGTATTCAGCATGGAGTAACTGATACCTGCAATCTCAACAAGAAAATTTGGTACATGCCGCAAGTTTTCGAAACTCTATGGGGGTCAACAAATTTAATCCTACCGCAAAGTTAATTTCAAATAAAATTCTTTAAAATTGAGTACAAAGCCATCTCAAAGGGGGGTTTGTATTCCCATTGCAGATAACAGCATATATGGATTGGTTTCGAAATTATTATGTGCTCTTCAGCATGATGTAACCTATATCCGTGATCGTGTCAAGAAAAATTTCTATTTCCTACAATTTTGTGAACCCTTGACTGAACGTCTGGAAATTTTGTATGAGGTTCACAAAAATTGTGGCATAACCAGTATTCTTGCTGACGTTGCAAATATAGACTATTCCATCATGAAAAGCGCTTAGTAAGCATTAAACCTCTTCTTGTATGCTATTATCTGCTATGAGAGCGAAACCTTAACTTTGGGATATCTCTAGGCTCCTTCAATGACACAGTATGAATACATTTGCCATTTATTAAAAGCGTACTTATTAGTTTCATAGCGTATCTGTTGTTAAAGTTTATATCAATTTACTACTAACTTCACCATTTGAATACGAGGGCCAATGCTCAAATGCATTAAAAATTTTGATGAATCTCGTATCTAAAAATCTGAAATGGATTTGAAAAAAAAAAAACTTCAATATCAGTCTAAGATGCTGTATTTCTGGAATCTCCAGAATATTATTCAATGAACACAATTATCGCATTCGAGGTATTTCCCTCTAGCTGGCCTAGCAAAATACATATAATAAAGATAAAAACAGCCCTCACAACTCTAAATATAAAACAGTAAACAGAAAAACTTGCACATCGGAACGTACTTGGGGTTTAAAACACCCCTCAGATGTTTAAGAGAGAGTATAATGGATTTTAATTGAGATAACAAACAGAATTATATCAATAATAATACTAACTATAAATAAGAAATTGAAGGTTATAATACGTGTTTTGACAAGTACGATAAACATAATCGGTCAAAAAATATAATTAGGATGCTCATTTGAACAGAAAATAATAAAATATTAATAAAATCTTCAACAGTGCCCAAATCCGGAAGATTTGAAGAAAATATTCATATTTAAAGCAATTAATAGAAATATGTCTCCAATATTCGTTTTCCTGAGAATTTCAAAGCTGGCGTAATGAAATTTTCAGATATAAACTATATTCTGTTTTGTATTCCTTTACACATTTAATATGTAAAGGAAGACAAGATAGTAAATATTTTTTTGCAAAAAGCAAGATTCCTTCGACAAGGGTAAAAAATTGAAGAAGTAATAAAAAGAAAAATATTTCTTGAGACCATTATTAGCAACATTGTTTCAGTCCGTTAGTGAGTTTTTATTACAGATTTAATTAATTTAATACTATCTAACTTTAGTGCAACGTTGAAATAAAAATATAAAATTTTGAACATTTTATAAAATCGCTATAAAACGGATGGATAAATTAAATAATATTAGGCTGTCTCTCGCGAACCGAAACTGAAGCAAAGACAGGGTATTTAGCTACATGTTTAATAACTGGATTTATTTAATGAAAGTAGTAAACAATTTAAAATATTAAGTCAGACATATTAAATTTTAAACGCCAAGATATTAAATTTTAAATAAAATATTAAATATCAAATAATAAATACGTACAAGTTCGGCTACTGAAAAAATATGTATAACATCTGGAGTATATTAAACAATTACAGTTCTTAGTGGTAATATTCATGAGACCAATTTTTTGTTTCTTATATCAATTAAACAGTGGTTTACAGCAAGTACACAAAGTACACAAGTTTTATTTTGTGGAGGATCCCTAAATTCTTTCAAAAATTGCTTGGTAAGAGGGTGTTGTTTTATTCAGCATAAGTCAGAAATTTTATTGATTTCCCCATGTAAATTTTAAAGGTCCAGATGTAAAATAACATATTATTACATTGAAGTTTGTAAACATTTTTCGAATAATTGGACATTTTGCTCTAAAGGGACAGTATAAAATGTAATATTTCGTATTTTTATGTAAATACCTCACACACTTTTGAAAATATTTTAGACAAACTTTTCTTACGATGCAAAATTGTTTTTATTACTGGTTCAAAAGTTATAAGCCTGGTCGAAAACAATGTCTTTCGTCTCAATGCAGTGTTATATTCGTCCCTTAAACATTTATGTAATTGCTACCTGTAAAGATTTACTACTCTCAAACTTCAATATCCAAAACATTGCTTTAGTTCCTACAATAATATGGATATATAAGTGCTGTGTTTTGTTTGGTGCTTCAGTAAAATTGCCCAAATATTCTTGTTGGCAGATCTGGTTGATTCAGGTTTGTTGGTAAATTGATAATTTGGACATTTTAAAACATCAATCCCGTATATTTTACAATCTAGTCCGAAAAAATAAGTCTGATAAGTTCAAGAAGAAAATAATATTTAATGCACTAGTTCGATCACTCATAGCAATATTGTAAATAATTAATGATCTAAACGTAATATGAAGTAAAATTAGTCTGTAAATTTGATATTCTTATATTTTCAGAAATTTATGATAATTACAGAGTTCATATAAAATTCTTTAAAACATACCTTTTGATGAAAGCAAATTCACAAGCAACATCTTACAGATGTCACACACAAAAGTCTGAAAAATTACAAGATTCGATCTCTATAAATTGCCCATGTGACAACACTTTTAACGTCCATTAATAATCCAACAGTATTCTATTCTATTCTATTTCGCTCCAAAGAGCTAAATACACAGAGGATATGGCGTTTTGCCTTGATAATACAACAATAAAATCCTTTTTTTCTTTCTTAAATTTACACACTTCTAAAGTTCCTTTTCTCGATCCAACTCTAGAGTTTCATAGCTACCATGGAAACCATACGCATGCGTAGTTTTCGCCATAAATGATGTTTTTCTCGCTTACGTCATGCAATCGCTGACATTTTTGAAGCGTATTTTCTTTGCATCCGAAGATTTCGACAAGGGTCCAAAGCGATTTATTCGTGCCGGACAAATACAACACTTGATTTGTAAGATCGACAGTTTTGAACGCACACGTTTACAAGCAGAGATTATGAAAGTATTCAGAACTGTTGAATGGTCAAATATAGATAAAAGTAACATATTCCCTTGCAGAATATATTTTGTTTCAGTATGAGTGACTGAATTCGATGTTTATTTCTGAGTGACTGGGTTGAATGAATTGGAAGGCGGGATCATGTATGTCAGAAATCGTCAATTCATGGACTGCAGACAGCACAATGACTAATTTTTTGCGTCTCGCAAGTGAACTTTCAAAAACATTTATTTTTGAAAATAAAACTAGTGAGCAACACTGCTACTCGTTATAGATTGATGTAGAATATTATATTTTTCGCATATGTCGAATAGTAAGAAGTTGATTAGTTGTATGTAACTATGTGTAACGAAAAAAGAATATATATAGCGAGGATGCTCAGGGGTTAAATTACAACTTGCGATGCCTGCTATATCATTGTTGTATAATCCGGTTGATGAATATATCTACAATAAATGTTTAAATCTCACAAAACACAATTTCCTCATAAAAACTTCCCGCCAAGACTCTTTCTAGAAAATTCAGGAAATCTCAAAATGCTTTACGCCAGTTTCCGGAGAACTGGAGCTATACTTTCAAGTTTAAGCGCAAACATGTCATAACATTTTTGAAAATAGGTTTTAGTTTTCTGGGTACTTACGTATTATCGCAACCATGACAAAACGTAATTGATGTATCGTCTAATAAAGGTCCCGATCGATTCCAAGGACAACATGCAACAAAGTGATCTGTATGAGGACCCACGTTCGAGCGGGCTCGAACTGGTTGGGGGACGTACGCACCGCTGGGACTGTGTCGTCAGACAGGCCGGCTTCGCCGGACCAAGTCACAGAGCATACTAGACTCGCTTCTGGGACCGTCGCACGGCGCAAGGACCGTAACAACATGCAGCCAAGTGATCTGTATGAGGACCCACGTTCGAGCGGGCTCGAACTGGTTGAGAAAAACCCAGAAGCGAGTCCCAGAAGCGAGTCTAGTATGCTCTGTGACTTGGTCCGGCGAAGCCGGCCTATCTGACGACACAGTCCCAGCGGTGCGTACGTCCCCCAACCAGTTCGAGCCCGCTCGAACGTGGGTCCTCATACAGATCACTTTGTTGCATGTTGTCCTTGGAATCGATCGGGACCTTTATTGGACGATACATCAATTACGTTTTGTCATGGTTGCGATAATACGTAAGTACCGTTTTCTGTACTTGACAAGAATTTATATTTTTTTACCATGACATGGTCCTTTTATGATATATCGAATTATATGAAAACTATAATTTATGTTAATGATTTACCACAATAGAATTTCATTTATCTGTAGAAAATAACATATGTTGGACACACGAGGTATTTTAAAATTATGTTTTGAAACATCTTATTTACTGTTTGTTAGCATTATTCTTTAAAACAGATCATGCATTTAAAAATAATGCCGAAACTATGAGTAAGCTTTTAATAAATAGAGGATAAAACTAAGCAATATCAAACATACACAAGTTAATTGACTTTTACAATATATTAGTTTGTGATAGTTATTTTTTCATGCTTTTTTTTTGCTTCTTTATATCGCAAATACAAACACAGTTTAATAGAAATTCTGAAGTGCATGAACGGGTGCCACATGAATTTACGAAATTTCTGATTACAAAATTTTCTGATGTCCTTGTACTTAAAATTTTCAATTAAAAACTTCTAAAGATACTTTAAAATATTAGTTGTTATTGCGCGCAAGGAAAAGAATTCTTAACGAAACCTTGTTGTGAAATACAAAGAAGACTTAAATTTTAAAGTGATTTGTTGAAGCATGCATTAAACATCGATGTGTAAAAGCGTTTCAATTATCTTTTCGCTTTGCAATTTAATTCAAAATATGAAAGATTTGGAGAAATATTAAATAAATTTGAGAGCAAACAAGCAACGAGTACAATGCAATTTTTTATATAGATTTTCTTTAAAGTTTATTTTTGGTACAGAAAATATTTTTTATTATATGAACCAAAACATAAAAATACAATTTTTGTAGTATTACTTATATTTTAAATAGTAGAAATATTTCAAAAAAGTGGATTTTGAAAAAGGTATCCGCCATTGTTTATGGCTCTAATCTATATAATAATTGTCTAGCATGTTTGGGTCTTTCCCGATCGACCAGAAGCTCCTTGATGAAACGGAAGGCTGAATATTTGCATACTTATTGTATCCACTAAGAGACGATAGACCTAACAATGCCCAACAGACCTAACAGTGCCCGGTTTTTCATTTCTTCCGCAGATGAGAAAATGCTTGGTTACGAAATTCCTTCCAAACCTTCCTGAAGCTCCATCAGCGGCTCAGAATGATGAATATTTACACACTTAGACTATCATAGACCTAACAATGCCCAACAGACCTAACAGTGCCCGGTTTTTCATTTCTTCCGCAGATGAGAAAATGCTTGGTTACGAAATTCCTTCCAAACCTTCCTGAAGCTCCATCAGCGGCTCAGAATGATGAATATTTACACACTTAGACTATCAACCATGGGTTATTATATTAATGATATTTATAATATCACTTTTAATATCGTATATGTGACATAATCTAACGAAGTCGGATTCCTCCCCCCCCCCCCCGAATGGAGAAAATAATTTTTTTCTAAAACACTTTCAAACACTTTCTAAAATACTTTAAAACACTTCAGAAGCCCACTTGTAACTCAGAAGGCTACCTCCAAATATTTGTACACTTACAGTATCAACCACGGGATAGAACCTGAAGGGAGCCAGGTTTCCAACTTCTCCTCCATGGAAAAGAGGGGGAGTCAAAAAGTATTTCCAGACCCTCCAGATTCACTGCTCTTACCAAGAAAGCTGAAATTTTGTATACTTGCAGTATCAACCACGAGATATCGTATTAATGAAATTACTTATATTTATAATATCACTTATGATATTGTGCACATGATAATTTAATGGAGTCGCATTTTCGACTCCCCTCCTCGAAATAGAGAAAATGGTGTTTATCTAAAATGCTTTCTAAACACATCAGAAGTCGCATGTGACTCAGAAGGTCTTCCCAACCTTTGCACAGTTATGTTATCAACCATGGAATAGAACTTAATGGAGCCGGATTTCCAACTTCTCCTCCAAGTTAAAGTCGAAAAGGGGGAAGAGGGTTAAAAAGTATTTCCAGAGCCTCCAGATGCACTTCTCTTTCGGTTACCAACAAGGCTGAAACTTTGCACATTTACAGTACCGACAAAACATAAAGAAGTTTGCTCACGAGTTATAAACAACGGGGACAGAATATGTGTCAATTTTAGATCAAGATTACTATTTTCAAATTAACTTAAATATAAATACAAAAAAATTACACAGATGTACGACAATTTATTAACCTTATGAAATTCCTATTCACGGAGAGGGTTCTCAAAGGTGTACTTTAAAGTGTGCACACATATTCTCGCTTAAGATGACATGAACATTTATGATGACATGAACATTGCTCTGTGATGACATGAACATTTTATAAAGCCTTCCTCATTGTTTTACAGAATGAGAATATGGTATATGCTTTAGGTCTAGAATGAGCGGAAGCATTTCAACTTTAAAAATTCGAAAGAAGTTTTAGACTGAGAAATTCCGTTGCTATGCAAATCGTGCAATGACTGAAGTTACAATCTCTAATCCAGCTATATGCATATACATACTAATTCGGAACATGAAATAAAAATTGCCAAAATTGCTAAAATAGTTTCTTTTTTTGGCGGTCAATGGGAGTTTTTATTTTCACAAAGCTGTACAGTAAATTTTTCTAAACGACAAAGATAATTTCTTTAAAAAGTTTGAAATGTTAGTATTGTTGTTATATAATTCTTTGATAACAGTTAAGCCGAAACATTTAAAAAATTTGTAACTTTGATTATTATTTGGATGTATATTGTTAATTAACCGAAGATTAATCTAAAAATATGATGTGAGCAGCATTTGATTTTCACTACAAACTCAAATTCGTTTTCTTTCTTATTTCTTTATTAATTCATTAAATTGAGTTTAATGGCATAAAATAACAAGCAAAAATATTTGAAATGCCACTTAGTTTGCACTGTTATATCAATTTTCGTTTTCATTTGGTAATTGAACGTATTCTCAAAAGTGGTGCAGTAAAAATGCGAAGAAATTAAAATAGCTCGAGAAAGATCAAAATTATTAAAATTCATCGTCAAAAATTACGTATAAAATAAGCATTTAATTGGTACATTTGAGCATACGTAGTCTTTTATTTCAGGTTTTGACGCTTTTTACGCACTATTTCGCAAAACAAAAGGTAGGTTTTTTTTTTCAGAATCGTACCGAAATCTAATCAGCACCAGGTAAAGCCACAAGTGACTTATCTATACCAAATTTTGTGAAATTTGGTCAATTAGTTCTTTATTTAGAGTAGATACATGTGATTTTTGGGGACCATTTTGCAAAAAAAGGCAAGTTATTTTATTTCGAGTAGTACCGAAACCTAATTAGTACCAGAGTAACCCATAAGTGACTTACTTGTAAAATTTTATGAAATTGAGTTCATTAGGTTTTGTGTTAGAGTTGATACATACATTATATAGACAGAGTCACACACAGAGTCACACACAGAGGCACACACACAGATGTCACGCTAAAAATAGTGTTTCGTATTCCAGAGGTCCCAAAACGTCTAGACCCGTTGAAAACTGGAGTTGCGATTATCAACACGATTTCAAAACTTTCCCTAAACATTACTATGCATTGTAGGAAAAGTAGCAAATCTTCTTCTTCTTCTTAAGCACTACAGCCGATTGCCAGCCAAGGCCGTCTCAGTCAATTTCCACCATCCAGACCTATCCGATGCCACTGTCCTCCATCTATTGACGCCAACGTTCCTCAGCCATTTCTCCACATTGTCCAGCCACCTTACACACTGTCTTTCTCTCCTTCTTTTTCCTTCTGGCCCCTGGAAAGTTATTTTCTTGACGAAGTTATCCTCTCCATACTTATATATATGGCCGAGCCATCTCAGTTGAGCCACCTTAATCATTTTTACTACGTTTGGTTCTCTAAATTTATATTGTAATTCTTGATTATATCTTATTCTCCACATTCCATTTTCCCTTACCGCTCCAAATATTCTTACCTTTCCGCTCCAAATATTCTTACCTTACCGCTCCAAAGATTTTTCGTTCAAAAATCATCAACTTATTTTCATCAGTTTTATTCATAGTCCAGCATTCACTTCCATATAAAACTATTGGTCTTACTAATGTCTTGTATAACCCTATCTTTGTTTCTCTACTTATATATTTCGATTTAAACTGATTACGTAAGCCATAGTACCATCTGTTAGCCATACCTATACGATTCGTAATTTCACTTTTGATATTGTTATTATAATTTACCATTATGCCCAGGTACTTGAACTGATCAACCTTCTCAAAAACGTAATCATTTATTTCCAGAAAGTAGCAAATAGCGCTCGCAATTTCACATCGTTTATGAAAAACATTCTATCAAGCGCCAAATTGCTCGGTAGAAGTTTCAAGTCTTAAACTTAAAAATCTTGAAGTTTTGAAAATTAAATGGTGTGCTTATTTATATTAAAAGCGCCAGCAAACGTCAAACAGGAACAATATACAGTAAGGACCTTTCTAGCTACCCTTCAAAATCTTAAAATAACTGTCAGATTCAATAATGGAACAGACATTAAATGCTCTATTCATTCATGAAACAGACAATTATGATCTCGAAATATTGTCGTATTTACAATTCATTTTTACGTTTCCTACAATGGATAGCAATATATGGGGGGAAATATTATAATCTAATTGAAAATCGCAACTCGAGTTCCGACGGATCTACAAGTTTCGAACATTCCAAAACCCGAAAAAACTATTTTAGCGTGACATCTGTTTGTGTCTGTCTATGTGAAATGTATATATTCACTCTAGTTGGAAAACTAAGCAATAATTGTTATGCAATTTTACAAAATTTTGTAGATAAGTCGTTTGTGGAATACCCTGGTGCTGATTAGATTTTGGTACGGTTTTGGATAAACTTGCCTATTTTTTTCCAAATCATACCAAAATCTAATCTACACCAAGGCAATCTGCAAGCAACTTATCTACCAAAATTTATGAAATTTAGTCAATCAGTTTGGATGGATACATACTAAAATGGAAACATACGATTTTTGCTGGCCATTTCACAAAACAAGGCAGGTTCTTTTATCCCGAAATGCTCCAAAATCTAATCTGCACCAGGGTCGCCCATAACTAACTAACCTGTAAAATTTTATAAAATTCGGTCAATTAGCTTTTGAATTAGAAAGGATACATACATTGCACAGACAGACGCACACACAGACGTCACGCTAAAAATATTTTTGTCGTATTTTAGAGGTCCTAAAACGTGTGGATACGTCGAAAACTCGAATTGTAGTTTTCGACAGGATTTCAATACTTTCCTTGCACATTACCATGTATTGTGGGAAAGTGAAAATTATTCATTTTGTGAAAACGTCGTGCTCTTCGAATAATGAAACATGGGGTTGTAATGATGTTTAATGTAACAGCGGGCAATATTTCTGAATTATTTTTGAGAGTGCATTAGTACCAGTTGATGTAAAGTAAAAGTGTACTATTTTTAATTTCTCGGTAGATAATAGGATTTTACAATTTGATGTTTGTAACCTTTGGATTTTACACGAGAGAGAAATGTTCGGTCTTCTACACTCAAGAATAATACACTATATCCCGTATACTGTTTATTCTCATTCAATATATTCTTGAATTCCTCGTCAGTCGCTGTCTACGGTCCTTAGGTTCACCATTGTTGTGCGTATCCATTTCACATGCCAGCTCATATCTAAAAACAATTTCGCTCTGGAACATCTCTTGCTCTCGGAAGATACAATTCCTAGCATGAAGAAACGCCCAGCGACATACTTCAATAGTGTTGCTCCGTTTTCCTGTAGGAATAAACATTATTCTATTTGAGATAGTATTGAATAATTAAAATATTGTGTATATTATTATTAACTAGAACGAATTATCCGACGTTGCTCGGGTCAAATAAACAAACGCTACTTAAGTAACTACAGATAGTGCCGCTCAATTTCAAAATCGCCCGTTTTGAATGAGAATAATTCCCACATTTATTTTTAATTACTAAGTACATTTATTTTCAATTACCGCTACTTAAATATTACATTTAAATACAATTTAAAAGGGCATCGATCAGGAAGTTGCAAGCTCCAGATCACCCGCTCTTCTCAAAAGCACAAATAAATGAGGAGGGCAGGCATATTTTAAATTCTTACGACATGTACGGTAAAATTCATTGGTGAAAAGTGAAATATGTCTACGTTCTTTGGCAGAAATGCTTTGCGATAACATAATGCGATCACTTAAAAAATTACAAAAATTAAAATTGCTTATGAAATTGAAAAAAAAAATTAGCATACTAAGATATATGCGGAATTTTTAAATAAATCATATGATTGTGCTACGAAGTGTTTTTCGGATACGGTGACGCCTATATCAGATAACGTAAAATACGTATAAATTTCTATGTATTTAAAAAAAATAAGTATGTAAGGAATTGTCCTATGGATTCGGTTCAAACATTGTTCGCTAAAGAACTGATTTGTGTGAAAATGTTAAAACATAAAATAACTATAAACGATTCTGAAATTAAAAATTAATTGGAGTGTTTTTTAACTCGATGATCTTAAAAATACATTTTTAAGTAGTTTGTGGTTTGATGCTGCGTTTCAAATTTTACAAGAAAAATTTTGAAAAAGGATCGTTGGTCCAAATAATTATAATTATAGGGTGTTACTGTTCACTTTAAAGGCCTTGAAAATATCTTTCGATTGATATCATACTTAGCAATGTACACTTCGGGGGTAACTCCCTTGGCATTTTCGTTTATCTCGCTTTCTTGCTGAGTTTTTAATTCATGTTTTCTCCTCTAGGGTTGCTGCAATCGCTATTAATCGATCGGGCGTGGTCACTTTACTGTTGATAGCCCTCACGTCTATCCTCGTGGAACGTCTACAATAACAAAGTTATTGTAGTCCATAAGGATTTTTCTAAAAACCTTGTATAGATCCCAAGAAAAGGGTGCAGATCGTTCGTTTACATTTAATTTGCATTTTAAATAGGATTTCCACTGCAGATAACTATCTCCTTGAAATGTTTTCTTGTTTTGTATACCAGCATAGAATAGCCGGTACCTGCAATGGCAGCAATAAATCTTATTATGTATCACAATTTTGCTAACCCCTATGGAGACCGTCAAATTCCATCCTATCCCTCAGCTGCATAAAATTTCTTTATTAAACTTAGACTAAACCAAGGTTCATACATATACAGGCTGACGCAACCGCCATTTTGTCTCCCTCCAGTCCAATCAGTTATCGTCTACCTGTGTTATTTCGATGGCGCGCGCATCTTACATGGCTTATATCTGATGCGCAATTTAGCTATAAAATAGTTGCTCCTGCTTTCAAAATATTTCAGCAATAATTCAAGAAAGAAGAATTTTTGTTGCTTGTTCAGTCGAATTGTTTAATCGATTGATTGCTCATTTAATTGAATGTTTTGATTTTTTTTTAGATGCCGAGAAAAGGATGAGAAAGTAACCCTATTTTCGCCATTTACAGTCATCGCTTCAACTGGGAGTCAAGATGGCCGCTGTGTTGCCAGCTGGTATACTGAGGAGCCTTAGGCAGAATGATTTCTGCAACGACGCAGTTTATATTTATGAGACATGTCTATACGGGACGTTCTCAAAATTGCTGTCCATGGGTGTCAAGATCCATGAGTCGAGGGCCTGACTGACGCAGGGGCATGCGGGGCAGTTACTTCGGACTCCTGCGTCAAAGCGGATCCAAATTAAACAAATGAAACAGCGATAACTTAACGACTACTTCTTGAAAAAAAACAATATGCCATCGGAATAGGTGTGCCCTAGAATAAAGAGTCATTTTGTGCGTTTAAGGGGGGGGGGGGTGTATGTAGCAATTCATATAAGGATTATTTCTCTAATTCAAGATCTGAAGAATGTTATTTTCTTGTTTGTGATGATAAAATTGGCAATAATTTAAATTCCATTAAAATAGGAACTTCATTTTGTATGCTACTTTTTTCTAGAATGCCATTATGCTTTTAAATAGTATATAATTTTGTTCATTTCATATATGTCGAGAAATAGAGGATAAGAGGGCACTGACGAATGTCTGATCTGGGCCTCAGTTAGGGTACGTCGGTCCCTGCGGGTGCCTTTCGACTGCTAGCGTTGCCACTATACTTGGTTTTTTAAATTATTTTCGAAAAAAATAATTTTCGTTAACTTTAATCAGATTGATGCAAAAAATGCAATATTTATACAAGAAATATTTGAAGGAGCTTTCATCTGGTAGAAAGTGGAGTGTACATTTCATTTTCGATGGAACAATTAAAGATTTTATACTCTTTTGCCCACTTATATCGTACAGCTGTGAAAAGTTTCGGGAACACCGGAAGTGACATCTTTAAAAACAGAAGGTGAAATTCTTAGCGAACCCTTATAGCCCCTCCGAAATGTCATGCTGATTCTATATCGGTCTTCATAACCAATCCCATAAAATAGATATTGAAAGCTATATCCATAACCAATCCCATAAAATAGATATTTAAAGTAAAATGTAAAATATCCGAAACTCACATCTCTAGAACCGGAAGGGTAAATCCTTAGTGAGACCTCTACCCCCACTAGAATTTAATATTGAATCCATATAAATAATAACTTAACCTGTACTAGCTGATTCTACAAAAAGTCTTTCCAGGAAAATGTTTGCACTGGAAACAGAAGAGAACCGGAATTTGAAATCCTTAGTGTTCTTTATACTCACTCAAAAATGTTATGCTACATCTACATCAGTTATTGTCTAAGATTTACTTATAGCCAATCCTGAGAAATATATGTTTTAAGGAAAATGAAAATGTTTGAATCGGAAATGGAAGAAGTCGAGAAGTGATAATCTTTAATGAACCCTTTAGCCTCTTCGGAATTCAATGGTTTAATCATTATAAGTCAGGCTTAATCCACTTTTTTGGTAAAACATACATTTCAAATTTGCAAATTTGATTGTCCCCTCCCCCTCAAAATGTATAGAATTTTTAAAACTTAAAAAAATTAATTTTCAACAACAAATGATATTTAAACCGCTGAAGACAAGGAGAGTATCCGCGTGTACTAGAAACCTTATTTTATAGACGTATTGGATATATAATAACTAAAAGGGAAATATTTGTACTCAGGAATAAAAGGTAAATTTGTATTACGTGGCATGTGTTTTTTCCTTTCACGACACCGCAAATATATCTCTGCCTCAGCACTTTAGGAACTTTACATCGTTTGATGTTCACTATCTCCACCACTTGATGAACTAGTGAGGTCTTTGCAAATCGTTTTCTAGACTTCGGTTTTCCTGAAATGAAAGATTGATTGATGACTTGAAAAACAGTTTTTATCGGAAAAGAAATTACATAAGATAATAAGTACGCTGAAGGGACTTGGATATATTTAAAAATAAAACAAACAAAAGTTTTTAATAAAATATGTCCATCAAGACGTGTGCTGCAAACTAACGAATATCGATTTGGTATAAAGAGAACGATTAACAATTTCTTATGCCTCAATCTCGATAAAATTTAATTGCCTTAAGTAATTACTAATATAGTATACGAGTTAATCATAATTAGAGTTTACATTTTAAATAGCTCTGAAAAAATCCAGTGGACATAAAACTTCAAATCTAGGTATCATAATAAAGGAGGTCATGAGATTTTAGTTTCGGCAATACAATTCTTAGTTCGTAAAGTCACCACCAGGGGGAAAATCGACAGTCCCCGAATCCAAAAGAAACGAAAAGATATTGCCTGGAGAACGTCCTTCTCTGTATGTGTTTGTCTTTCTTAGACATTTTCAAAATAGTTCAAAATATTAAAATACCAAAATAAGAACCAGTTTTTCAAAATTGTTTAAATTAATAAAATATTGAACTTATAACCGTAATCAATATGTAATAAGTACAATACACATTTATGGGAAGGATACAAAAAGCTTGAGCAACGTATATAAGTACAGATAATGTAGCATACAGTTTATTTCGGGGATACGCTGGATCTCCTTCGTCAGTGCAGGAGAACCAACAAACTCAAAGTCCAAAAGAGGAATGGGCAATTTGCCCATTAGTCTTTCAGAGAATACAAATTTTACAGCTAAGATTATAAGGCACGGTGGCAGCATTTATCGATTTTTTTGTATTTCAAACTGATTTTTCTTAAAACTACATTTTTCACTTTCCGCATACTCTAGTTTAAATAGTAATGCTGACAGAATCCCTAAAATTTTGTAATGTACTTAACAATATAGTATGTATAATGCCTACCTAAACTTAGATGCATTATGAACAGAAACATTCTTAAGAATATTTTTTTATTAAAATTTAAATTTGGTAGAACTTTCAATTTTAGGGTATGCAATTCAAAACACAATTTTATATAAAAATATATTTCTAAATTTAGGTATAAGTTAAAGCATACTTTATTATGATTATGTGCGTAAAATATGTTGTACATATGTGCTATAGTTTAGCCTGCCGTGTGAGCGCAACACATAAATATACTTATTTTGTTTCCAAAATCTCTAATCAACTTATGCGAAAGAAATACAGACACACACACACACACACATATATATATATGGATATTATATATTGACATTTTTATGTAAATATATATATATATACATGTATGTATATATATATATATATATATATATATATATATATATATATATATAAATTACTTTTTTATAATTTTCTTACAAACGGACAAGTAAAGATTAAAATATTCTGAATTAAAAATTATGTTCAGTTTGAATATTAATTTATGTACTTGTATCATTATCAACTTATGTACAAATTTAAGTTGAAAAATGAATGAATTGTAGCTATCCTGGGTGATTTTTCCTTTAACACTTAGACTGCAAATCCATAAACATCTATTTCATACAGGCTAAAGTATTGTTGTTCATAAAAGATACAATTTATAATAAAAAAATGCAGTGAAACCTGGTTATAACGATATTTCCTATATCAATAAACTCATCTAAATGATCCCGGTTATTAATATATATATATATATATATATATATATATATATATATATACTAGGGTGTTTCGTTCCCTACTCGCTCCGCTCGCGAAGCCCCCTTCGGGAGACTTCGCCTCCTACTCGCTGAGCTCGCTTCATATCTATTTTTCGTAAAAATTCTACTTCAAAAATCCCTTTTTCATTCCTGCCTATTTTCTGCCGGAGGGAAAAGTAGGGATTTTTCTTAGCCCAGAGAATCCCAAAACTGAATTCCTTGATCATGAGCTCGCTTTCTTGCCAAACGAAATTTTAAATCGATAAACGATTTATTTCATCGTGTTACCCTATTATTTCTCTATAAATGTACCAAATTTAAAATTTTTATATTTTATAGATTTTACGACAAGAGACAGAGATATTGCTAGACGTGCCGATACGAAAAAAAAATTTACTTCAAAAGTGCACAAAAAGTAAAATATCTCAAAAACTGCATCGAAATTAAAAAAAGGGCCCCCGTCCTACAAAAAGTCACCCATGTAGGTTCCTACCTGCAAAACTTCGTGGTGTTGCCATTGTTGATGCAAACTCGATGCTCAAATATTTTGTCTTTGATTTTGACATTAAATATTTCTTAAACTACAATATATATCGATTAAAAAATGATTTATTCCTGCTTATTTCCCAAATCTTTTGCTACAAGTGTACCAAATTCCATATGTTTATATGCAATAGTTTTTGCGGTACGAAGCAAAGAATCTCGAGAAACGAGAAATTTATCAAATAGTGACGGTGGCATAGGTAGCTACTTTTCTTCAATATATATATATATATATATATATATATATATATATATATATTTATATATATATATATATATAACTAGTCTATAAAAATAAACTGTCTGTAACAATATTTTTCCCGGTTCCTTGAATATCGTTACAGGCAGGTTTCACTATAGGTCAGTTACTTACTTTTATTGGTATACTTAAACCAATTGAACCATGCCTGGGCCACTTTCTTTTTGTTTTTATTCTTCTTTTTACTTTTACTCTTTTTGCTTTTATTCTTTTTCCTTTTTACTTCTAAAAAAATATATGTTGAATATATATTAATATTTTATATATACTTAGAGTTTACTATAATCTATAAGCACGGGTAAGTAAGAAGATTATTCAGTATATACTTGTAAAAAAAATTCAGGGAAGTAGACAAAAGCAGGAAAGGCCAGTTGATTTCTTTTAGCAAAGCTTTCCGAACTAATAAACGCTTTAATAAGAGTAATCCTAGAGTCACAAATATATATTCTAACCATGGGGGATTTCTGCGAGCTGCAACATTCACTTGTAGTAGAAAAGTTTACCCTGCGGATTTCAAAGCGATAGGAAATGAGTTTCATCTAGGGTACGGGCATAGAGCATACGTACATGCTCCTAAGCGAATGTCTAAATCTAAAGCAGTGTTACCTCCGTGAAAAAGTGTAATACGTGTCAAAGAATTATGTGCATTAAGCAAACGGATTTTGGACTACTGATTTAGAGCAACACCACGAATTTAAAAGTAATTTTTTCCGCTGAAATTCAAAAGTCTAATTTAATATTTTGTTTGCTTTAAATGACCGATGTTTTCAATAAAAGGAATTATTTTAAAGTGAAAAAAGGGTTTTTTATTGAAAGAAGGATACTTAAAGCGAAAGGTACAATTAGTAGGAACGGTTTGATACATTTTTTTCAACATTTTTCTTCTTTTAATGTTAAGTTTAGGTAATATTTATATTCCAAATTATATTTATATTCTAATAATACTTATATTCATTAAGACGGGGTTGCCTCAATTTGGCGATAGATCGACAATTAAAATATTTCTGAAACGTGCTTTTTCGCAATCAGCATCTACGGAAACGTATTGAAGACCCAGACCGTCCGACTCATCCTTAGGATATAGATCAGTTGAAACGTGTTGTTGTTGTTGTTGAGACACACACCGTCCGACCAACCAGAAACGTGTAAGGTAGCCGTGTTTGGATGGGGCTGGGAAGTGCCACCCAATTTAGACCAGAACCCAGTCGGGGAGGCATCCACAGGGACCGTACCCTCCTTCCCCTACCACCAACCTCTCGGAAGGATTTTTGGATCCACATGTTTAACGTGATCGTACTCCGCATGAATATGGCGGCAGTTGTAGCAACGTGCAAATCCAGCGCGCAAACCACCGTGTTACCCCGCCCGAGATGTGCCAACATCCCGCGGTGTTCCCAGGTGGTTACCCACCCAAGTACTAACCGCGCCCGATGCTGCTTGACTTCGGTGATATAACGAAAACCGGTGTTTTCCGCACGGTAGGGCCTTTGGCTATGCAGCGGAAACGTGTTTAAAACCCAGACCACACGGCAGACCCGAAGGCTTACTGCAGCTTTATGTGTGACCGGGCAGCGATAACGTGTTGAAGACCCAGACCGTCCGACTCATCCTGAGGACTTGAGCCAGCGGAAACGTTTGGAAACCCCAGGCCGTCCGACTCATCCAGAGGACTTAAAGTAACAAGATGGACGACCGGGAAGGCAGCGGAAACGTGTGGAGATCTTCAAAACATAACTTAATTTTCGGCGCGAAAATAAAATTTTGTTTGAGCGAGGTAAGTAAATGTGGGCTTTAAAAGTAAAATAACAAAACTTTTATCGCATGGGGCGGATTAGTCTGGATTTCCAGATTTGTCAAATTGTCAGGCCGTACATTTATAGTTCAATTTTAAGGAGAAATAGGAAGAAAATAATATATGAGTTATAGATTATTTATTTATTACGAAATACAGTGTGTTTATTTCTTGAAATTATTCATACAAATGAAGGTTTGAAAAGAAAAATACACTAAATACGACAAAAAAAGAAAGCAGAAAATTGTTCACTACAAAATACAGTGTGACCTTTAAAATGAATTTTAAAACATTAAGTCACTGTTTCTCAAAATTTACCAATTGGGTACGCCAATTTAGATATGGACCTCGATAGCACGTGTCCTCTTCTTTGGATGAGATGTATCCTTTAGGAATTGGTTATTTGTTTATGCGAAAGATTCGCAACCAGTTGTAAGCACGCACCACAGTGCTCGCATTTGTTAATTGGGTGCTCTCTTGAAATGAAGCAATGTTCGCAAATATTTGACATGCTTGTGAACTTTTAAAATTGTATTCATGAAAATATTGAGTAGAATTCTTGAAATTCGAGAAAATTTCTGATATTTTATTTACCAGAATTTTTTTTAAATAAAAATTTTAACTGCAATTCAAATGCGTTGTGTTAATATAAAATGTATATTTCAAATATAAATTTTAATTAATGTAGAAAAGTTACATATATACCTGACTCAACGTCAGTTTTTTTAGGGTCTTTCTGAAAAGTTAATACTGTTTGGATGCTACTCGGAAAACTTCAACTTAGCGCTGGTGCTCTTTTGAATAAATTAGTATAATACTGGTACTCCCTGAAAGAAATTAAAATAGTGCTGGTGCTCGTTAGGAAAAATTAGTTTAGAGCTAGTACTTCTTAGAATAAATTAGCATAGGTCTTGTCCTTTCTACAAGAAATTAACATGGTACTGGTGCTCTATAGTACCGTTGTATAACACATCTAAATTGATTTTCTTTATACGTACAGCGCCATTTTTGTCCATAGGCAAATTAGTCAAGTATTGGGGGCCTATCTTCTGTGCTCAGTGTGCTTTTTTTTTACTATAAAAGTTTTATTGGTGAATTATAGCATTTAATTTTACCGAGCGTCTACTACAAATATTATAACGGCTCTATATAGGAAAAAATAAAACTTACGACATTAATTTAAATTTAAACTTAATTTATTTTACATACTAAGAAAAAGTTTAAAATTTTAACTCGCGGCCAAAATGGCCACCCTTGATTGGATGCCACTGTTTTATGTTAATTCTGTTTGTTTTAAAGTATTATCCTTGCCTTTAAAAAGTACAATTGACAAATTTAAACGTATACTACACTGAACCATGTCACGTCTTCTCTCCCCCCCCCCGTCCCCCATAGGTACGCGTACTAGTTTGAAAAAACTCCACTATGGATAAAAAGCAAAAGAATTGAAGTTATTTTTATTAAATGTTTAATAACTAAACATTAAAAACAGAATGAAATACAAAACATTCATTAAAGCGAGAGAATAAATAAAATTTGATGTGGGCGGCATACGACTTTACCTGCAGACTTGTATTCACCTTGTCTTTGTTTCTTCAATAGTTCATTATATCGAGTTTAAGTGCATAGAATAACACCCATACGTATTTAAAATGACACTGAATTTGCACTTTTAATTCAATTTTCGTTCTCATTAGGTAACTGGATTTATTTTCAAAGGTGGAGTAGCGAAAATACGAAAAAACTAAAATATCTCGAGAACGATTAGTCCTAGTGTAAAAGGGTTGGTCTTATTCTTGTCATCGTTAAACATTAAGTATAAAACAAGCATTTAATGGATATATTGGAGCATACGTAGCTTTTTATTTTAGATTTTGACGATTTTTGAGGGCCATTTTGCAAAAAAGATAAGTTATTTTTTTCCGAATGGTACCAAAACCTAGTCAGCACCAGGGTAACCCACACGTAACTTATCTACCAAACTTTCTAAATTTGGATCTATTAGTTTTGTCAGCTAGAATGGATACAGGCAATTTTCGGGCCATTTCACAAAAAAGGCTGGTTCTTTTATCCCGAATCATACTAAAAACTAATCAGCACCAGGGTCATATACAAGTGACTTACCAAATTTTATGAAATTTGGTTCATTAATTTTTGAATTAGAGTGGATATATACATTGTACAGACAGCCACACAGACAGACAGACAAACAAACACACAGAGGTCACACAAAAAATAGTTTTTTCGTATCCTAAAGGCCTCAAACGTGTAGATTCTTTGAAAACTCGAGTTGACATTTTCGACATGATTGCAATACTTTCCCTGTACATTACCTTGTATTGAAGGGAAAGTAAAAAATAACCTATGGAATTTAGAAAATTTTGTCCTGGGTTCTCAGGTTTTCCTGATTTCTAGAATCTGAATTTTCGAACTTGTATTACAGTTAGAGCTTCAAATAATTACCAAGCAAATACCATACTTACTGTTTTGTTTCCAGAATATAAGGCTCACCTTTTCGCCAGGTCTGCGTATCGTCATAGGGTCTGGCATACACAAAGGCCGGTGGAGTAGGGTCAAGTCCTTTGTCTCTATATCCAGTTTGACGATGACAACAGGTATAGAGAGAATGTAGTGTGAGACATATGCTACTCCACTCACCAGCTCTCCGAAGTCAAAATGGCTGAATTCCTCTCTGCGCATGCCCAGAACAACCTTAAGCTTTCGAGATGACTTTAACTGGTGCCTGTTAAATTAGTTTGTTATGGAATGAATAACATACTATATTTTGCGGATATAAAGCTAAATGTTTGAGAGCAGATAATTTTAAAAATTTTAAAGAAATGTATTTTAATAAATGCTACAAACATTATTAAAACAAATGTGGTAGCAATGTTAACTAAACTGAATTAACAAATATCATATACTTTATCATAAATTTAGAAACTATACCCGCCGACGCGTTGGTCGAGGCGTCAAACGGTCAAGGCCAGCGTTTCCAAGCGATCGTTCGACCGCCGCGTTGTGGGTTCGAGTCCCACGTAAGGCATGGATGTTGTGTTGCTGGGGGCAATGTGTTCTGCCCCCTCTGGTGCGCCTGGGGCAACGGACGGCTAAATGATTCACGTTTCTAGCCAATGTATAGGCGAATAATAAAAGTCAAGTGCCTGGTCAATTGATAAAAAAAAGAAGAAAAACTATACCCAGTTATAAGCAAAAGTGTCGCTTATGCAATGGTTAACTCAAAGTAACATTTTTGTATAATACGTAAAACTTCAAAAGAGAAAGAGAGTGTGTGTGCGTGTAAATTTTGATAGTACAATGATACAATGAAAGAAAGCGATATACCCAATAAAAATTACAGAAACGGTGAGAAAGACAACATAATTTAATATGGATGAATTGAAAAAGATTAAATTAACCTCTCTATATTATAACAATTATTCGAAATTTTGACACTGCATTACAAATAAACGGCAAAAAGTACAGTTCGGATATTTTGCATATACACTGAGATGAAAAATTAAATATCCAAGACGGGCTGTGTAAATTTAATTTAAACCATAGTTAATAAAATATTGATTTATAAAATTTGTCAAATATCGCCAGAATGGGCAAAGATTTAATGGGTCGAGCTGACTTCCAACTGCTTTGTGATTGGTTGCCCGCAAAAACGTCACAAAGATGGAATTATTAAAGGACTGAATTATTAAAGCACTGAAATCATTTAAAAAGATAGGTATTTAATTTTAGATTAGTTTACAACAGTAGTTAGTGCGCATGAAATTAAAATTATCTGCAAGGACAGGACAGGTAAAGATTATAGCCACATCACAAGAACGGTTTTTGTTCTTAATCCTTCAACAAACAGAAAAACAGAAACACTACATTGAAAATTACTTTCAAATGCAAACTCACCTTTAGAGTTATCAGTTATTTCTACAATTAACATGTTAAAAGTGAAGGATTAAAAGATAAGGATTTCTTTTCCTTCACGGTTATAAAAATTGTAATGAATTAGCAATGGTTATTCATAGTTATTAATAAATTATATTTCTTAAAAAGCGTGAATAGGTAGACGGCGCGGTGTTGCGAACAAAAGGGGATTCCCTTATAGAATCACTTTGTTAAACATATTCATGGAAATGTTACAGTGAAAATCGTCTTTAATATTTCTCTTGATAGTTTCAATTTTGTAATAAAATTAACGTTCAGAAGTTCCGATTATACTACGTAAAGCAGTTTATATGCTTCTCTGGAGACTAGTAAAAGCAGACATAAAGCAAAAACATATAACTCCTGTCGAAATTCGTGCGAACGATTTGTTATAAAGATATGTTTTCCGGTTTATGTGAAACATTTAATGTTATATTCTTTTGAAAATTTTTTAGCCTCTAACTTGAGATAGGGTTGATTCTTCTAACGAATTTCGGTAAATTGAAAATAAGAAACAGGTTTTTGGTTTTTATAAATTTATAAACAAACGTAAATTGCAAGGAGCTAAAACAGTACAGTAAGATTACCAAATATATTTCAGTATTTTTATTCTCTTAAGAAGGCGTAACAATTTGTGGCTGCAATAACCAAATGTTGCTACGTTGTTGCGCTTCCAGCATCCATTTCTAGCATTTTTTTTATTTCTTTTACACTGCAGAATGCTTTTGCTGGATTTTCCCATCTCAGACAGGTAAAGCACTACTTCAAAAGAGATTAACGTGACATCAGCAGATACTTGTTTGTTGAATTGTTTTAAAACTTGAAATCGTATTTTTGGTATGGCAAACATGCCACTAGACCAAGTTATAATAAACCATAAGTGTTGCCGCAATTTCAAATTATGAAGCCAAGTACGAAATTACGTAGAGTACGAGCTTTGCATTTGAATTCAACACCCATTTTTAAAAATATTTATAAGACTAGCTTCAGGTCAGTCAACTCAAGGCAGTCATCAGAAAAACATTAAATATTTTAACAGCTTTATTTACTTTTCGTGCAAGTAACAGCGATTTCATAAGTTACTAAAGTGTAAAAAGCTGACTCAATGATACTATCAACTAGAAGTGCGATTTCATTTGAGACAACTGCGCGTAATCATTTATGATTATCCCGGAGCAGAAGAGTCGAAGCTGTTAGTTAGATACTAATTATGCATATGATACAATATGAAGGGAAATAGCAAGAAAATGATACAATAAGAAGCGATACAATATGAAGCGATACAATATGAAGCAAGACTTTAATTTTGGAAATTAAATATATGTTTCATTTTCATAAAAATACAGGAATTAAAAATTTTGCAACACAATGCATATAATTCGTAAAGTCATTTCCGATTTAATATAACAGTTACTGGCTCACGTCTAAATCAATTTTTGCATACTTTATTCACACTGAATCTACACCAGATTGTAGATTTTCCGAAACTCTGGCTCTGTGCTAAATCAGTGATCTTGGAACAATGCATAAACGTGGTGTGGACACCACGTGTGAACATTTTATACGACCACGTTCAACAAGAAACTCGGTCCATGAAACGCTAATTTACACCAGATTCAAATCATAAAAAAAATCGATTTTTGTGAGACCAGATTTTGAGAGTTCAGACTCTTTACTTTTACCTCCATGGGACTGACACTTTTAAAAAGACTTATAAAAAACTTACCACGTTAGATATGACGTTTGTTTACCACTTACCATGGAGGAATGACGCTGGAGGATGTCAAAACATATGACCGGTTAACAAGAACCCCAGTACCTATGAGTTTATCATTGTAAAAGAATTTCGCCTGAAAAATGAAACAAAATGTTTGAATTTATCATTACTTATTTTCATCACATGCAATACAGTTACTTCTTATGAATAACATGTTCACAATTACCCTATTTATAGAAATTATGCAGTATTTTATTTGATTTGATAACGAAATAATTGCGGTTTAAATATATCTATAGAGTGTTAATCTCCACTTGACTTAATTATACAATATTTTATATTTTTTATAACTATTTGTATCTCGATTCTCCATCAGAATCGGATGTGGGCAACACATGACTTCCCCTAACCTGATGCAATGACCATTACTTCTTTCACAGCGAATAGTGTGAGAAAGACCCACATCACAAAGTTTCCTTTGCAGACAGTGGCGTTCATGGACACCAATGTCTGCAAAGGAAGAACGAACTGTTTGGGATAAGGTATGTCAAATACCTGCCTTTTTGAGAGGTTCTTTGTTTGGGATGGACGCTGTCCCACCAGTAAGAAAAAGGTTAACATTATGGGAATTGAAAGAGGGTTTTTTCCGCAACTTATTCTAAACAAAATAACTATGATAGTGATGGTGAAGATATATATATATATACATATATATATATATATATATATATATAGAGAGAGAGAGGGGGGGGGGGAGAGGGAGAGGGAAAGTAAAAAATTCATCTTTTGTAAGCTTTTCCTTTGCCAATATTTTAAAACTTTTCTGATTTATTTAAAAATAATATGCTACTTTGACAACAAGTAAGTCGAGCGGTTAACATAAAACATTTAACTTATTTATGTTAGTACACTCTATTTTAGTACTTTCTACACACATACATAACAGATTTCAATGTACGCTCTAAGCTCAATACGCTCTAAATAAGTGTCGGATTTTTGAAATCTGGATTCAAGACGTTCTTTAGTTCAAGCAGAAAGTTATAGTCTTTAACGCTAAGATCTAATAGAATTAGAAGCTGAGATAGAATTAAATTAGTAAAAGTAACACAATAAATTGATCTGCAACATCAAACTATTCTAACGAGCTCTTCAACATAATTTGAATACAACTGAAGATATACATGATATAATTTTTTTTTCTGCGGGAGTAGCCTGACTAACTTTGGAAATGTTGATATAAGAAAGTCAGCAAACAAACTAATGAAAAAAGATCCAGATAAATTTGAAGACTGTTTTGCTTTCAAATAAGTTCAATTGGTAGAACTCTTCAAAACTACCAGGAACAGGAAGAAACCGGACAAGAAGGAGGGACAAGACAAGAGCGAGAAGGGACAGCACAAGAACAGTAAAAAACCACAAAGTTCCCCAGAAAATACGAATATTGAACTAAGAATGTTGTTACTTTTAAACTAAATTAAATTTATGCAACGTTTTCAGAATGTTCATATAGTGCTGCTCATTAATCTCACCATAATAACATCCAACTGCAGTGGAGAGCTTACATTATCCAAGTTGAAAAGAATAAAAATTGAGCTTAGAATTTCCATGGGAGATAACTGAGATTTAATGTACTCTCCTTAAGGCCATCGAAAATGAAATTGTAAACTCATTAATCTTTACGGAATTGATAGATGACTTTGCTCTAATAAAAGTTCGTAAACGTGCAATGTGCACACCAATATTGTAAATACCTTTCTAATAATATTTCTGGAAGTACGATGCTAGCATATTACGTATGTGTGTAATATTTATAGGCACAGTTATGTTATTAATTCAATACATTTTTTTGTGAATGCATAACTAGTACACTTTAAACACTTTTAGATCTTGTTTACTACTTTCCCTATATACATAATATATGGAATATAGAAAGTATTGTGACGGGGTCGAAAATTCAAATTCAACTTTTCGAAGAAAGAAAACACTTTTCAAGTATCTCTGAACTCCAATAGGACATTTTTGAGGTGATGTCTGCGTGTGCGTATGATTGTGAAAATATGACACGAACGAATAAACCGTATCGAACGAAATTTGGTACCCATATTACAATCGATAAATACTAGAACCCTATTGATTTCAAACTTAATCGGAAACTATAACTGTTCGGAAGATCCCCAAATTTTCGAATGCAATTTTGAAAGAAATATCATTATCAGAACCTTTAATATAATGTTGCGTAAATTATCAAATCTTATGTAATTTTTTTTATAAGAAAGACAATTTCAAATTTTAGAAGTTCTATAGATATTGCACGTTTTAGAACAGTTCTCCCGATATTGCACCTTTTACTAACGAATTCATTAAACATATTACATAAAATTAAAAAAAAAAGTTTCAAACATCGTGAAATATGTTCATATTTCATTCAGTATTATGCAAAAGATTTGTTAACATCATTCTTGGGGATTAAATTCATTTAATTCACACGAGATGATATTTGTGTAATAGTTTTATATTTTTACGTCCAACGATTGGCCAATAGTCATTTATGTATGATAAAAGCTCTTTTTTCTATCTGTGTGCAACGCTTGGCGATAACGTTGACCAACTTGTGACTTATTTAGCGAAATATCGCTAACTTGGTGATATGTTGCCCCATGTTAACGAAAATATATTTAAAATTGCAAAAATGACGACAAATTGATGAATCAATTATTAAAATATTCCAATATACGGACTGCATTGCTTATTGCAGATGCTACATATATTGATAATTGTCAATTTAGAATTGCATGAAATATAAGTTAATTGGGTACTTCGAAATATTTTTACATGTTGCCATCCTGAAAAGTCCCAAATGTATAACTCAGCGTTAAAAACATTTTATCGTGGATAACATACATCATTTATTCACTGTGAAAGAAGTAAATTAATTGAATTATATAGGGAAAGCCCTGTCAGAAAAATTCGGAAGCCAAGAAGAGGCATTTTTTTTTCTCCGGTTTCAACTCAAGGATTCCAAGCAGAATAGCTAAAGCTGCGGTTGTTTGATTCATTGAAGATGCGCAATCAGTAAAATAGCAATTAACTAGAATGTTGCTCATCTCAACTTTCTGGTACCAGAATTTTTTTTTTTTTTTTTTTTTACAAGAAATATTTTGAAAATTTAATATCGAGGGTCCAAATGATTACAATTATACCAAGTTACCCATTTTTAAGGGCTTGAAAAAATATTTCGATTGATACCATTCTGAACAATGTACCCCCCCCCCCCCCCTGTGGTAACTTCCCCCCAAAGGAGACTAATGACGTCACCAACGAAAACGAATTGTATCACGTCTATTTTCTCCAACAATGACTGAAACTATTAAGTCTCGTGATCATTAAGTCATGAATAAATACTTTTATACATGTTTCTGTCCAATTTTGTCCTATGCTGCCATGTTAATAAAATATAAAATTTCAAATAAATTTCGACGTTTTCACTCGAATGTAAAAAAATTCTATCTAGTTCAAGAATTTCTGTTAACAAAGCTGGATGTGTGTGTGTGTATGCATGTGTGTGTGTGTGTATTATAAGTGCCGTGGGAAAATCCAGTAATATTTGAAATCGCTGTCGCGTACACAAGAAATCGACCACAGACGGACATACGGACATTAGTCCAAAATAGACAAAGCTTGTTCTGGAGGTCTTAAAACATATATTTGTATCAATTATCAAAGTTTTGTGAAAATAATACCTTTTACTATGTTACATAGTATGAGAGCGTAAAAAAACGCTAAAATTAAAACTATAAAGTAAGTAGTTTTAAAATAAATATTCAGCATTTTCAAATTATATTATAGTACGTATCCGTCATTCATTCTTTCTGCCATACATTTATCACATTTCAAGAACTATATTTTTATGCCCGAAGGATTCACATTGGAGTATAAATACATATAATCAAGTTAAGGTGTCCCACAGCACAGATTCATTCTCTGAGTGAAAATGCCGATCTTTCACTTTGAGAGCGTGGATGGGTACTTTAAATCATATCACTGCAGAACCAATTGCCAACATTAAAATGCTAATTATTGCAATCTAATGCATGTATTGCACAAATCTTGCAATTTTATTTGTGAAAAACGTCCTCCTTACCATCCAAGTGAGCATGTACTTCCCAGAATGGCAAGACGTCCCATTTACAAAACATTTCTCTTCGGGAATTCCGCAATCTGATAAAGAGACACTTAATTACTTGTTATACAAAATTAAATTAAACATATACATATATATATATATATATATATATAATTTGAAATTCGTATCTGACAAAATAGTTTTTGAAAGGGTTTATATTGGGAATTTTAATTAAAATTCGTGATGTAAATTTTATTCATTACCTAGTGTCCGGTCTATTATTATTATGAATTGGGATAATTATAGATCGACAAACATTGACCAATTTGGCGTTATAGACGATTTGGAAGAATACCATACTTACTCTCAATCTAAAGCATATTCCTTCAATATATGCATTAATCTTAGGTGCAAAACTTGTCCTTATGCTGACCCATTAGAAATTAATAATAATTCCACTTCACAAAAATTCTGCAAAGTTTTAAATTGAATATACAAACTTAATTGTACTATTTGTAACTTATCCTATATTGGCCAAAGCAGCAACCCTTTACATCTGAGAATGAATGTCCACAGGGATCATATTAAACAATTTGACCATAAAGTCTTTAATGATCTCCCTACTAAAAATCAATTTGAATATCAGCACTTTGCTACACACGGATTTAACAATGTATCCCTTCATATTTTAGATATTAACATTTCACTCGCTGATAGATATTAGTATTTGAAAATTATTACATTAAAAAATATAAAACTCTCTTCCCCTATGGCTTAAATCAAATTTATAATAATAATAATGTTGTTAACAATAGTTTTGAATACAATTCTAATAAATCTTCAGTATATAAACATCTTTTTCAGTATTCAAAGTTATCAACTCCTAGTAAAAAGCGATATAAGCGTGGCAAAGGAAAAAGTAACTTAAGTAAAACTATTGATTACGTAAACAATTGATTAAGTAAAACTATTGATTGGTACAATGCAGACATTTTGAAATTGCAATATAATTATTCTCAAACTTTCAATTTTCTACCTGTTAGAACTTGGTTATATAAAGTCAGAAAATGCAAATTAAGTATTGTTTATACTAATTTTTTAAAATTAAAACATGAGCATTTTAAACATTTATTTTTTGATTTACTTCTTTCACGTACAAATTTCTTAAATTACCACCTACTCCATTCACCAAATTCACATACTAAAACAGCTTACTGTGTAATTTCTTTTAAACACCCTATTCTTAATTTTCTTAACTTCAATAATTTATTTGCAAAACATCAGCACTTGTTACTAGTAAATAATTTCAAAATACAAAAATCATTCAAATATAATTTACCAATTAGTAGAACTATTTACAATTACAATGAAGTTTCCAGGACATTTAACTCCGATGACCTTACATCATGTGTATGCAGCGATAAAAATCGAACCCCCTATGTCAACTCATCTCATGGACACATTATTACTGGGGATCTCAGTATAGTTCAGGATGATATACTTAGGGAAATTATGAATAAAGGATCTAAATTTCGCATTCCATTCTGCCATCACCCTAAACAACTTCTTCTGTCCATATCTTTTGTTTTTGATAAATTCATATATCAACTTGCTTGTTCACATTCCATTCCTATGGAAACATTCCATCTATGGAAGTATACTACCTTACATCTACTTAAAGATATTATTATAAACATACATTAAATTAACGAAGCCTAGGTATCCTTATAAACAACTCCTATCTGCTATTATAGAGCTACAACAACATTTTGTCATAACTTATGTAGATAAAGCTTCAAATAATTATGCCATCACTTATAAAAAAAAAAATATTATGTTTCTCTGTTACAGAATTACTTAAAAAGTAATTAAATTTTTAAACCCATTAATAATCAGTCTATCAAAATCAAAACTAAAATGCTAAAATTATATACACAATTAAATAGTAATTGTAAGTTTTTTAAATTCCCTTATGTTACTTTGGTTCCTAAATTCCATAAATCACCTCTCAGTTTTAGAACGGTCACTTGCGGACATAATACCTTTACCACTACAGCTATAGTATGTACTTGCTTAACTGTTTAAATAGAATTAATGAATCTCTTAAATTTAGGAATTCAGGATATTTCATTTTGAACAATAGTTTTGATTTAGTTAATCACCTTAGCAAGCTTCCACAAATTCTTGGTTTCCAAACCTTTGATTTTAAAGACCTATTTATTAATATTGTCATTAAAGATTTATATAAAGTTATTATCTCTCTTTATCATGACTATATATCTTCCAATATTGTTGCATTTAATGTCAAAAACTTTCCTATGCTCTTGCACTTTGTGTTATACAACAATTATATTATCCAAGGTGATAACATTTATTTACAAACCTCTGGTGTACCACAAGGTGGCTGTAGTAGTAGTATTCTCGCTAACTTATATCTTTATTATTATGAATGTCATTTTAACTCTAATTCATATATTTTATATAGATATGTTGACGACTTAATTTGTATAATCATTGATGATTCCTATCCAATTAATATTGATTTTTACCTTAGAATTAATTCCTAATGAGCCTAGTGTTAGTCAAACTATAAATTTTTTAGTTCCTAAATTTAGATACCCTCAATAATCATGTAATCACCAATCTATATGATAAAAAAGATTCTTACAACTTCACTATCATAAAGCTGCTATCATATCAATCTTGTAATTCTATTCAATTGTTGAGAAACATCATTTTAAACCAGCTATTTCGAATACATCGACTTTCTGATCCTCGGTTTCACTTTCTGCACATCAATAATCTTAAACGCATTTGCCAAAATTACCAATATCCGGAAGTATTTGTAAATAATATTATTAATAATTTCAAATATACCACGTAATAATTTTACACATGCATTATTTATCTTTCATTGGATAACTCATTTTTGAGAATTCACAAATTCCTATCACCTAACTAACCACTTGGCCTGAGTCTAATACTGTTTACTATTTTCGAATGACTATTTTCCACTTGTCCTGAGTCCTATACTGATTACTATTTTTGAAAGTCTCCATACATATTATGTATCATTCAAATGTATTCATTCCGGTGCCCACTCGCATTGCCGAAGTGAGGTGAAATGCTCAGGCGCTTGTTCAACCTACACGTGATAGCAATGCTTTTGAGTTAATATTTCTGTTCAAGGAGGTATTATTTTTCTGATTTGTAATTAAATTGATTTATTTTTCTCCTTCCACTAGCCAGTAGACATTTCCGATGGTGTCTATAGTTAAATACTATCGCCATTGTCAGAAACTGGCTATTCTAACGGCTTTAATTCTAATTGTATGGCTGTCCTGATGAGAATGCAATTTCGAACTAACCGCCATTTTTTGTGTAGACTACACTCGCCTATGCAGACGATGCGTAGTCAATATGTTTCATTTTAAAGAAGTAGCAATTAAAGAACAATAATACAGAAAAGTGTCTGATGGCTCTAAACATTTTCTAGGATGACATTTTAAAAGTCTTTGAAATTAACATCTTTAGCAAAAAGAAATCAGGACGCCGAATTTCCCCTAGGGAGATAATTACCAAAATTCTGTCACTCCACCATTTTCTGTCTTTTCGATATTCATCATTTCGAACGTTCATCCATAGATATTCTCATGTTTATTGAAAATCATCACTATTGCAACAAAAGCTCACAGTCACAAATTAAACTTTCTCCGAATGCTTACATGAAATGCAGTTTAGCTTTGATGAAATTCCGATTCTGCAGAGATGCTGCTACGCAAAGCAGCCATGTACGATATTCAAGTGGAACCCTGCACGCTGTCAATCTGGAATATATCTCAGTGAGTTTTTCCACATCTCACTGACTAATCTTTGAATAGATCCTGACTCTGATCTCTGAATAGATCCTGACTTTGATCTCTAAATAGGTTCTGACTCTGATCTCTGAATAGGTCCTGACTCTGATCTCTGAATAGGTTCTGACTCTGATTTCTGAATAGGTCCTGACTCTGATCTTTGAATAGGTTCTGACTCTGATCTCTGAATAGGTCCTGACTCTGATCTCTGAATAGGTCCTGACTCTGATCTCTGAATAGGTTCTGACTCTGATCTCTGAATAGGTCCTGACTCTGATCTTTGAATAGGTCCTGACTCTGATCTCTGAATAGGTTTTGACTCTGATCTCTGAATAGGTCCTGACTCTGATCTCTGAATAGGTTCTGACACTGATCTCTGAATAGGTCCTGACTCTGATCTCTGAATAGGTTCTGACTCTGATCGGTGAATAGATCCTGACTTTGATCTTTGAATTGATTCTGACTGACAAGTCGGGTTGGGGGAGGTTTAAAAAATAATCAAATTCGAAAATTTGCAAAATGAAGTTTATCTGTCATACAAAAATATTACACTTTCATCTCATGATACACAAAAGGTCATACCTCATATGCATGATGAATTATGGATGATATACCTGACCCTATCAGAATCAGTAACACCACTTCCAATTACATAAATTGAATCAAAATAAACTAGCACCTGCAGCGTTAGGAACCATTAGTGGTGGCAACATCATCTCGCAAGAGGGTGAATCGGATGTAGTGTTTCTAATCCAGTGTATAAAAGTGTTGATGCGGGTGTAGACGCCAGGCAATCCCTTCTTGGCGCAGCTTTCGCCCCAAGAGATGATCCCTATTTGGTAGGACCTGTAGTTAGAATCGGTGAAAAACAAGGGCCCTCCAGAATCACCCTAAAAAGACACAGCATATAAAATGTACATTGGAGAGTGAAAGTAAATTATTGTATACACTGATCTGAACTATCTCTAATAGATATAATTTCAAAAAGGACCTTTTAAACCATTGATAATAATTTTTTGAAATAATTTTTGTGATCAAATTACTATCTGTAACTAATAAACACATTTTAAACTGCCCTTGACAATTCGTTTTCGTATATATTTATCAACATAGCTAGAGAAATGAATTTAAACCATACTTCTTTATTTAGTTAAATTAAAGTGTCCAGAAACATACACAAAACTCACTGACATAAAATATATAGTAAACATAAAATAATCTATAGCATCAAAGTATAGAATTAACCAAGTAAGGTTCTCAGTCTGGATATGGATTCAGTTTTAAAATTTACATAAGCCATAAAAATAACTATATCAGGGTGACAACAATTATTAAAAGTTTACAAAATTTGTTGACGAATACCCAAATTTGAGTAACATTAACGTTGCTCTGATTAACATTATACCGAAACTCACTGCGAATTCTTGAAAAGCAAAAAGTGCTTCAACAACACGATTGTTTAGAAAACACAATTGAAAATAATTTTATGACTTCACTACTTCCCAGAATGTATCTTCCCTTTGCATACATCACGCGGAACAACAGACATGACCTCAGTTGTGATATTATCAATGGAGGACTACTTCATTTGGGGTGAGCCGAAGCTAATGCTCAAACTTAAAATCGCATTTATTGAAGACCCACTATATATTCATGCCAAAAATTGGAATCACGAGAATCTTCAATTCGGTGGTGCGACAGAGTAAAAATGAAATTGCATGAATTAGGCACATTTCGATTATTTCTTTTTATTTAAACTTTAAACATAAAGGAATTATCCTACGGTTACTGTGTAAAGCTTGTCGAAAGATTGATCATCGATATTTAAGATAATGTCTAGATGAAATTTTGTCACAATATTTTCAATCGATAAAGGAACTATTTGTGTGAAAATTGCTAAAAATTGCTTTTCAACATAAAATAACCCAGAAACTAATGCGAATTTTTAAAACATCGCTCTGAAGTGTTTTAGGGTCTGTGTAATGTCGGGATTTGAACCCACATTACTTCTGTATATATGTTATACATTCATCTAATGTATTTCAGGTCATCTAATTTATTTAAAGCTTTTTAACTGTTTTAATTCTGTTGAAAACCCCCTCTAGTCCTTCATTTATGTAATTCATGTATTTTAGAACATTTCTACCCTTTAAACCATAATAAGAAATTAATTGGAATTCAATCTAAAAGTATTATTTCGAGCGAACATTCGAAGAGTCATTTCTTCCGATGAATCGAGGTCAGGGTTGGCTGATGAAACGGGAAGTTCAAGTTCTATTTTGTACGCTATTAATATGTTGCTGCTGGAAAGTAAATGTAGAAGGCACATCTCGGAGGGAATTTCCCTTTTTTGTGTCGCGACTGAGTGGCATCTGTGTGGAGGCACCTGATGTTGATACCGTGGGAATAATTTTGGTGGTTAATATTTGATTTCGAAGCTTTTTTGACGGTCAGAGTGTCTTGTGCATAAAAGCTTCGAGCACCATTTACAGCGTGTATTTCCCCCTTGGACTGCTCTTCATCTACGGCTATCCGCGCTTCGGCGCCGGTGTTTTCGATGCTCACTCCGGGCTTCGGGAACTAGGCTTGATTGCCGGTTCTTTGGGGTTCATGGGTTACATCATCAAAATTTGAAGATGTTACTGATGTCTGAGCTGATGACTGAAGGATGACCCGAAGCCATGCCAGGTCAGTTGCTGACGAAGCCGCGTTAGTGTTGGCTGCCTTGTCTGGGAGGAGGAAGCGATTCCCAGTTCAACCATGAGCGCCTGGCCGGGCTATGTGAGCTTTGTGGCACCGTTGGTGTGCCGGACTGATCTATGGGGCTGATTCTTCTTGGTCTGTTTGGAGATCCCCTTCCACTTCTCTGACCGGGGATTTTTCCTGTTGCGAGATCGTCAACGTGGCTCGAGTTAAGCCATTAACTTATATCTCGCTTTCGAACTCTGAGGTTCCCCGGCATACTCAGACTGCATTACTACCACCCGATTAAGACTCCAAAAACCTGCGATCCGAGCGTGATTTACAGCTTTTGCTGGCTCGACTAAATAATCCTGCTCATCTATTTTCTTAAAAAAATATTTAATTTTATTCTAATAATTTATAATTGAAATCAGTAAATTCTAATTGGATTTTTTCGAGTGCTAGCTCTATTTTTTTTTTATCATACCATAATTTTTTAAATTATTTTATGAATGTTTGCCACCGATTTAATATATTTGATTACTATTGTTTGAAGCTTATGGATACTTGTGGCATGTTAACAAAGGTCTTTGAGCGCCTGGGTCCAGTGGTGTTGCTAATAATGATTCAGCTGATGTTGCATTAATTACTCCATGATGCTATTTTCGATAATAAATAATGTTTGATTAACTTCATTACGAGTGTTAATTTTGTTTATATTTAATATTTTGCTGAAGAAGATGATGATCTTTTAAGATAAGGTTTGTTATTTAAGTGTTTTGGTTCTACTGTGTTTCGGACAGGTCATCTTGGAGATTTACTTCTCTGGACAGAAGGGTGGACCTAAGTGGGTTATGTACGGCCTATTCGATCACGGGTCTATTATGGTGCTGGTGCTTGTGTGTATCTTCTAAATTCCAAATTTAAGAGGTCCGGATTCCGCCATAACACCGGTCATGAATTATCTCTGTACTGAGTTTCTCAGCTGTGTGCCGCTTATATTTGTCGTTGATCAACAGACGAATAAATAAATCAAATAGACAGACATCACCTTTCATTAATAAATATATATGGGTTCTACTTTAGTAAATTTTTAGAGAAGTGAATAATAGGCATCAGGTACTAAGTTCAACACAACTATAACGAAATCTTACCTGGCAGGCATCATATCCTCTCTTTCCACCAGCGCAGATGGCCGTTTCTAAAATTGTCGCATTTAGTTTTTGCCTGCAGACTGAATTTTTCCTTATCTTCAAATCCAATTTCCGGAGGACATTGCTGCTATGACTGACTTAAAAAATAAAGAAAACATTGTATTAAAAATGGAATAGTGAGTGTATTCAAAGTTGATCATCACAATTTTTACTTTGCTGTTTTAAATAAATGGAGAAATGTGAACTGGATAAAATATGTCTCATAAAATTTTGAGTAGCTCTGTAGGTAGGTCCAAAAATTGGCGTAGCCAAGGAAGATAAGGATCGATTGAATTTTTTTCATTTGAGACTTTTGAGATCGGGGTTAGTATTAAAATCGTTCTTAATATATAAATTCGATTTTTTAAAATATTTCACAAATGAAAAGAAAAATTTATATATATATGTTATATATATATATATATACATATATTTATATATATATACATATATATCTATCTATCTATCTCTCTCTCTCTCTATATATATATGTATATGTATATATATATATATATATATATATATATATGTGTATATATATATATATATATATATATATATATATATACATATATATATATATATACACATATATATATATATATATATATACATAATATAATATATATAATAATAAAAGTTTGAAAATCCAAAGAAAGAATAGAGAGATGTTTCAACTCAAAAATTCCCAACATTAAAAAATGCTTTACAAATAAAAGTATCAAACAGAGACTCATCAATTAAGTGGAAAATAAAATGCAAACCTTTAGTCATCAAGCTGAAGACAAACAAAAAAACATCAATGGAAAGGGATTGATAAAATAAAATAAAATAAGATCCTAGCATGACAGCTTTACACGTGGACAAGCCCTAGGTCTAATAATGAATAGTTCATTTCGATAAAACTCTTTATCAAATCCAAGTATATTAAAAAAATATAAACAAAATGCATGTTTCTGATATCAGTGATAGATTATATCTATAAACACTGAAAACTTGAACAACCTGTACGTAAAGATTGAAAAATAATAGGAAACAAGAATACCTGAAATAACACTGCATACGTCTGATCCATTGAAGCCTGGAATAAAGAGAACAATGTTGCCAATCTCAAAAATAAAAAAATATATATATAACTGTTGTTGCCAATCGCGAGAAAGAAATAACAGTAATGCGAAAAGACGATAAAAGGTGATATGCAATTGTAAGAACATGTAAATACATGGAAATGCTTATTCAAGAGAATGTGGATGTCTGACTAAAATAAGATACTAAGGATAGAATTTAAGTATAATATACCATTTCAAACTTTTTAACTATTCTATGTGCTAAATAAGCTGGATATTTATATAATTTGCTTGTAATTTTAAGTTTATTAATTTGCATAGCAAGAAACTTTTTATCATATAATCTATAAATTCTAAAAAAGTTGATTAAGTATAATATTCCTAAACATTTGAATCGAGTTACAGGAATTAAAAGGTAACATTTTATTAATGTTAAGGTTAAAATAGTCTTTTTTATCATATAAATTGGTAATTATCCTATTAGTAGGTTCAATAATAAGATTTAAGTCCAAAAAATTAATGTTATTACTAATAGGATATATATATATCACTATACATACATTATATATATATATATATATATATATATGTAAGTATGTATGTATGTATGTATGTATATGTGTGTGTGTAAATTTTAAAATGGTAAAAAGTAGCCAATTTCGGTCTTTAAAGTTTAAAGTTTATAACTTTTATACTATAGTTGAAATAAACAAAAATCTCGCCGAGGTGTATTTTTCCGTGAGCCGAGGTATTAATCGAATTGCATGGATATTTATATATTTTTAATAACCGGTTCGGCCCAACCGGCGCAAACCGCCTGAATGACATCACTGTTTCAGAAGTAGGTTTTCAAATAATAAAAAAATTGCTATAAATATTTTGCCAAATTAAAATAGTTCTTATAAAAGGAAAAATCTGAAGTATAATTTTCTCTTAATTTTGATTTTTTTAAGATACATTTGTATTTAAACTCATTGATGAAATACAAATATGTTATGTTAATGAATCATTTAAATGTAAAAATTCCGACGATTAAGGTAGAGCGCATTAACAATGTCAATTTAAAATCCTTTAAACACTATGTGTGCTGCATGTTTCAGCGAATTTTTAAAGCTAAGTTTTTTGCAATTTTAACATTATTTTTTATTCATCCAAGGATTCCAGAAAACATAAATCTTCCATTGTACATCGTATGCAGAAAATGGTATTCCGCCTGGAAATTTTGAATTCAACATATTGATGGAAAAGGACGCTTAGCAAAGGATTAGTTATGGGTAAAATGTTGATGATTGATATGGTTTAAGCATCGACATTTAGAGGGAATGGAGTTCACTAAGGATTTCCACTTGAGGTTCTGGAAGCGTCATTTCCAGTTTTTACGAAAATTCGTATAACTGTACGATAAAAGAGTGCACATGAGAATAAACATTTTTAATAGTGCCGTCGAAAATTGAGTTAGTGTGCACACTACTTACACTCATGTGAAGACTCTTTCATAAATTTCAAAAGTAATAGTTTATAATGTGTACATGGACGTATTTAGATGGGGGTGGGGGTCAGGAGATGCCAAGCACCCTTCTGCAAAATTGTGAATTTAATTAGATGTTATTCCTTACAGAACAGTTTAATATCAATACAAGTGAATGGGGTTTGAACATAATTTGGTAAAACCAATAAATATTTGCAATGCTAAAGTAGTATAATCATAAAATATAAGTTATAAATGTCATGCAATATTAAAGAAAAAAATACGAAACGTTTTGGAATTAGAACATGGTGTTCTACCACAATTATGCATTTTCTCCCACGTGTATATTAATAGAAACAATCTAAACTTATATCTAACTGGATAACATAGAAGAATTATTGCTTTACGAATGCCTAATTTGTTAGTTTGATTGTTCTGTCTTCAGGATGTTATGTTATCAAAGGGGGGGGGGGTTACGGCTTGGGCACAGTAATTTTTAAAATGTGATGTTGATCTAACCATATTTACTTTGTAACAATACATATAATCACCCCAAAATGCTTGATCGCCCACTTAGACGATATGGTTTACTACACATCTTAGTTTACATAGATTTCCTATTATATAACTTTAAAATGTCTCAGTTTTTAATTAGCGATTGTTTGCCTTTTAATTTAATCAATTGTTTTATTTTTTAATTTTTTAATCATTTTACTGTCAAATTTTTAATCAATTTAGTAATCAAATTTCTATAACTTTTTCATATTATTTTCAACCCCCCCCCCCCACACACACATAAAAAATTGTAGAAGTACACCATTTTGCACCTTGCTGCCAGCCCCGTCTGTTTTTTTTTTATTTTTTTCATCCTGTAAAAGATTCGTTTTGCCTCCACGATTAAAATAAATACATCAGTTGATACCCTTACATTTTTGCTGATAAAGATTTTATCCACAGCAAATTTTGAACTACAGTTTCTGCAAAGAATTTGAATAAATAGCTTGTAATAATGTGATTTTTCATAAAACATTGTCCCAGAAGTTTCCAAGCAATCTCTTACCATGAGAAAATTTTGCAAATATTGGAAAACTGCGATTTTTAATGTGCACATTTCTCTAATATCACCAATATTTCGAATAGTTTTGAAATAGTTGTTTTTCGTCGTCCAACAGAATTTTTTTTGAGCGAAAGTCGTTCATGTGTCTCTATGTACGAAAAAACTTTAAGCAAGTACAATTATGAATGACTTTCGAATATTTGGGTAAAAAATAAGAGTTATATTCTATGGTGGGATTCTATTGATCCCTCATCCCTCTTTTATTCAAGGAAAAATTAAGCATATTGATAGGGGGATAAAATAGAATTTTCGGAAAAAAAAAATCCAGGGGAACTTCACGTGACGGTTGCCATCAATTCCATACAATTAATTGATTAACTATATAATTAACTTTGCAACCAGATTACACTTAATTTATTAACTATTCAAACAAAAAAAAAGCTTATGTAAAAGTATGTGTACAGAGGAGTTCCATGAAATAGGTGGGGAGAGTTATAAGCAGTTTTCTTATAGAAAGTTTTCAAAATTTCAGAGGGTCATTTTAGTTAGGGAATATTTTAGGAGTTATACAGTAATTTTTCTTTGTGATAACAAACTCTGCACAATACCCAAGAAAAAATCTCTTTCCAGGACAAAAATAATCTAAATATGTATCTATGCCCCATGAAGCCCCAAGGACTCCGCAGAAGCTTAAAAAAATAAAGGAAGTATCACAAAAACTAGTCCATTATTCAAAACGTACATATGGGGCCCTATATAAAGCACACATATTAAAAGTGACAGAGGCTATGTAGTCAAATAATTTTTAAAACAGGGTTCCGCGGGGAAAAACGTATGGAAAGGGGTGGGACAGTCCAGTGGTTAGAGCACGGGGATTGCACTCGGACGATCCAAATTCGATTCCCTGCGCTGCTCAAACTGTCAGCATATTCACGCGGAGTAAGGGCATTTCAAATAAGGGTCCGTAAGTCCTTCCGTGAGGTTGGTGGTAGAGAAAGTAGGGTACTGTGTCTCTGTGCCGCTCCCACTGGGAATTATTTTCACCAGGTTTTATTTGTAGAAATGCCAATATTAAGAAACAGTTTTAAAAAAACATGATTTTGACTCATAGCATCTATGAAAAGGGTACTTACAGCTGAAATCTGAGCGTTATAAAAAATGTAAAGACTTTGGACGCGAAGAGAAACACTAAAAAATTTATTACAAAGAGGTAGAGTAGATATTGAATGCCAGCAACTAGAAATAGTTTTAAAATACCAAATTTTTCCATCTGTGTAAAAGAAATATTAAAAAACTGCGTGTATATATGTTTGCCACCCATAGTGTTTTTTTTTTTTTCCGATTTAAGATTGACTCAGTGTACAGTTAAACGTCGCGAATTGTACAAGTACGTATTTTCTGACTTTCAAATAAAATACTTAAACTTATGCTAGTTCAAGACTTAAATGATGCATTTACTTCTAAGAGAAATAGTTTGGAGGATGTGCAATAGATGGCGGCGTCTATAGACGAGTATAAGGAAATTCAGCGCCGTCTATTTCTCATCCTACAAACTATTTTTCTTTATAACAAATCAATCATCTACATCATTTTCGAGTAGAAGTTTTAGTATTTCAGTTGCAGATAAAAAATATTATGTTTCAACACAAATTAAGTGTAGATTGTATACTAGATTCAACATTCTCGAGTTTATTAACGAATAATATATTGTTCTATGTGGTTAAAAAAGTAAAGTTTCCAAGTATAACAACTCGTGTGTTATTCAGTCCTCAAACTTTTTTTGCTATCATTTATAATTCCCAAATGCTGGTATATATCTGATACGAACGTCGTTAGTTCCGTTCACCTTGTTCGTAATCGTTTAACTCATAAAATGTATGTCATCACGCCGGGAATTATTAAGGCAAATTATTACTTTCCTTATATACATAATGTATAAGGAAAGCATTGTGACGGGGTCGAAAATTCGAATTCGAGTTTTCGACGGGAGAGCACGTTTCAAGCATCCCTGATCACGAATCAAACATTTTTGAAGTGATGTCTGTGTGTGTGTGTGTGTGTGAAAGTATGTGTGTGTGTCAGTGAGTCTGTGGAGACGATAACTGACGAACGAATGGACGAATTCGAACCAAATTTGGTACAAAAATCACAATTCGTAAACACTGGAAGCCTATTGTTTTTATACGTAATCGAATGTTCAGAACCCCCCTAAATTTTCGAATGAAATTTTGAAAAAATCGTCAAAAAATCAAAACCGCTAATAAAGTTACGCAAATAGACATTTCTTATGTAATGTTTCATTAGAAAACGATTGGCATAAATTTTAGAACGCTAACATGAACCGTTCTCGAGATATTGTACATTTTTAAAAAAAATATGAAAAAGTCACATAAAAAAAAATTCCTATTGAGAAACATGTCCACTTTTCATATGTAATACCATGCGATAAATTGAGTGACATCATTCTCGTGGACCTAGCTCGTTCCATTCATGAAAAAATATACTTTGAATAATACTTTTGTATTTGAACGCCAATAGTCATTTATCTGCTGTAAGAATAACTTTTTTCTTAGTGCATAACGCTTGGCGAGATTTTGGCGACGAATTTGGCGGAATGTCGCCAACTTGGCGACTTTTTAGAAATGTTGCCAAATTAATGAAAATCTCGCCAAATGGATAAAAATGATGCTAAATCAATGAAAATGACGACTAATTGTCGAAAATTCAATATCTTGGAAAGAATATTAGCATCTACTATGAGAAAAACCTATTTTTTTACTGTAAAAGTAGTAAATTCATTACATTATATAAGGAAAGTCATGTGTTGCCCACATCAGATTTTTTTCACCAGTTATCATTTGTCGAAACGGCAATGTTTAGAAACAGTTTTAGTATTGTTTCAGATGCGTATGTTTAATTTCAATGATTCAACAAATGAAAATAATCGTATTTTTTGTCTAAAATGATCCCTATTTATTTTAAATATATTTTAACTCCCATATTCCCATCCCTTTACATTTTTACTCCACACCCTCGTTTCCTAATCAACCGTAAGCGCATATGTTATTATTCCTGTATTTGAACTTTCATACCTCTGAAATTTTTTTAGATGTGTCTGTGTATTACTTTTCATACAACTAAGAGAAAAACGAGAATTCAACATTTTTCGTACATTACTTCTTCCAAAACTAAGGAAAAACGACTGCAGCCCTCCCCACTTCATTGCAAACAAAAAAGAATATATTAGCATTTTTCTCCATGTTACCACATACCTTTTTCTTTATCCTACTATATTATATTTGTTTGTATGTGTTTTATTTTTAACCGATTTTTATCCCCCCCCCCCCTCACCGATGTTTAAATCATTCGAAATTTTACCATTTTTTGTTATTGGATCTCAAAATTTATATTTGCATGTCAATTTTCAACGTTATTAAATGGGCAGGTTAGATTTAAAATATGAGGGTAGGGGATTACAGATTAATACAGGCATTAGTAAACAGCACACCTGTTTTTTTAATTTCGGAAATCTTAAATGAAAGGTTGATAGTTATCTCCAAATTCCAAATGCAATCGATTTTAACACCCCCCCCCCCCCTGGGAAAAAGCCTGCATACCCTCATGAGTATGTATTGTGTAATACGAGTATATTTTATATGTATTGTATGCATTGTACTGTATTGTGAATTTTCACAGGATTCCAGTAGTTATAAGATTTAGTGCTGCCATCTATCATTGTCTTTGAAAACTATTAAATCAAAACGTCATAGAATTTACTTTCCTCTCTCTCTCTCTGTAATATTTGTTCATTATACTAAGTATGTGAATTGACAAATAAAAGTTCACTTAATACATACAAACCCGGCTGATAGGAATATCGGTTAACTGAATATAACGCTTAAAAATATAAAATTCCTATATTTCTAACAGAAATCCATTGTAATGATAAAAATCTCCGGTTTATAGAACATGGGTATATTATGCAGCTGAGTTAGTCTGACTAACTGACTAAGAGATGAACGACAAAGTTTAATATGCAGAAGGTAGAAACTTGAAATTTCGCATACGCCTAACCTATGAGTAATGAGAAAGTTGTGAAATATTGGAATATTGTTCAAAAATTTCATAAATCTCGGAACATTAGTTATAACATTCTTTCAGCCCTAACTCGAAAACGCTTAGACACTCAAAATTCGTTTTCATACCATCCTGAGCAGAAAACAATATTCTAATTATTTTAATTAATTATTTTGATATACGACCAACCTGGGTTTTTTTCAGATATTTTAATGTATAATTATAGCAGACGATTTTTTATATAGTAGAATTTAATATTTTTAACAACATTTTTCATTTTATTAATAACCATAGTAACAGTGTTACGCTTCAAATACCAAAGTGATCTACTGGCTTTTCTTTTGATCAGACTATTGAAAATATATTTTTACTAATAATTAATTTTTAGATAAAAATGACTGAAAACGTTAAAAACAGAGAAAAGGACAGACGGACAGAGAAAGGGGCTATTCTTATAAAATATGGGGCATTCATTTATTACCTTCTGGTAAAAATCATCGCAATACATTATTATGTAATCGAGGTAATATAAAGTATATGCATATTATAAACCGAAATCCCAAAAATTCTTAAACAATTTGCTTAAATGCAAAATTTCTGATTTTTTTTTTTTTTTATTTAGCTGCATGGTATTAAGATGGAATATATCTATGTAATTTATTGTTTATTTTTATTGGCAAAGTTGTTTTGCAGACGATAATTTAACAAAATTTATTTTTAAGCAGAGTAAAATATTCAGGCTTTATTTCATAACAAGTATACTGCTGCCATCTACAGTGAGTTTGAAACCTTCTTATTAAAAGAAAGCATATAATGCAACTAGCATTTTAACCCGCGCTTTGCGTATTCTTAGTGGCTAGAGGTCACTAAATGTTATACCTCCACACTCAAAATATTTTAAATGTTGACATCGAAAGAAGACTAAATTATGAATTTAATATTTTTATAGACAAAAGTGGCGATGTTTTTCGAAAATCCTTTTATATCATCACCACAAACTGTAATTTTCAATTTTTTGTTGATCTGGAAGCTGAGACAGATCAAATGAGACCAAAATCGAGATTCTGACTCAAGTTGAAGTCCTTGGTCATTTTGAAAAGTGGTTTTGAATATCTTAGTTATTGATTTGCGTCGCCACCCTAAATTAAAATTTTCGAAATTTTCGATTTTTTTTTGTTGACTTGAAAGCTGAGACGGATTGAATGAGATCATTATTTATCTATTTCTTTCTTTGCACCGTCACCACTAATTCGAATTTTTGACATTTTAGATTTTCTCTCTGTCACGAAGATGAGAAGGACCGAATGACACCCAAACTAGGATTTTACCCATAGTTGAAGTGTTCGATAATTCTGATACATCAACTCCTCTCTCACTCACTCACTCACTGACTTATTTATTCACTCACTCACTGACTTACTCACTCACTCACTGACTCACTCACTGACTCACTCGTTCACTCACTCACTGAATTACTCACTTACTCACTCACTTACTCATTCACTCACTGACTCACTCAATGACTCAATCACCAACTTACTGACTCACTCACTCACTCACTCACCCACTGCTTCACTCACTGACTTACACGCTCACTCACACTCACTCACCATCTATAAACGTAATATGCAGTTCACTACATATTACGTTCATAGATGATGAAATATCAGGAGTATAAGGAACTTTGGTGAAGTGCCCGGGAATAGGGTTTAGGTCACCATTCTGTTATATAAGTTTAAACTTAACCACTTGTTATAGGTTGCGTAGGTCGTGGACTACAGCTATTCGTATAAGAACACTCAACACGTCAGAAACTTTACATTTAATAACTAAAACTTAAACACAACGATACAGGTACTTTACATGCTGTACTTAAAAACTTTACAACGTTAAGTTAACCCAATCCATGCATGCATATAGTTGAGTAAGAAAATGCCTGACACGTAACCAACGTTACGCCGAGGCTCAAGACTTCGAGACTCCAGGCTTCAAGAGACTGAAGATATGCACGTCGCAGAGTCTTAAATACCAAATCGTAGACATGCGTTGTACGCCTTCACAGGACAGCAGAGTCAGTGAAGTCCCGCAGTCGTGACGTTACCACAGAACCACACAACTTGTTCATACATTTATATTCTATATATTTAGTCAAACTTGCGCCATATTCAATGTCTTCTTGTATATTAAAAGAAAATGTGTATTTCTGTTTCTGTGTCTGTCTATGTGTGTGTGCACTCTGTAGCGAGAAATCAGAGCTTTGTACGGGCATGAAATATGGTACACAGATACTTCAGGACCCGAGCTAATGCACCCCGGTGTTTTCTTTTTTATATTTTATTTCGAATTAATTTTTAGTTAATTTTTACCCAATTTATATGCCTAGGAAACTAATAATTTTATAGATTTAACTGCATCAGGAAATATTTAGTCATTTTATATATGTCCGCTGAAGTGATATTGAAAAATGTTTATTATATTTACTTTAAAAAAATGCAAAATGAATAAATGCGTCATTCTTGTATTATTCCAAGACATTTCAGAGTAAATTATCACATCACTTTACATTTACTGTTTTGCATATCATAATATTTAACATATCAGTATATTATGCATCTCTTTTGTTTACTACATTAGAATGTATTGCAGGAATGTTAAAAACAGACGTTTTTATTTAAATAATTATTAATATTAATTTTTAGAATTATATAATGCCAACACGAACCTATGGGCAAATTAATTAATAAGTACATAAGTGTGTAATTATCTTCATTATTAGCGCTCACATTTAAAAAAGACTGGCTGAAGTTGAATAAGTTTAGGAATTGGGAATAATTAATCATTAAACGAATTTTACATGTAGAGCATTTTTCCTAGCATGTAACTTATATCTAGTGAGTTATTTTTCTTAGAAAGTTTTCCATGAAAGGCATCGCTTGGCTGTATAGCCATATCAAGACCTTACATAATAGCATGTCTTCTTTATTTGTTTATAAAAAAATCTGATGTGGGCAGCACATGAATTTCCTTATATAATGCAATGAATTTACTACTTTTACAGTAAAAAAGAAATAGATCATTATTATAGTAGATATTTATATTCTTTCCAAGATATTGCATTTTCGTCAATGAGTCGTCATTTTCATTGATTTAGCGTCATTTTTATCCATTTTGCGAGTTTTTCGTTAATTTAGCAACATTGAAAAAAGTCGCCAAGTTGGCGACATTCCATCAAATTTGTCGCCAAAATCTCGCCAAGGGCTATGGACGAAGAAATAAGTTATTCGTAAAGAAGATAAATGACTATTGGCGTTCAAATACAAAAGTATTACTCAAAGTATCTTTTTTCATGAATGGAACGAGCTAGATCCACGAGAATGATGTCACCAAATTTATCGCATGATATTACATATGAAAAGTGAACATGTTTCTCAATAGGAAATATATATTTTTTTATTTTATATGACTATTTGATAATTTTTTTTGAAAAATGGGCAATATCTTGAGAACGGTTCATGTTAACGTTCTAAAATTTATGTCAATCGTTTTCTAATGAAGAAATACATAAGAAATGTCTACTTGCGTAACTTTATTAGCGGTGTTGATTTTTTGAAGAATTTTTCAAAATTTCACTCGAAAATTTAGGGGGTTCTGAACATTCGATTGCGTATAAAAACAATAGGCTCCCAGTGTTTACGGATTGTGATTTTTGTATCACATTTTGTTCGAATCAGTCCATTCGTTCGTCAGTTATCGTCTCCACAGACACACTGACAGACACACACACACACACATACACATACTTTCACACACAGACATCATTTCAAAAATGTTTGATTCGTGATCAAGGATGCTTGAAACGTGCTCTCCCGTCGAAAACTCGAATTCGAATTTTCGACTACGTCAGAATACTTTCCTTATACATTATGTATATAAGGAAAGTAATAAGAAACATGCAGATATAAGCACAACTTGCAATTATATATATATATATAGTGTTAATAATAATTTTTCAATTCAACTATAGCCCTTTTGTAGACTGCGGATTTGTTCTTCATATTAGGGGGCAGAAATATAGAGATATCTTTCAGTTATGGCCTTTGAGTATTAAAGGTTTTTACTTTATTTCGTTAATTCATAAAGATTCTATAATTTTACAGATGGGGGCACAAACAACGATTTAGTCACATTGTCATATTTTGAAATGAATTTATTGCAGTTGTGAATGTATTGTATTGTAATTGAGGGTCCAAAAGCTGTTATGTCGCGCTAGTTTGAGACTCAGATAACGACTGGGTCCCATTTGTCTGAAGGCTTATGCAACGATTGGGTTACGCCCAATGGGTTACGCCGTATGTGACCATACCAAGGCTACTTATTAAAATTTCTTGAAATCCGGTATAGTCGTTCTCCCGCAATGCTGAAACAAACAAATAAACAGACAAAAAAATTTTTAATTATATTAAAGAGATCGTCATAAGGTAATGGTCAAAAACCATACAAATATATCTATTTAGTTACAAAACTCTTTTTTATTTGATTTTTCACTTTTATCTAGTATTATATTTTCATTCCATAAATGTCAAATACTTTATAAAATATCCCCTTGTTTACAAAAGTATTGTTTATTACTTTCCTTATATACATAATGTATAAGGAAAATATTGTGACGGGGTCGAAAATTCGAATTCGAATTTTCGACGGGAGAGCACATTTCAAGCATCCCTGATCACGAATCGAACATTTTTAAAGTGATGTGTGTGTGTGTGTGAAAGTATGTGTGTGTGTGTGTCAGTGAGCCTGTGGAGACGATAACTGACGAACGAATGGACCGATTCAAACGAAATTTGGTACAAAAATCACAATCCGCAAACACTGGAAGCCTTTTTTTTTTTATACGCAATCGAATGTCCAGAACTCTCCTAAATTTTCGAGTGAAATTTTGAAAAAATCGTCAAAAAATTAAAACCTCTAATAAAGTTACGCAAATAGATATTTATTATGTAATTTTTCAGTAGAAAACGATTGACATACATTTTAGAACGCTAACATGAACCGTTCTCGAGATATTGTACATTTTTCAAAAAAATTATCAAAAAATCTTATAAAAAAAAAAAAAAATCCTATTGAGAAACATGTTCACTTTTCATATGTAATACCATGCGATAAATTTGGTGACATCATTCTCGTGGATCTAGCCCGTTCCATTCATGAAAAAGGTTACTTTGAGTAATACTTTTGTATTTGAACGCCAATAGTCATTTATCTGCTGTAAAAATAACTTATTTTTCCGTCCATAACGCTTGGCGAGATTTTAGCGAAGAATTTGGTGAAAAGTCACTGACTTGGCGACTTTTTTAAATGTTGCTAAATTAACGAAAAACTTGCTAAATGGATAAAAATGAGAATAGTATATATAAGAATAACATTTCTTTTATTGTAAAAGTAGTAAATTCATTGCATTATATAAAGAAAGTCATGTGCTGCCCACATCAGATGTTTTTATTTTGTACTTTTATATTAGATTTTCATTCAGTAAAGTTCCAATATCTTATAAAATATCTCCTTCTTTACAAAAAACTTGCGTATTTGATTTTGCACTTTTATATTGGATTTTCATTCATTAAAGGTCAAATAGCTTTTAAAATACCTCCTCGTTTATAAAAGACTTGCTTGATTGATTTTGCATTTTTATTTTCGATTTTCATTCAGTAAAGGTCAAATACCTTGTAAAATATCCCCTTGTTCACAAAAGACTTATTTGATTTTACTCTTTTATATTAGATATTCATTCATTAAAGGTAAAATACCTTATAAAATATCCCCTTCTTTATAAAGTCATGCTTATTTGACTTTGCGGATTTATATTAGATTGCAAAAATTTAAGGACCTTTTAAAGATACCTTAATGCATTCCTACAAAATGCCAGTCATCCCATGTAGTTTAGTTTCATGATACAAGTAATCTTCAGCTATGACAAGACATTCCTTGTTGATAGAGAATTTTCTGTGATGCGATATGCTTGAAAAATGTACAATTATTGTTGTGATGTGAAAACATGTTATTTTATGATAACTATCAATAAAAAACGCCATTCCTAAAATTGCTTCCTAGTTCTTTAATTAATTTATTGCTGGTCAGAAATATTTTTCTTTATATGTTGAATACACAAGAGTAAATGAGACTGAATTATCAAATGTTTATAAATATGAGGATAGTAAATAAGATTAAGTACACAACGTTTAGACAGAAGGTATTTTACTAAAACTTCTTATAAGACGTACAAAGTATTGCAAATGCCAGAGCCATTACAGATGTACCCACATATGAAGAGCGTATTAACGCTCGAAAGCGCTTTGGCATTTGTAATACATTGTAGGTCTTATATGAAGTTTTAATAAAAGACCTTCTGTTTAAACGTTGTGTCCTTAATCTTATTTAGTTGAAATCAGACGTGATACCAAATTATTTATTATGAGAATAGTTTTTACGTTTTTGTAACTTTCCTTACAAAACATGGTATTGTAAAGGGAAAGCATTGGAATCGTGTCGAAAGTTGAAATTCGAGTTTTCGGCGAATCTACACATTTTAGGCACTATGGAACACGAAAAACCTAGTTTTAGCTTGATGTCTATCTGTCTGTGCAGTACTTCTATCTGTGCAATGTGCTACTATAACTTATGAACTATTCAACAAAATTTCACAGAATTTGGTAGGTAAGTCTCTTGTTTCTTACCGTGATATTGATATGATTTGGGTACTATTCGGAAAAACAAAACCTGCTGTTTGGGGGGGGGATAGGAAGGAATGGCCCTTAAAAATCTTCAAATTCGGAAATAAAGGACTACATATGCTCAAATGTATCAATCAAATGCATAAATTTTTGCGTAATTTTTGACTCCGACGAAACACCAATAAGGCCAATTCCATTTCCCCAGGACTACCCGTTGTTGAGATATTTCAGTTTTTGCGCATTTTTACGAAGTTGCTTTTAAAACTACGCCCGATCTCCAAATAAGTACGGAATTTTTAAATAAAGTTGCAAATTTAGTGAAATTCAACGTAATTGTACGTGTCTTATTTTGTTCAATAAAATTCACTTTAATTAATTATGAAAGACAGAAACGTAAAATAATATTGAGTCTGTAGTAAAAGCCGTTTTACTGCCCACACCAGATTTTTAATTTTCTTGGGGAAATAATGACCCTTACCAAAAATAAATTGAAGGGTTACTTAATTTCCATCTCTCGAAGAAAAGTTTATTTAAAATTAATAAATTGTTACATTTTGATGAAAAATACAATTTTGAGAAGTGCAAAGTTGCAATGAAGTACAAAGAAAAATAAAAACTCAAAGAAGTAGAAAATAAACTTCTATTTTATTAGTTAACTTGCATTTAAATATTCATTATTTTTTAAACAATTACATAATTTTTCTGAGATAATGAATAAATATAAAATTTATAAGGAATTAATATTATAATATTATAAAATAAATCTACAATAAATCTTTGGGTAGGATGCTTCAAGTAGTATTAGGTTCATGATTGGAAAAAATTTAATTCGTTCGACTACAGCATGATCTTCCTATACGATGCAAGCCATACGACTTCCAGAACCACATCGTTTGCATTTAAAAACTTAGATTTCTGAATGGAAAAACAAAACGTCTGCCAAAATTCAATTTCTCAATACGCTGCTCCTGCTTTTGTAGTAGAACAACCCTTTCAAGACACAACACCCCTTCGAACTGTAGTCGACAATGCTAGAATAATTAATCCCATTACTATCAAAGACTTCAACCAATTGACAACGTGGACGATGTTATTTATCGTATTGCTGGAAAGAAATATATGTCAAAAGTAGATATCAAATCAGCATTTCTGCATATAAAAGTGCATACCACCGAAATTCAGAAGACAGGCTTTGTAAGAGCGGACGGATAATACGAATTCCTAAGAATGCCAATTGGACTTTCTAACGGTTCTGCCACTCTGTCGAAAGCAATAAAACAAGCCTATGCTCAACTACTGGATAGAGGACTAGCTCCATATTTTGATGATTTGAGTTTAACGCACGACAAATTTGACGAACACCTCGAATGATTACGTCTTCTCTTTCTACACACATGCCAGCCTGGCTTTAAACTTTCTCGTTAGAAGTGTATCTCTGTTACTTCACAAATTCCTTTGTTGGGAAGGATACTCACGCAAAATGAAATACTCCCAGACCCTAACCGTGAGTCTGCAGTAAATCGTTACATTTCTCTACATTCTGTACATGAAGTACCAAGTTTCTTAGGTTTCGCAAACACCTTACATAAACACATCAAGGAATTTGCAACAAAAGCCAAGCCATTAACTGAACTTCTTAAAGGACAACATCACTCTTCGAAACCCAATTCCAAGAATAAAACACTTGTTCTGAACGCTGAACAAGAGTCAGCATTCGAAAAACTTCAAGAATTAGTTACTACTCCACCTGCGTTGGAATTTTTCACTCCTGGACTACTAACATTTGTTGAAACCGATGCAAGTTATACAGGAATTGGAGCCTGCCTTTTGCAGGAAAATAATGGGAAACGTCACATTATTGAATATTCTAGTCGTACTTTAAGTGCTCCAGAGACTCGATATCACTCAAATGAACTTGAATGTACCGCAATTCACTGGGCCTTAACAGTTAAATTTCGTATGCATCTTCTAAGCCAAAAATTTGTTTTGATAACGGATAACTACACTACAGCATATGTTGTTTCCAAAGGTCGCTGAAACCGAAAATTTGCTAGACATATCGTTGATCTCTCACAGTGTGATTTTGACATACAGCACCGCCCTGGAAAAAAGAACACCTTAGCTGATCATCTTTCTGGATATCCTGATCCCAGACCTTAACTATGCTTGACTATTAGTCTCAACTCCAATTCTTCGCTTATCTTCGAACAACAGAAAGACGAGTTTTGTTCGCAGATCATAACAAAGCTCAAATCGCCAATTAACAACAACAAAAATTATCATCAAATTCACAAAACATTTAATCTTGATAATGATATTTTGTTGCATCAAAAGTATACAGAACTAAAAGACGAAACTTATGCAATAGTTTTACCAAAATCACATCGACAAACAGCACTCAGTCTCTGTCACGACGATGGCGGATATTTTGATTTCGGAAAGACCTTACAGAATTTACGCTCACTATATTGGTGGCCAAAAATGTTACAAGAAACTAAACAGTCCGTAAGAAGTTGTGATATTTGTCAACGGACAAACAGACGTACAATTAGTACAAGCGGACTCTTAGGTGATCGTCCTCTTCCGTCAACACCATTTGAAGTTGTTTCTAGTGATCATATTGTTGCTTTTCCCCAAACAGCACCAGGGAACAAACACATAATTGTGCAAATCGACCATACTACTCGTTACCTCATCGCCAGAGCTACCTGGTCTCTCACTGCTCACACAGTAATAGAATCTCTCGAAGAAGATATTATTATGCGTTTCGGACCTCCTATGCTATACATATCAAACCAAGGTTCTGCATATATTGCTCGCCATATACAAATATACAAAACTTATATACGACATATACAAATATTCGACATATACAAAACTTTCTAAAAAATATGGCATCGAACATCGATCAACTCCACCCTACACTCCAGAGTCAAATTCTGCAATAGAACGTATGAATGCCACCCTCATAAGTGTTTTGACGAAATTTGCATACCATAATCCAACCAAATGGGACTCACTTCTTCCAAATACCTTACTTGTGATAAATACTATTCGACAAAGTTCAAGCAAATATTCACCATTCTTTTTTATAGATGGTTATAACCCTCGTCTACCAAAATAATTATATTTTGGAACCATTATGAACGAATCAACTCGATTAGAACAACTAGAGGACCCCCTTTATATTCGTGAAAATGCATTACTGAATATTGAAGAAACTCATCAAGAAAACAAACGTCGATTTGACCACAGACGACTCGACAAGACATTCAACAGCGGCGATCTAGTACTTTACTACTGGCCGCAAGCTCAAGACCATAAACTTACTCCAAAGTTTAAAGGATCTTTTCGCATTGTACATCAAGTCGGGGCCGTGTGTTACGAGATCGCTGATGTCAAAGGAAAAATCCCACCGAAAATAGTTCACTTTCAGACTCTCAAACTATATGCTCAACGTATCTCACCAAAACAGACGTCTACCAGAAAGATTCTGAAACCTGCGAAAAGGGATCTTCATCAGAAAGAACATTTCGTAATCGGACTTTAAGAAAACAATTATTGAACTTTTACAAGTGTAAAATTCTGAAATTGCTTGGGCCGTGTAAGCCGTCATTACGAAATTATGATGTATCTTGTATATAACTGCGCCATCTGTCGGGCTTTATACGTGTACATATGATTGTAAATAAATTAGTTTAGTTTCTAATTTTACAACATGTTATTATAAAGTGCTTCAAAATGATTTCTTGAATAGATATCTCATGAATATGTCACACGAACGCACCAGTAAGAGACGTTCACAAAAATGCAAAACACTTTTGCCGTGGTTAGGATTTATGTCGTAGCCAAGACTTGTCAAGAGCACCGACATGTGGTGTTAACAATTGGTCTACAGAACCGTAATGTGGTGCTAACGACTGGTTCTAGGCCACCGTAATGTGACTCTATTTGTCCAAGGCATGAGAAGCAAGATTATATTCAGAAAATAGTAGTATGCCCGTTCGTCGTAAAGAATATACAACATATAGAAACTTAAATTCACAATCATGTGCAAATTCCTACAGTATTTCTAAATGGTAATGTTATTCAAAACCTTCTATTACAATATGCAATTTAATGCTGCTAAAAAGAAGGTTACGCGCTATTCAAAATCATCTTTGCAGATTGATCGGAAGAATAAAATATCCTGGTCCTGTTCGTAAACAAATGTAAAATAAAATATGAAATTGAATCAATATATGTCAAAATGAAAACGCTAGAATTTCATTGAAAGATATACCCGCACTGTACCGCTCACAACTGAAATCGCAACACCATAAAGTTGTAGGTGTAGCTTTTTGTAAATCAGGCTATTGAAATAGTACGGCGAGATATGCAAATGATCACAGTTTCGTTACGCATAGTGACATAACACCTTGCCGAGCAGCATAAAAGCGTCGGGACAAGGTGGTGCAATATCACAGCTAAGCCGTAGCGTCATTGGTTTCAAGTTGTAAAAATCATTACATTATGCCAATGGTACGTCGACGTACCGCATACGTTCAGTTTCGGCAACAGAAAGGCAACAAATCATTGTTTTACATGAGGGTGGAATGTGCCTTCGAAGGATCGCTGAACTATTGGGTCATGATGTGAGCACAGTTCAATGGTGTGTGTTACGGCTCGTGAAAGACAACAAAACGATACGAAGATCAGGTAGTGGAACTTCCAGGTGTACCACTCTATGTGAATATCGTATGCTTCTGCGAAGCGTTGCGCGGGAGCCGTTTACCATAGCAACCGTGTTAAACCCAAATTTATCCCACACTACAGGTAATCTGGTTTCAACGCAAGCAATTCGAAACAAGTTGCAGGACTCCGAGGTAGACGACCTTTTCAACATCTACCGTTTCAACGTCTTCACCGGTTTCGTCGCCTCCAGGGGTGTCAAATGAGACGCAATTGGTCGACAGAATGGTGAAACAATCTGTTCACGGATGAATCACGATTCTGTTTTGTCATACCAGATGACCGTACTCGCGTATGACGGCGCTTTCAACACCAACACCAGGAAGCTTTTTCTATCAGTCGCCACACAGCCCCCTATCTGGTACCATGGTTTGGGTTAGTAAAACATTTGGTGAACGAACAACTTTGAACCACGTTTCTGGCAGTATCACTGGACAAAGATACGTCTCTAACATTGTGAGACCTGTGGTGGTACAGCCATATCTGTCAACCATCCCTGGACTGCTTTTTCAGCAGGATAATGGCAGACACATATTGCACGAGTAACTATGAATAGTCTACAAGGTTTTGATATCCTGCCTTTGCCAGCATATTCTCCAGATTTGTCGCCAAATGAGCATATCTGGGACATCATGGGTCGCCAATTAAGAGAACTCCCAATTCCAGCAAACTATGTTCTGTTACAAGCCCAATTGCATGGTGTGTGGAATGCCATCCCTCATCACACCATTTACCATCTCATTGACGGAATGCCTTGCGTATCGAATCCTGCATAGCCGCTTGGGGTGGGCCTATTAGATATTGATCTAATGTCGTTAAATTTCCATGCTTTCATTTTCCAGGCATGATTTTTTGATCATTTGTACATCTCCATGTTATAATTATATCAATTTCTTTATGGTGTTGTAATTTCAATTGTGAGCAGTATACTTACATTCTCGTCGATTAGAAGGTATAGCCGTATTACAATTTATGAGTTTGAAAAATATTTCCCAAAATAGAACAGATGATGTTAGAAATTGAAAATATCAATACTCTCCGGAAACTTTAACGTGATTGATATAATTCCATCCTATGATGCATGCATCCTATATGCATTCCTTTATTATTCAAAGTGAAGAAGATTTAATACATATCGTCTGCCGTATTACATTGGATTTAATTCCGTTGTTAAGTGACATGATATAATTTTCTTCAAATAAATTTGCGGGAAAATATCATCTGCATAATGCTATCTTTATGTAAAGTTTAGTTGTGTTTTTTTATTACTATCTCGACAATTCCTTGTCTTATAAACTCAAAATATGTATTAAATTTTAGGAAGAACTATTCCAAAGCTATTCAAAAAGTTTCATGAATTTCAATGTAGCCGTTCTCCAGTGATAATGAGACAAACAAGTAAATAAATAAACTCATACACACATACATATTTTCAATTTTATTGATAGAGATGGTGGTAATCTTATTCTTTATGGGATATGACATAACTTACATATAGTGGGATTACCTATGTAATATGACTTGTGAAAAACCGTATAAAACCCTCTAATTTTCCTCAGCGAGTAGAGCTATTACTATCTTTAATTGGAAGGTATTATTAGCCTTAAAGACGTTTCAGTCGCTTTTGTATTGAACTTTACGTTATGAGATACAGAATTATCGTTATCAATTACAACATTATACCATTTTCTTGTAGCAATGGGATACATAAATCTCGCAATTGTGAGACCAAAGTCTTGGTATTGCGAGACCATAGAAATATGATGACACCAGCGCGGTTGTTTTGAATTATTACATACATTATTACTACATGGTTTTGCCAGATATCAAAATATTTCTACATTCGATGTATATTTCTACACTCGATGCATATTTTTACACTCTACGTATATTTCAACACTCGACGTATGTTTCAGCACTTGACAACTATAAATACTAATATATATCTTCAACTGCATAGGATACATATTTACCACCCCACGATTGCTTCCCCGCCATGGGGCTGACTTGGTCCTTTTAAGACCTTTAAGTTACACATGGATGTTATGAATCATAACATATTGCTCACACATTGTGCAATACTGTTCATTCTCATCGGGCTCAACCCATAAAGAAAGGGGGGAGTAATTACTCAATGAATGTAATGTGTACGGAAAATTTAATTGCTAGTACGATACCTCCTCACATACACGATGGGACAGTTCGGCGCCAAGGTTTGAATAGCCCAAGACAGAAGGTGTATATTGTCATGTAAGATATATCGTAGTAAATATCTAAATTGTGTGAAACGATAAATCTCTTGAAAATTATGGACCCTGTCAAGTGTTCCGCGGCAAGTCACTCCGAGGCGTCACTCCGCAATCCAATAAATAGTTCGGAATTTCGTCCCATCCATTCTCACGCATAAATGATGTAACGAATGCTTTGAAAATTTTAGGAAATATCCAAATTATTCCGTAAAATATATAAGCATAAGATAGAACCGCCCCGCTGGAAGGCATACGGCATGATTATCCATCATCTCGATAACAAGATGGGCACCTAGTCCACAGCAAGATCCAGCGGGGCAGTGGCGACAACGCCGACCACGCAGAACCAACCGAAACCCAGGCCAGAACCTTCCCCAACTACCACAGCGACGCAACGTCCCGGAGCCGCCGAAAAACAGGAGAGACCAAGGTTGGAAGCCGCAAAACAAAGGCCAAAAGGCAAGCGAGACACTACCGCACTGCGCCCAGTCCAAATTCATCCTCTGACTAGAGTCAACTACTTATTGACAAAACAGAAACGTGTACAAAACTAAGAGACAGAGTCCCAAACACAGAGCCAATCCTAGTAGTAAAACATAAAGAAAATAGGTAACAAACTTAGTCACATATAATAAATCAAAAAAAGTACAAACATCGTCCAAAAATTGGAACTATAGATTAGGCCAAAGCCCGTTCTCTTTTATATACGTATAAGAATTTTCCTGTCTCTTTCACCTTGGTCCATCCTTTTTTGATACCTTCTGCTCAACGCCCGTACCTTGCTTCGAATTTGGGATTCCACTATACTGCGTTCTTCACTTTTGCCCTATTAAACTTTCTTCCAGCAAAATTAAGCCAACCCATTCTCAATAACTTCAACATAGTTATTGATTTCTATAGTGTCCTTCTAATCGGAGCTTAACTCCCATACTAATTCATGGATTGCTACCTTGGCATCCAACCAATTTAGACTGCCCAGTTTACATCTACTTCGGATTTTATGGTTTGCCTGTAATTTGGTAAACTCACATATAATATAATTGTGATCAATGGCAGTTACTGTATCCACAATATTCCAATTCCTGATTCTATCACCTTTCAGATTTCGTACAAAACACAAATCGATCCAACTTTCATTCAACGTACTGGAGTACGTGGTACTCGAGAAGTCGCCCCATATAAACAAGGCCCTATGGTAATAACTACCTATAAGTCCATCAAGCACACTTATAACCCCGTGAATGTCCTCTGAAGATGGGCAGTAGGCTGCTGCTAATATTATTTCATCATTAGCAAAACTGAGGGTGATTGCCACGATATATTTAGATTTGATTAAAATAGAGTAATGTAGTTTAATAGCAATAATTATTCTTGCTCTAAGAAGTCCTTCCAAATAGATAATCTCATATCTATTAGGAAACCCCACAATCCTTCCTTCGTAATAATATGGTTCATTTATTAAGGCAATATACTTATTGTACGCCATCATTTCCTGTGAAAGAGTAAAATTAGCCGCACGTGCATGGTTTAGATTAATTTCAATGAAACCAATTCTATTCATTGTCTCCATGATCAATTTTGTTAGAGACGAAAACGATTTCTCTTTTGTAAATTTCACAATTATGATCGTTGCAGCTATGATCGATCTCATATTCTGTTTTGTACCTAGTATTGTGATTCAAACAGTTATGACAAGACTTATTATTGTTACATAGATTTTATCTATGTTCTCTACTTCCACAATGTATACAAATTTCTGGGTTAGGCCAGTACTTGCTAATATGTTCGTATCTCAAACATTTATAGCAAACATGGGGTCTGATATATTCTTTACAGTCCAATCTACTCCAACCTAGAATCAACGTTTTCCTTCTTCCAACAACCTTTCTAAAAGTTATTCGATCCACAGAGATAGTCCAGTTATCTCCTCTATAGAGGACCAGTTATCTCCTCTAAAGACAATATATTGTCTTTGAATGAGGTTCTTACATTTATGGTAATCTTCCTCTAGATCGTTTAGGGAAATTAGCTTTTCTCTAATTTCCTCCTTGGTAGATCCTGCTTCTGTTCCGTATATGATTATTTATGCCAACTTTTTTCTTGGTTTTTCAATTATAAACCCACTCTTAAGTTCCGTTTTGGTATCCAATTCCTGTATCAGAGTATCCATTTCACTTGACTGGGTGGTTTCCACAATAATCCCCCCTTTTTTTATCTTCCTCACGCCTTTGACACTTACCCTTAATTTATAAGGGTCTGTTAGACTTTGGATATGTTGCTTAGTTTTATTCGAATCCTGTCCGGCGTTAGGATAAATAGCTGTTACATGTGTAGTCCTCTTTAGACTGCTAGATCGTCCGCTAATCGTCTGACCTATTGGTTTTCTAATGCCATCCCTGGCCACTATTTTGGCCTAGGAAGGTTCGGCCTCCGCACTTTCCAACTTGCATGTAATCGTTGCTATCAATTTTTGTTGATTAACAATTATTGTCAACAAGTTTTTCAATTCCTCTGTGACCTTCTGTTGTGGTCCAATATTTACTTTACCAGAGATCATAGCCCGTACGGTTCTTTCTTGACAGTCCAGAGCATCTTTGAAATAACAATGGTAGTCCGTAATGATCTCACCACTATGTGAATCGATATGTAGAAAATCAGTGTCCTCTTGATTTCCCATAATTATCCGTGTTAGGATATTCAATTTAAAGTCCACTATCAGTAAAGTACTGTGGTTTAATTCACAATTCTAATCACCAATGCTTGTGAGTCCGAACGGGGGCGCTGATGTCACACTGAGTCTCAGTGTGAGTCTTAACACTGAGTCCCAACACTGAGTCTCAACCGATGAGTCGGATTCAGCCCCTCCTATTGAGGGGCCCATAAAATAAATAAAAACAATTGATTAAAATATGTTCGGAAGTTTTTTAAATAAAAATAATAATTTAAACCATAATATAAGACAAAATCACGTGACCCACTTCAAAATAAAATATGGCATCCATCTTTTCTCCCAATGTCAAAATCGTGATGTATAAAGTTCTTTTAATATGATTTATAACGTATTGCATCCGTCTTACAACCACTTTATTTTTGCGTATTTTCTGCACATCTATATTCTGCACCAATGCAATTACAATATTTTTAACTTGAAATAATCATCAAACTTTGATTATTCCTGCAACGAAGCCAAATTTCAACGTATGCAGAATGTAAACAAATCAAGCTGTAAGAGGAGTTGTATAAGAATTGCTGAATTTTTTAACGCAAAATTATTTATCTCTGCAGTCTGGAATATTGGTGAAATGAATGAAATATTCATTGATTTTACATACAGAAATAGACAATTTTATCGCATTGCCTTTTTCGATGAAATTTTAAACATGGAATTAGAAAGTACTTTTACATCTACAGTTTTAATAATTTAATTAAAATAAATTATTCTAGAACTGTGATAGTTTTATAAATATCACCGCTGAATGTATCGCATTTTAAAGATGTTTAAATAAAATTGCATTGCAGTTGGAAAGTGTTTCATAATCAGTGATTTATTCATGATTGATTTTTCTTGTTAAATTCTGTTTCGCTACGCTGGCGACTGACAGACATTCGCTTATAACCATATTGTGTGATATAAGCGCCCTATGTAACAGATTTAATGTCAATTCCTACTTATTAGATAATGCTCTACAACTCTGCAACTGGTGTTTAACACTTTACAACATCGTTGAAAAGTGTTTATGACTTTGTTCATTCTGGCTGTCTATCTGTCGGTCAGTCACTTCGCACGATAACTGCCGTAAAAATGACTTTATCAAAATGAATTGTTAGTATGTTGTTGGCAATATCTGTGGGACATATGGGAATGTAAATGAATAATATCACCCAATAAGTTTTGGATTAAACCCGGGTTGAAAAAATAAAACATACTGAACCCTATGAGACCTAATTTTTTTAATTTTTTAAGCGAATTTAAAATTCGCAAATTGTTTCGAAAGTTTTAGGAAATATTCAAATTATCCCATAAAATATGTAAAAAAAAATTTCAGAAAAATATTTTCGATATTTTTTTAAATAAAAATTAAAATATTAATTACACCCATATTATATGAAGAGAACACGTGACCCACTTCAAACTAAAATATGGCATTCATCTTGTGTCAAAATCTTGATTTTCAAAAAAAAATTTAATTTATATTTACTGTTGCATCCGTCCTAAGAACGCTTTATTTTTGCTGTTTTGCCATAAATCTATAATCTGCGCCAACTCAATTACAATATATTTGAGTTTAAATGCTTATCAAACTTGGTTATATCTTCAACGAAACTTAATTTTAACTAAATTAAGCTTCATTTCAACTAATTAACTTATTTTAACTAAATTAAGCTTAATGTTAATTGCAGAATGTAAACACATCAAGCTGTAAGATAAGTTGCATACAAATTGCTGTATTTTTTTAACTCACAATTATTTAGCTCTGGAGTCTAGGATAAAGCTGATATGAAATATTCATTGATTTTACATAGAGAAGCAGACGATCTTATAGCATTGCATTTTTCGATGAAGTTTTAAGCATATAGTTAGAAAATACTTTTACATCCATGCTTTTACACTTTTAAGTAAAATAAATTATTGTAGTATTGTGATGAATGAATGAAATGGAATAAAAGTTAATGAATGATATATTTACAGTTTTTACGTAGAGAGCTAAGCGATTTATATTTCGATGACGTCATTTGAATAAATTTCATTTTTTTTCGATGAAGTTTTAAGTATTTAAATATAATAAATTTTAATAGTATAGTGATAATTTAAAAATATTACCACTGAATGTATCGCATTTTAGAGATGTTTAAGCCAGGCGATTTATATTTCAATGACGTCATTTGAATAAAGTTCATATTTTTTGGATGAAGTTTTAAGTTTTCAAATATAATATATTATTGTAGTATTATGATAATTTAAAAAATATTACCGATGAATGTATCGCATTTTAGAGATGTTTAAATAAAATTGCATTGCAGTTGGAAAGTGTTTCATAATCAATGTTTTATGCATGATTGATCTTTCTCGTTTGCATTCTGTTTCGCTATGTTGTCGATTAACAGACATTCGCCTATAACCATATTGTGTGATATAAGCGTCCAATGTAACAGGTTTACTGTCAATTCCTACTCATTAAACATTAAACACTACTCTACAACTCTGCAACTGTTTTTTTAAATTCTGCGTTGCTATGTTGCCGACTTCGTTATATTAAATTTTTAACTCGCCACAAGGAGAGCTTCAATCGTTTTTGTTCGATCGAAAATGGTTAGTTTACTATAATTAGACCTTGATGCAGCACTCATGAGTCTTTACTTATAAAGTCGTTAGGGGTGCTTAAGGAATTTCCTACCAGCGTTATATGCTACGTATTTCAAGGGAATTAAATCGTTTTTAGAAATAACAGACACATTACCACGACTAGTTTTGCCCCAGCCGGCCACTCTTGCCTTTATCCCAACTCGAGACATTTTCGGGTCTACAGACAGACAAATCGGCCTCAGTCTTTCGGAGTAGAAGACAGGTCTCTCTAGCTTGATAATGGCGATGTCGTTGACGGGCTTATCGAAGTTGATGTCGTAGGTTGGGTGGAAGCTGTAGCCACTTATCCCAATCATCAATTTTCTTTCGTCTGTACGGTGCATGTTCAGTATCACGCTGATCTCTCTCATTTCGGGCTTCTGGATCAATTTCTTGACCCACGTGATGGATCGGTCATAGTTAACGAGACTGAAATGTGAAAATGGATTTCATTAATAACGATTAGTGGTCGATACGACTTGCCATATAAAGATTGTTAAAAAAAAGATGGTAACGGGACACACTCATATAATTGCATTTTCTAAAAATAAAATCTGATGTGGTACTAATGTGGTACTAATGTCATGTGGTACTGATATGGTATCTGATGTGGTACTTACTTTAACATGAGTACTTTAATTCTTTCTTTCTGTGGTACACATTTAAAAATGAACATTTGGTTGGCGTTTATGTCTTTATATATAATAATTAAATATTTGAGTTGACTTAAATTGTCAATCTTAAATTGCCAGTAAATCGTATAACCATACATTACATCGTTGCTGCATTATAACCCACAATAAATTCTTTGTGCGAGTTCTTTAAATGTAAGTATAGTAACATACTACACAATTAACTTCAACCATTTTAAATTTTAAAATAAACAGTTTTTATTACATATATGCAATTATGTTCAATTTGTATTACCTATATATATATATATATATATATATATATATATATATATATATATATATATATATATATATATATATATATATATATATATATATATTATTTTGTGTTTTAAATTCTGTTTTCTACATACTGACTTCTATTACATCTTTTAATTGTACATTTACATTTATTATTTGCTTCTGAATTCATCCATCTACCTTTTGATTTTCATACTTGCAAAAAACTTTTTTAAAAAAGGTAAAACCTATTGTAAAGCTGCATTTGCGCTTATTACAGAGTTTATTCTATTTTTAATTTTAATTTAATTTTATTTTATTTTGTTTATTACTATCGCTAACGCATTTCTATACTTTAACTTCAAGCCCATCTATGTCTTAACATGGCCCTCTATGGATATTGTTTTTATTTAGCTAACTCTTTCATTCCTTCAATATATGTTACCTTCTATCTTTATCCTTAGTCTTGGTCTATAGTTACTCATTTGTTACAGATATGCTAGAGATGTTTTTTTTTATATACATGCAGTAGTTTATGCATAATTTTCGATTAAAATCTTTCAATTTATATATACGTATATATATATATATATATATATTTAAGGAGGAGGAGCTAGGTGTGTGAGTCCAAGCCTACTATTTCAGCCCACCATTATTTACTCGGGCTTTTATAACAGCAGATTGGTACATCTCTGTTTTCTTTCTGGACATTGCACTTCATGTTGGACATTCCTTTGCTTGCATAATTTTTGAAGCTCAGACTTTTCTGCGGATCATTCGTGACTTTTTCACCACCTCTTTGCACATTGCCTGCATATGGGTCATTTTCTGTAAACGGGAGTTTAACATTTTGTAGGTGATTTAATAAAAGTTTGCATTACTTGGGACTGATATTGGACACTGATGATCAATTTGACTATATTATACTTCATATTTGTCACCCTTTAACTAAAGAAACGATTTATATTTTTAATATTTAGAAAATTAGTTTTTTTTATTAAATGGCATACCCCTGTGTGTCGCAACAGCCAAATGATAAAATCACAACTTCATTTACAAGCCTTCAATTTTTAGTTTTCTTTTAATTTGATGTTTTATATTAAATTAAACAATTTAAAAGAAAAACATTAATAAACAAGAAAGATCATTCATGCATAAAGCATTGATTATGAAACACTTTCCAACTGCAATGCAATTTTATTTAAATATCCTTAAATGCCATACATCCAGCGGTAATACATTTTTAAATTATCACAATTCTACAATAATTTATTATGTTTGAAAACTTCATCGAAAACAATGAACTTTATTTTAATAACGTCATTGAAATATAAAACGCCTGGCTCTCTATAAAAGAGCAGTAAAAATTTCATTCATAAACTATTCCTCTCATTCATAAACTTTTCCTCTCATAAACTATTCCTCTATTCTATTCCTCTCATAAACTATTGCTGTATTCTATTCCACCTCATAAACTATTCCTCTCATTCATCAAAATATTACAATAATTTATTTTAATTAAAAACTTAAAACCATGCTGGTAAAAGTAATTTATCTCTGTACTTAAAACTTCACCGAAAAAATCTCCTATAAAATCGTTTGCTCTATATGTAAAATCAGTGACTGTTTCATTCATATCCACTATATTGCAGATTCCAGCGCTAAATAATTTTGCGTTAAAGAAATTCTGCAATTCTTATACAACTCATCTTACAGCTTGATGTGTTTACAATCTCCATAAGTGAAAATTAGGTTTACTTGTAGAAATATTCAAAGTTTGATGATCATTTAAACTCAAATATAATGCAATTGCGTTATTTCAGAACATTGATACACACAAATAAAGCAAAAATAAAGCGGTTTTAGGGCGGACACAATACTAAATATAAATTAAAAAGAATTTAAAAAATCACGAGTTTGACACAAGATGGATACCATATTTTATTTTGAAGTGGGTCACGTGATCTCTTCATATAATGGGTGTAATTATCCTTTTAATTTTTATTTAAAAAACTACTGAATATATTTTTCTGATTTTTTTTAATATATTCTATGGGATATTTTAATTATATCCTAAAACTTTCGAAGCAATTTGTGAATTTTAAATTCGCTTAAAAATGTTTGAAAAATTAGGTCCTATAGGGTTCAATGTATTTCAGTTTTTCAACTCGTGTTCAATCCAAACCTAATTGGGTGATATTATGCATTTATATTCTCATAAGTTCCACTGACCGTCTGAACAACATACTAAAATTCCATTTTGATAAATTCATTTTTACGGCAGTTATACTGCTAAGGGACAGACAGACAGACAGAATGAACAATGTCATAAACACTTTTCAACTATGTTGTAAAGTGTTAAAAATCCACTATGAATTACAGTAATATTTTAAATTATTTAAAACTGTCTTCTAGCTATTTTGTCATTCACCTCTCTTTAAATTTTAACACCTCTTTCTGTACATAGATGACAATAAAATATAATTAACGTAGTATTATTTATTACGAAAGGCCAGGTTCAACATTTCAAGAGTTTTACTATGTTCTAAATATCATTCTGTGCAGGGAAATATTATGAAACTGAACAATTTCAGGTAAGTATTTTTATTCCTTATCATACATCTGTCATTAATTATTCTAAGAACAAAAAAGTAAATAATTTTTTTAACATATATGTGTGCCTAGTTTGTGTAGCAAACCGCATATACCTAAACTTCATAAAACCCCCCTTAAAATTTAGACCTGTCACTAATGGTTATAAAACATATTTAACTTATGCCAATGCTAGACTATTAAAACTTCTGAAGAACATATTGAAAGAAATAAAAGATTCTGGTGTTTATTTCATAAATAATAGTTGTGAAGTAATTGAGAAACTTAAAAATATTTCTGACGATTTACAGTACAGGAGTTGTGATTTTAATGACCTTTTTTGCAATATCGATATAAATGATCTGTTTTGCATATTAATGGAGATGTATGAAAAGTATGAGATGCAAAACCTCATTAAAATACATATTTACAAGTGTCTGATCGAAATGGTCTTGTTTGAAACTGTGATGTTTGAAACTGTGATGTTTGAAACTGTGACTTGTTTGAAACTTTATGATGGAACTGAATTTTATAAACAGCGTAATGGCATTCCAATGGGAGGGGCTTGCTCCTCTATTCTTGCTGATATATACTTGAACAAATACGAAGAGGGAACTCATATATTAAATGAGATTGTATATATTCGTTATGTGGATGACATATTATATGCATGCCACGATGACCGGGATCACTTGGATTTTACTTTTTTTCCATCAAATTTGACATTGACAGAAACTTCCCGTAACATAGATAATAGTATTAATTTTTAGATTTAACTATATATAAACAATCTAATGGTAAAGTAAGTTTTAAATTATATGATAAAAGAAATGACTTTAATTTTAAAATAAATTACGTAATTAATTGGCATTCTTGTCTACATCGTAATGTTTTTAGAAACATTATTATAAATTTTTTAACAAGAAGCAAACGTTTAAATAGCAGTGCAGAAAATCGTTTTTTAAGTGATCTGGGCTATCTAAATGAAGCAATTGCAATGGGTTACCCTCTACGTTTTCTTAGTGACATATTATGTAAATTTTTCAGCATAACCGTAGCTGAGAGTTACAACTTATATTTAAATGGGAGTACACTTTCAGTCAATCATGTTATCATTTTTTTATTTATTTTCGGAAATGCTGCCACACCACAGGCGTCAATGTTCTTGTTGGTTTTTTGATGTGGTGAACTTTGGTTAAGGGGAAGCTTGCAAAGTAAAAATCTCATGTCTCCGCATGAATTAAGAGGGGGATAGTCTTTTTTATGAATATAATACGGGTATGCTTAATGACCGGTGAAGACTTGAGCCGTGGTAAAATGTGTTGACTTAATATAAACTCCTGTTTGTAAAAATTGCACCACCATGACGGAATCATCACAGTTGAAAGAAATTTATGTCACAAACGATCCGTATTGATACACATAAACGATTAAATTTACAAACCAAAAAAATAATGTTACATGTCGAAAATCAGTATTTGATAAAGCCACCAAGCGATGCAATAAGTACTTCTGCCCGACGTGGCATCGAATCAAACATATTTTGAATTTGTAACTAAGGAAGGTTGCTTCTATCTGAACCAAAGTTCAGCTGTATTAGCTACAGGACGAGAGTCACGAGCGAAACGCTAGACTATCACGCTTAGCAGTCGTCGAGTATGACGTTGAATAACGCACTCAGGAATTTGGAGTTCACCGTTATAGCGTCTAACGCGGCCCCAAATTAAAGAAAGCGGGATTCATCGGAAAAGATGAATTGTTCCCCATCAGCACACCAGTGTCTATCTTGATGAGCTCATTGTAGCTGCAGGCATGGATGGTTTTGCGACAAGGGAATCACGTACAAAGGAATTCTTCCACGTAGTCCATTGTGCAGAAGACGCCGACGAATTGTTGGAGCAGACAATGACACATCTTTACCAGTGCTCCAATGTTCTGCTAACTGTCGAGATGAAGTTGTACGGTCCATAATTGCCATGCTAATGGGGTGTCTCTCATCCCGTGCTGACGTAACATTTTGTTGTCCACTGCCGGATTTACGACTGGTCCGGTTCTCTTCAGTCCACTGTTTTCACATTCGCATCACTGCCATGGCATTGCGCATCGCACGAGCTGCTATTGCACGATAAGAATAAACTCCTTCACGAAAGCCGATCATTCATTTCTGTTTAAACTCCGTAACTTGCTCATATGGCGGCCCTCTATCATCGTAGTGACTTATCATGAAACGTGTACCACTGTACCACAGATTATTTTCAACGTCCCGCTGCAACTCTTTTTTTAAACGGCTAAAACAGTTTCGAGGGCGCTGCTCAGTCCACGCATAGGAGGTGACTCTGAAATTCTAATTATTTGCATAGCACACCTTAATTTGCATTTTCTGTAAGATTCAGCTCAATTGAGTGATTTCTTCATGGTGTTGCAATTTTTACAAACATGAGGACATGTGTTAGTTGATTTGTAGAAGTTGTAGGTAGAATACTCAGCTGTTGTGTGTTTTCAATGTTCGTGTCTTTCTTAAGTTTATGCTTCTTGGGAATGATTTTAATGCGGGGAAAAGGGAAATACATTTAAGATTTCAAAAGAGGGGGAAATCAAACTTGCAGAGTGTTTTATAGTAATTGTCTGCAGGTAGGCCCAGTGCCTCTGATATAATTTTCAGACCCCACTGCAACAAATGTGCAGGATTCCCTACTATTTTCTATTTTACAAGTTATTGACCTTTTTTCCTTTCATTGTTTATGCGACACGGGCCTCCAAACCTCCCTGAATTTTATGCAAAGCATTTTTTGCGTCCGTCTGTCAGCGGCTTTGAGGGATCACAGTTGGTATGGGCGGCCCTAGCCTTAAAAATATGATATATAAATATGATATATAAGTTATGGCCCTATATGATAAGTTACAAGCACCGTAAGTATTTTATGTCAAAGAAAGTATGTACAAATGATTACTCACTTATTGATACAATGTGCTGCTGTCAGAACATACTGAGTGTCGATTAACGTCCCACCACACTTTGTCTTTCCACCATGGTAAATAGCAACCTAATCCAAATGCAAACTTTTGTTAAAAAATAAGGTACAAATAAAATGCATGACAATCGGTATACTAATTGGTGTGGAAAAAATGGAGCTTTTTCTAAAAGTATTTTCAGACTCTCTTGAAGCCCCTCTCGTGACCTTTTAAAGAGCCTTCCCGCCCCAACCCTGAATCAAACCTTGGATCTCCGAACTGGCTAACCGACGTTCTACCGTTGAGCTACTGTGACCAAAATTTAAAGCCTTTATCGTAGAAGTGGACTCTGCATTCTCGATCATCTAATGTCCGATTGGAAGGTTACTGACAATCTAACTGACCACCTCCTGCTATTTTTACCCCAGGTTAGCCTGCATCTACTACTAATTTTACCTAGGTGAGTATCCTGCGTGGTCGTTATCCTCTCAAGCTGAAATCGGTGCTCAATCTGCCAGAGTCCACTGAAACCGTACTAGTCACACTAGGGTCACTTTGAGATCTCCGACATTTTTGTAATAACCTACAGGGTTGAATTGTTCGGACGCAATTGTAAAAAGCCTTGTCGCCCCAAACCGGGAATCGAACTCTGGATCTCCGAACTGGCCAGACGATGCTCTACCGTTATTTCAAATTCTTTTCGAAGAGATCCCTACAACCTAGAAGGCTGAATCTTTGTACACATATAGTGTCAATCACTGGACCAAATAACCGGATTTTCAGAGTGAATAAAATGGCAGGGTATGGTAAAATCTATCACAATATTTTCGAAATCTCTCCCGGGCCCCTATTTGGTTGATACTCGACCACGGAACAAAACCTAGCTGAGTCAATTTTCGATAAAAAAAGACTATATTGAACTTTAAGCCCCGTAGATTTTATCTATATTAATGAAACATCTACCGTACTGACAAGTCTAAAGTTTTACACATAGGAGCATCTCCCGGCCGCCCATTTTGCTGCCCCATGTCCTCGGACGAGTCGGACGGCCTGGGCTTTCGACATAGGAGTTAATGCATCTCAAAGGCCTTATTCCAAAATTTTAATTAGATGTTTCTAATATGGTATGAAAACAACAAATGTAGAAATTAACGTTTTGAGTACTTATTTTTGTTCCAATGAAGTAACAAAAAATAACTTCTCGATAAGCTGGATCTTTAATTCATAGAATTTTTAGAAGATACATTTGTGTGTGAAATTTAAATTTACTAAATTTAACCACGTACACATTTTAGCCCTCTAACATCCCCCAAAGCAGGGGCATACTTTCAAATTGTGGGTTTCCTACAATCATTTAATACGCCCCCTTACAAATTTGATTTCCCCTTCTTTATGGAATGTTCATGTCTTCCCCGCTCCCCAAACTAAAGTAATTCGGGTCACTGTCCTTCTGGCCCTCCCTACTCGAGTGGCATCTGTACCCCATTACGTCCTAAGCTGCCCAAATGTACTGTTGCTAATTTGAAGAACACCGCCATATTGGAAATAGTGGTAACCGAAGCGAAGGTCGAACTGGATGACTTGGAACTTAACAGTTATGTGTAAGGGAGTTGTCCTACAATAATTACATTTTACCAATATATATACCAATACATACAATTTGCTGAACATACAAATTTTCACTTTCAAAATCATATTTTTCTGAAATTTTTTGAATTCAAGATTACAACAGATAAGCACATTTTAGAATCTCTTAAACAAATTTTGACCATTTTTACAGTCTTGCTTGTGTGTGTGTGGTTTTGACACCAAAATTCACAAACGAGTGTACCAATGCAATTTCATGTCTAGAGACTTCATGTGTAGAAAAGGAACCAAATAGAACTTCTACTAATTCTCTTAATTTTAGGATTCGAATAAGTCAAATTTTCAGTTTTTCATAGTAGTATTTCTTAAAGAAAAGAAAGATGATTTCTGAAATAAAAATACTAACATACAGTATATGGAGGAACTATTCCATTGATGATAATGGTTTAATCTAAATCGTTTTTTTTTAACACAAATGCATAATAGGTGTCTTTTAAAGAAGTTATATGTAATATTTTAAAGAATTACTTGGGCAATAAATGTGAAAATATATATTTTTGTACATTCCTTAACAGCACGTGGTAATGTATAAGGAAAGTGCATGGAATCGTGTCGAAAATCGCAACCAGAGTTCTCAATGAACCTACACGTTTCAGGCACTGTGGAACACAAATTTTATTTTTAGAGTGTCCTCTGTGTGTGTGTGTTCGTCTGTCTGTATGTGTTCACTTTAACTCAAATGCTATTCAACGAAATTTCATTAGAAAAATAGAACCTGCATTTTTTTTAACCTGCCCAAAGTCTTTCTGTTTTTGAAAAAGACACTGAAATAAAAATTGCGTTTTCTCCAATGTATCAATTAAATTCTTGCTCTATATTGAATTTTTGACGACGAAAATAATGAGATAAACCTGATTGTTATAGGACTAACCGTTCTCGAGGTATTTAAGTGGTGTGGTTTTTGGCATTCTTGCAACGCTTCCTTTAAAAATACACCCTTTAGCCAAATGAAAACGAAAATTTAAGTAAAACCTCAAATTCAGTATAATTCTGATTATTTATCCGTGTCTTATTTTACGTAATTAGATAATTCAATTTAATGAATTATCAAAGAAAGAAAGAACGTCCGTCCATAACGCTTGGCGAGAAATTTAGAGGGACGTCGCCAACTTAGCGACTTTTTAAATGTTGATAAATTGACAAAAATATCGCGAAATTGATAAACAAAAATGACGCGAAATGAGACGTAATGTTTCGAAAAGTCTAATTTCCGTCATATAGCGGGCATACATTCTAGCATATAAGAAATACTTGTCTGCATGTTTATCTGTAACACTTGGTGATTCATTTGGCAAACTTGGCGAATAATCTAGCAAAATATAGCCAATTTAGCAGATTAACGAAAATGTCATTAGAATTGCAAAAATGATGCTAAATTAATGAAGATGACGACAAGTTGATGAATTAATTATTAAAATATTTTTCTATATGGACTATATCGCTTTATGAAAATGCTATTAATATGGATACTTGTTAATTTAGAGTTGCTTGAAATATAAGTTAATTGGGTACTTTGAAATATTATTACATGATGTCAGCCGGAAAATCGCCAAATGTATAATTGGGTGTTAAAAACACAGTACCGTGGATCTTATGCGGTATTTTTTTTTTTACTGTAAAAGAGGTAAATTTATTGCATTATATAAGGAAAGTCATGTGTTGCCCATATTAGATTTTTACTTTACTTATATACATAGTATGATGTATAAGGAAAGTATTGTGACGGGGTCGAAAATTCGAATTTGAGTTTTCGACAGAAGAGCACATTTCAAGCATTCCTGATCACGAATCGAACGTTTTTGAGGGGATGTCTATGTGTGTGTGTGGGGGGGGGAATATGTGAGCGTGTGTGTCAGTGAGTCTGTGGATACGACTATACGAGTAATGAGCATGGATACGAGTAATGAGTATGTGTGTGTGTGTGAACGAATGGAGCAATTTGAAAGAAATTTGGCACAAAAATTACAATCCGTGAATACTAGAAGTCTATAGTTTTAAAATGAAATCGAATGTTCAGAACCCCCTAAATTTTCGAGTGAATGTTTGAAAAAATCATCAAAAAATTAAAACCTTTAAATATGCATATAGCTATTTCTTATGTAATGTTTCCTTAGAAAACAATTGGCATAAACTTCAGAACGCTAGCAAGAACCGTTCTCAAGATATTGCGCATTTTTCAAAAAAAATTATCAAAAAAACCCATAAATTAAAAAATAATATTAAATGTTGAGAAACATATTCACTTTTCATATGTAATATCATGCGATACATTTGGTGACATCATTCTCGTGGATCTAGCTCGTTCCATTCATGAGAAAAGTTACTTTTGAGTAATACTTTTGTAATTGAAAGTCAATAGTCATTTCTCTGCTATAAAAATAACTTATTTCTCCATCCATAACGCTTGGCGAGATTTTGGCGACGAATTTGGCGGAATGTCGCCAACTTAGCGACTTTTTAAATGCTGCCAAATTAACGAAATCTCGCCAAATAGATAAAAATGACGCTAAATCAATGAAAATAAAGACTAATTGACGAGAATTCAATATCTTGAAAATAATATAAGTATCTACTATAAGAATAACCTTTTTTTACTGTAAAAGTAGTAAATTCAATGCATTATATAAGGAAAGTTATGTGCTGCCCACATCAGATTTTTTAGTCTGGTTATGATTGCGATTGAAGTAGATTTAAACACAATATAACATGAATGTGTGAGAAAATCGAGATAAAATATAAATTAATTCTGAAATATATGCATTGATACAATTTTAAATTAGAAGGTAGAAGGTTACTTACCATCCACGGAAACTCATGCCAGTGGGATACTTCTGTATTATCCCCTATAATTCGGTGTGGTTTGAAATATGGAATGCCACAATCTGTCGCAGGAAAAAAAAATCACATGTTTCTTTATAATCATGATTTAGAAAATGAATTTACATTAATTCAAGTTGCTATTGAATTACAGAGGAACTAGTATATAAAGCTCGTCAAATAATACAATTAGCTAAATACTACTTGTGCTGCACACTTAAAAATAAGACTTTAAGTTGGTTTTTCAACTGACTGAATTATTCACATTTATGGTCGAATATAGTAAATCGTCAATCATTAAACATTAAACACATTGCGCTGTGTACCGCTTTTAAAACCCACCATATTAATCTTCAGTGCGGGTTCCTGGAATCGAAAACATTAACATACTACGATGATTAATTGCACCATTTTAACTTTAAAATAAAATCGTTTATTAACAACATAGGTAGATTGCTTATTAAATTAATTACAACAATTATTCATTAATTGCGGCGGAGAGAGAAAATGTAAGACCAGTTAATTAAAATGCCTAAATTGCATTTATGACCGCCAACAATACTTGCACATACCTGTTGGTCATCTTTAGACGTTGACACACAGCTCTTTCTTTGGTTCTGTTGCATCTCGAAATCTGCCTTTGTAGTTCTGTATATCAGGACATGGACATTTAAGTGCAATCTTTACGGAACACTCTGTTTGCAAAACTTCCGGAATACGTCTCTAACTGCATCTCTGGCTATTTTCGTTGCTATCGCTCTCGCTGCAGATCTTTCGAAGAAGTCTCCTGGTGTCTATCTATGAAAAATCTCTATTGAATCCCACGTAGAAGTCGTGTATATCATTTTAGAACCTTCGGTTGCCGCCTCCTTTTTGCCTGCGGTCTGTAACGCCCCTTACACTACGATTGGCCGAACTTAGGGCAATGCCACCACACATCTAGAACTAACCACTCTCGTGGCTACACCTTGGCCTCCAAGTTTTATTGCCTACTTTGACCTTTTGGATCAGGGTGCCATAAAACTGGCGTCCCCAAATTTGATGCTATTGTTAAACATTACAGACATCGTAAATACAAACATAAAACTGTGTCACTAAATCTTTCTCAAAATCTGGTCTCACGCTACTGTCGCAACAAATTTTAGCAGATGTTTTATGCCCTTCATTCTCCTCTTCATAATTTACATAGAGAGAAATTTCCATGTGATTTCTTTACTGGACAGAAAATAATCGGAAAAGAGTCAGTTGTTTTTGTTATAGTGACATAAACATTTTCGAGAAAAGTGATCTTCTAATTTCGTGAATTTTAAAGATGTGGTTCAGACTTTTTTAAAAGTACAAATGTTTTAGGTATTTTCGAAGAAAGTTTCTGAAATCGGACGAAAATTATCTTATTTCCGATTGCGCCACCCCCTCTCGCTTTTTCATCTGAGTATTGATCCATCTGAGTCACTGTTAATCCGATGAATATGCAATTTTCGCTGATATACACAGTTCCCTTTTCGTTAGATTTTTAATTGTACCTGCTAACCACTATTCTGATCTTATTTTGTTCTTTTCCGAAAACCAGCGCTTTTATTAACGTATTAACTCCCGCATACAGGCCCCCCATATTCAATTTTGGGCCCGGGTACTAAGTCGAGCTGCGGGCTCTAGGTAAAAACAAGGAGGGTACCTTTTTATGTATTATTTAGGGGAAGAGTTGAATTTAATAAAATATATCAAGTACGAGGTTTAATACAATATAACACAGAAAAATAACACAGTTTATACAATCTAATAAAATACATGAAGTACGAAATATAACACAATATAACACAGTTTATGAAAGATCGTTTATATTATGGTAAGTGGTGTATGCATTTGTTTCATTTTAAACGAAATACGTATTTTTATACTCAGTTGCATACTTACAGAGGGTGTTCACACATTTTTGTAACGATTTTGAAAAAAAATATATACACAAAGATAAGACTTATTTTCTAATATGTTCAATCAGATAGCTCTGTTGTTGAACTATCACATTACATCTTGATTTCCAAGATAAAAGCACTCTTCTTAAAATATCAAGGTTGATTTTGTCCCCCTCCCCCACCATAATCTTCCAGAATTCATTCAATGTTTTAGGAAGCCGTTCATAAAGAGCTTGTTCTAAAAGTTTAAATGCACAGTAATCCATAGCACATAGGTCGGGGAACTTGGGTGGGATGCATTTAAATTGGATAGTCTCAATTCCGGTTTCATTTCGCATTTTTTCAAAAAATATAGTAGCAGATTTGGATGTATGGCTGGTAGCCTTTTCCTGATGGAACTTAATACAGTGAAGATTGTTTGGGTAAAGTGATGGAATGTCTTTTTTGAACACAGGTGTTAAAACATATTTCTGATAGTAATCCGAGTTAATTTTGACATTTTTTCTACTTCCCTTACTTTAAGTTTTCCGTTATAAGAGTCAGCAATAACCATAAAACTTTCAGCAAAAGTTTTTTTGTTTTCTGTGAACCAACCTCTGTTGGTTATGCATTTTTTACCTTTTTCCCAGTCAAATGTAAACTTTGACGTTTCTTTCTTTTTTATTAATTATGTCACTTAATTTGCGTGTAGAAGTATTAAAACCATGCTTTTCACATCACTTTTTAATAATCGAATAAGAGGATTATACTTTGATAAGAGTATTTCTCTCCGGAAATCGCAAAAATATAGCCTTCGATCCATTGTTTATTTTCCAGCGACATTTTAAAGCAAGAACATTTTTAATGATGCAGACGATAATTAAACCCTATTCTGACTTGATGCCAGTCAGATTTTTATTTTTTTGATTTAAATTCAATTCATGGAGAAAGTCAAAATCGTTACAAAAATGTGTGAACAAACACCCTCTGTATTTCGCATAGTCATACGAATTTCTGGAAAAATCGGAAGTGACATCTCTCGAACCAGAAGTGTAAATCATTAGTGACCCCTACTCCCTGCAAAATTCGTTGCTGAATCCATATCAGTTATTATCTAAGCTATTCCTACAGTCAATCCTGAAAATTAGGTATTGTAAAGGAAATTGTAATATTTTTAATCGGAAGTGACATCTGTAGAACCCGAAGTGGAAATCCTTAATGAATTCTCCTAACCCCTAAGCAATTTCATACTGAATTCATATCAGTCATCATTTAGCTCTATCTATAGCCGATTTTGAGAAATAAATGTTTGAAAGAAAATGAATTTTTTTTTATCCAGAATTGGGAAAAGAATCGGAAGTGAAAATCCTTAGTAAATCCTCATTCCCTACCCTTACTGAAATTCAATGCTAAATTCCTATCAGTCATCACCTAATCTCTACAGTCAATCAAAATATATGTATCAAGGAAATGTTCTGAACCGTAAGATGAAAAACCGTAAGTAGAAATCCTTAGAAAACTAAATTTCAGAGGGGTAGGAGGTTCCCTACTTCCTCTGGAATATGATGCTGAATCTATATCAGTCATCATCTAAACTCATCTTTAAAAAAGTATATGCTGCAAGGAAAATGTAATTTTTTTAAATTGAAGTGACCCTTCCACAACCCAAAGGTTGCAATTCTTAGTGAATTCCTCTATCCCCTTCGAAATTTGATACTGCATAAATCATCGTCTAAGCTATATCTTTAGCCAATTCCAAGAAATAAATGACGCAAGGAAAATTTTTTAACCGGAAGTGTGAAAATATAGGAAATAAAAATTATTTTTGAATCCAGAATTTGATTCTGAACCCCCTGGATATTCCTCGGCAAAAGGTAATAAATATAAGAGAATGTGTGAATTTTCTCTTTCAACGAGCACAATGAATAGTAAATACCAAGGTCAACATAAAATCATACAATATAAAGTGAACGTTTAAAAAAGCATTATAAACACAAAAGCAACCATTTTCCTTTCATAATGCAATATTTTCCCTCAAGTTTTGTACATATTTAATTACAGTTATTTTAGAGGATTGAATTTACAAAACAGCACAGAAATTTGATAAAATAAATTTTAATTAATTCTAAAATTAACTTTGTTTTAAGATTAATATATCTGAAAATAATATTTGAAAACTATAAGAAAATTATTTTGAACATACCTTAAATCTTAGATGTTAGCATTGAGATTTGTTTCAGCGAATATTTTTTTTTTATAATATTTAGTCCCGTGTTGAGAGATGCACTGGCAACTTGCACTGATAACGCATATGAGATTACCATATAATTGCGTGAGAAATTAAAAAAAAACTTGTTTTTTGTGCTTTCTAATATCGGCTATCTCTGAAATCAACGTGGGAAGCAAGCTCATGCCAGGAGGGAGAAACAAGAATTTTTCTTTTTACATTCCTTGCTTTCAGTTCAACACCATGGATACCCCGTCGCGTTAATTGGTTTACGACCTCAAAGAGCGGGATCGCCCCCTATCCAAACTGATAATTTCACAAAAAAAAGTTGCAGACGGGCAGTCTCAGTCACTGTGATCTCAGTAGTTAGCTGGTTGTGATTGACATGAGCTGTAAACATGAATGAGCAAGAGCAAACTACATCCACTAGGGTCATAAATGTATCTATATAGGTGCAATTCGAGAAAATTTCTCCCTGATCGGTTTTTACTACATTGTTGATCTCCCCTTTCTTAACAACAAATAATGGACAGTTTCTGAACACAATGACATTGAAGCTATCTATACCTAGACGGCTTGTATTGAACAAAGGAAAAATTCTTTGAGGCTTTTTTGAATATTTCAGAAATGAGACATCGAATCCAAACAGATGTTTACAAAATGTTTTATACTTTTCTTTCATTTAAACTTACAGGTTGTGTTTAGACTTTATATCTAATTTATATTTGTAATTTTATAATTACACATAATACGTAAATTTCAAAACCTTCAATTAATTTAGAAAAAAAAATTATATATTCATACACGAATATATACATATTTTATCCTCGGCAATATTGACGGGCCCCTAACAGTCGCCGGGCCCCAGTACTGTAGTACCAACTGACCCCCCCCACCCCACCCCCCCTTCGTGGGGTCCTGCCCGCACATGTAGTTTTAATTTAGGTGCATTTAGGCGCTTATTTAGGTTGTATCACGTCCCGCATTTTAGACTAGTCGGTTATAAGTCCGCTACGTGGACAATTCACACATTCCATGACTATTGGACCCCGATTTCGAGTTTACGTTAAGCGGACACTTCAAGATCTTGTAGCGGCCATAGTGATCTCAGAAGGGTAGCAGTCTAAACGACGCGTATTTATGGCTTATCGCGGTGCTGCGGGGACGCGCACGGATTGCATGTACTCGCGCGGCGTGTGGCTATTCCATTGACTGCTACTGCAAAAAAAAAAAAAAAAACCAAGAAAGATCAATCATGCATAAGCATTGATTATGAAACACTTTCCAACTGAAATGCAATTTCATTTAAAAATTTCTAAAAAGAGATACATTCAGTGGTGATACATTTTACATTATCACAGTACTGCAGTAATTTATTATACTTAAATATTTAAAACTGTATCGAAATATAAATCATATGATTTTCGATGCAAAATCAATGAATATTTCATTCATATCACTTGTATTCCAAACTCCAGAGCTAAGTAATTTTGTGTGAAAAAAATTCAGCAATTCTTATGTAACTCACCTTACAATCGCTTGAGATATTTGCATTCTGCATATGTTAAAATTAGGCTTCGTTGAAGAAATAATAAAAGTTTAGGGATCATTTAAAATCACAACTATTGTAATTGCATAGGCACGTAATTTAGATACACAGATAATATATGTGTGTGTGTGTACTCAAAGCATTGGAATCGTGCCGAAGATCGAAACTCGAATTTTCAAAGGATCTACACGTTTTGGGACTTCTAGAACACGAAAAAACTATTTTTAGTCAGACGTGTGTAAGGCTGTATTTGTGTATGTTTCTGTGTGTCTGTGAGGATATTACATCCACTCAAATTGAAAAACTAATGGACCGAATTCCATAAAATTTGGTAGGTATGTTTTTTGTGGAAAATCCTAATGTTCATTAGATTATAGTACGATTCGCAATAAAAGAATCTGCCTTCTTTGCGAAATGGCCGGCAGAAATTGCCTTTATCCATTCTAGTTAAAAACTAATGGAACAAATTTACAAAATTTGGTGTATAATATTTCAATAACCTACAAGTGATTTATATACCAAATTTAACAAAATTTGGTATATAAATCATTTGTAGGCTATTCTAGTATGATTCGGGAAAAAGGAACGGGCATTTTTGCGAGATGGCCCGCAAAAATCGTTAAATATAAAAATAAAAGACTACGTGTGCTCAATTATATAAATTAAATTCCTATTTTATACGTGATTTTTGACAATAAAAAGAATAAGACTAACCCCATTACTTTAGGACTAGCCGTTCTTGAGATATTCTAGTTTTTTCGCGTTTTCGCTACGCCACCTTTGACAATAAGTCCAGCTATCAAATGAGAACCAAATTTAAGTTTAACGTGCAAATTCAATGTCATTTAAAATACTTATGGCTGTTATTTTGTGCAGATAAACTCAAATTATTATTGAAAAAATAAAGAGAACGTGAATATGAGTCTGCAGGGAAAGACATGTGCTGCCCACATCAGAATTTTTAACAATATTACAACAATGATTTATAGAAGTGAACGGGGATTATTTGCAGGCCATTTCGAAAAAAAATGTATGATCTATATTTAAAGATCCACCAAATTTTTGTTGAATTAAATGTTCAACAAATTTAAGCTGTGTACCAAACTTTAACTCTCCAGGACGAAGAAAGTGCATTAAAAATGCCATCAAATAAGTATATCACCAAGAGTTATATAAAATTAAAAAAAAATGAAAAATTGTTATCTATCAAATTTATTTTAAAATGTGGAGTTTGTCTCATATACAGAACAATTAAACTCTTGGAAAGATATTTATTATATAATATTTATCTTTTTTTTTCTGGAGGATATCTCAAAGTCAGAATTTAATTGAATTTGTTTTTTCCCTGTATTAAATAATTTTTAATTAAAAAACTACTTAACATATTTTACTGAATTTTTTTTTATATATTTTATGGGATAATATGAATATTTCATAAAAATTTCGAAGCAATTTGTGAATTTTAATATTTCTTAAAAAATGTTTGAAAAATTAGGTCCCATAGGGTTCAATGTATTTCATTTCTTCAACCCGGGTTCAATAAAAAACTAATTGGGTGATATTATTTATTTATATTCCCATACGTCCCACAGACAGTCTGAAAAACATACTAAAATTTCATTTTGATAAAGTCATTTTTACGGCAGTTATCGTGCTAACGGGCAGACAGACAGACAGACAGACAGAATGAACAAAGTCATAAACACTTTCCAACTATGTTGTAAAGTGTTAAAAAAAACTATCAAAAGCAAATTCAGAGCTTTTTGCAACTGTGTTGGTCGCCTAAAGCAGGCCCCGAACTTACACTGCAACTTTATAGCAGGTGTGACGCAGAAACGTCTGCGCCTTTCACAGCGGGCGGCTATGCATTTTAAGAGCTCTTTTGGGATACGTATATGTTTACTTAGAGCCTTGTAACTTAGCGGCCTGTGCAAATATGTCCGCAGTTTTTGCCTATTTGCTTAAACGTGATTGCTGAAAGAAATTACCGTTAACAATGGTTGTGATAGATTAATTCGCTTGAAATGAAAATTGAATTGTTAGGGATTTGTGTTCAACTTGTTGAATGTATTTTTGCATCTGCTATAGTTACTGAATTTCTCAACTATAACTGACCTATAGCTGACCTACGTATGACTTCAAGCCAAGTTTTTTCAACAAGTTACAAAACAGTTGTCGTTGCTACGTCCCTTGACCTAGAAAATGCTACGTCAAGTCAAAAAGGTCACGCCGCCCATAAAGCAATGAGGCTAATCTCTCCAAACGCCAGATCCATGGGGTTGGAAGTAGTTGCGGCTTCTGTTAAGTGAAGCACCTTTGCGGGTAGAATTGCGGCAAAGCTTTAGAGTTTGCCTGTTGACATTTATCTTGGAAATTTCAACAATGTCAGTTCTGAGATAAAACACTAACAGTGGACATGCCGGAGTTCTCTGTTACACCTTAAAGATTTCGCCGAGTCTTCTAAGAAAATAAAATTACTTCTGTTAAGAATGCGCCTATATTTTGGTTTTTTTTTAAATATGTGCAGTACCGGCAAGATCATTTTTAGTTGTATCTTAGATATAATTTTTGTTGTGTAATTTTAATTGTTTGTTGTGTATTATTCATAGTCCATTCGTTTTCCATTATTTTAAATGAGTTTAAAATGTCCTTCGGAAAATGGCTGAACAGTGATAGTGAATATACCGCAGTTCTCTAGTAGATTACTAGGCTTACGCATAAAGACACCTACAGCTCTTAAAGTATAACACCTGCAACTTTTAAAGTGTAGCACCTGTAGCTCTTAAAGTATAGCACCTGCAGCTCTTAAAGTATAGAACCTGTAGATCTCAAAGTATAGCACCTACAGCTCTTAAAATATAGTAGCTGTAGCTCTTAAAGTATAGCACATATAGCACTTATAATTGTACAATTAGGTGTTCAATAAGTGAATCTGTTTACTTAGATCTGTATTTAAAGAGTGAGGAAGATAATTTGTTCAATAAATATTTTGTGCAAATCAAAAGTTTTTCAATTTAAACTGTTGTTGAGCCAATTGGCTGCATCATAGGAAATGTCTCTTAGGACACTTCTCTTGTAATCCCATTAACGAGGTTTTGCCTTATTGCATTTATTGTGCATACGTAAGGGAGGATGGGAAGTTGAAAAATGATTTCCACTTACCGCAAGCTTCATTTTTACTTGTTCCGGCGAACTCATCAATGTGACGCACTCGAGCATCCTGGGAAAGAAAAAATAACTCTGATGTGGGCAGTACACGAATTCCTCTCCACAATCAAGTTCATTTATCTTCACTTCTTTCTTAATCCGTTTAATTGAGTTTAATTGCAGAAAATAAACAGAATACTTATGTAAAATTATATTCAACTTATAGTTTTATTTAATTAAATCTTAACCTGGAGACTTATCTCATTATGAAAGGTTATTAGCTTTGAGAAATTATAAATAAATAAATATTATAAATATAGAAATATAGAACAGTTTATTTTAGAGAAATGGGTTGATCTTATAATTTTCGGCTTCAGATATTGGATATGAAAGAAGCATTTAATAAATACATTTGAAAATATCTATTTTTTTCAGTTATTGACAATTTTTGCCGACCAGTTTGGAAAAACAGGCAGGTTCTATTTTTCCAAATCGTACCAAAATCTAATGAGCACTATGATATCCCACAAGTGTTTCACCTGCCAAATTTTGTGATATTTTGTCTAATAGTTTTCGCGCTAGAGTAGAGACGTACATTGTTCAGACACACATACAGGCAGACAGAAACACACACATACGCAATGATGAAATGGAATTTTGGTGTTCTGGAGATCTCGAAACGCGTAGATCCGTCGAGTTCAGATTTTCGCCATGATCTAATTCCAATACTTTCCCTCTCCATGTATTGTAAAGAAAATAAAAAAAACCTTAACTAAACAGTTATTATATAGAGTTCTGTTAAATTATAACGATTTCTCACAAAACTGACCAGATATGGACTCAAAAGCGAATGAGTGATATGAGAAATCGTTGATTGTTTTATTTTCTAGGTAGTTGGTTTTTCCTATTGACGCTAGGTTTATTTTAATGGAAAAACTTCCGAATGAATTTTTAAAGCCAAGAAAGCCACAAAAAGGTACTCATGGGTAAGACCTCGACGATTGGTTTACTGAAAAGCCTGTTAAAATGCCATTTTTGGCTGTGAAAGTCATTTCTAATAAGTAAATATGAAATTTGGCAAATTGTCGAAATGTTCGAGAAATGGCAAAATTCCCCTTAGCGAATTATGAAATGCTCCCGATAATGCTAAGGAAATACGAGTATACAGCACTTCCCAGAACGCATAAAGGCATTTTCCATATAAAGGTTGCTGTGTTTCATGAATAAAATCCCTCCATATTCAGTTAAATTTTATCCATCTGCTTCCGCTGAGGTTATGTGACACCTTCAACAAAACCACCATTGTTCCTTTAAAAATGGTATACTTTTATATCCGATTGCAGTTATTAAGGAAAAATACTTAAATAGTTGTTTTGACTCTATAAAATTGAAAATAAGGAATCTTATAATTTTTTTCTGTTACGTTAACAATCTATTCTCTTCGTAAATTTGGTAATTGGAGCATCTGTGGACAGGTTAGTGAATCATTAACTCGATAAATCAGTCGCATATATTGTATACATATTAAATCCGAATGCATATACATATATATATATATATATATATATATATATATATATATATATATATATATATATATATACAATGTATGATCAAAAAGTTCGGGGACTGTGCTGATATATCCAACCTTGATTGGAGGAAAGAGGAGCTATTTTACCTTGGCGTAGAGGTTATGTGACGCGAGATGTGAAAAGGGAAAGGCAGGTCCGCAGTGCAGGGTTTTTCCAGACAATACGTGTCAATGAACTGTAGTCGTTCGCGTTCGTCGAAAACGGAAATAGCGTTTGAAGAACAACGTGTGAACATCAAATTCTGCCAGCGTTTGGAGACATCGCCGAAAGAAACATTGCACCTGCTGCAGCAGGTGCAATGTTTCCAAGGGTAACAACCGCTCTGCAAGACCGATATTTGATGATAACTGCTCGACGTCAGAGGAACCGTTCTGCCAGACAACTGGGTTCAGCCCTGACAGCCGCCAGAGGAGTCATTGTTTCGACACAATCTGTTTACAGGAGGCTCAGACACATTGGTTTTGCTCAGACGACCAGCAGTTTGCATCTCTCTGATGTCTGCACAGAAACGCGAGCATTTACAGTGGAGTTTGGAACATCGGCAGTGGAGTGGACAACAGTGGGGCAATGTCATGTTCAGTGACGAGTCCAGGTTTAGCTTGCACACTGATTCTCGTCGTACCACGATCTGGAGAGAACATGGAACGCGTTTTTAAACGGGGAATATCACGGAAAGATGTCGTTTTCCGTTTGAATTGGGGTGGGGATCATGGTCTGGACAGGCATCATGATGGACGGCCGCATAGACCTCCACATCTTTGACACGGGGTCGGTTACCGGTCAAAGATACAGAGACGAAGTCGTTGAGCCTACCTTATGATTGTTTCGAGGTGCTGTTGGTCCTAATTTCATATTCATGGATTATAACGCCACTCCTCACCGTGCGGCCTTGGTGGACGACTTCCTTCAAACTGAATATATCCAGCACATGCAGTGGCCTGCCAACTCTCTTGATCCGAATTCAATAGAGCATGTGCGGTATATGTTCGTGAGACATCTTGCAGCCTGTTCTTACCCACCAAGCTCCGTTCCGGGATTGAAAACTGTTTGTTCTCCGTGAGGCTTGGAACTGTTTGAGCACTCAATTCATCCAAACCCTCATCGAAAGTCTGGGAAATCGTTGTGCAGCGTGCGTGGCTACTCAAGTTTCCACACACCGTATTAAACTGCAAAATCACATTCTTTTATTCATTCTGTTTCACTGAGGATGATACTCATATCATAACCCTTTTTCTTTCAACCCTTTTCTTTGGATAATAAAAATATCCTTGTTTTGCATTGTCTTCTTCTTCTATAACCATATTACACCCGCATACTGAGTTTCTTTCCATTCCGATGTATATTTCCTGAAATTTTCACATAAACAACAACTATGCTTAACTTTTGGACATGAGTGCATTTTAGTTATTATATTTCTGGTATTTGAATAATGAAAGAAAAGTATAGAACCAATATTTTAGGTAATATAGTCAAACTGCTATAAAAATATTAAATCAGGGCAGAAATTTCATTCCAGCATAACTGTGATTGAACTTAAACCCGTCAGTTTGAAGACGACACAGTTAACCAATATACCTTATTGGTTTGAAATAAGATTCCTTCTTTACTTTCCTTATATGCATAGTATAATAATAATAATAATAATAATAATAATAATCTTTATTTTGTCCCACAATAAGTGCAATTTAAAACTTCTAAATGAGTGTGTAATAGAGTTTGGATGAACCTGCGGAAAAAGGCGGTATAAATAGGCCTGACGAGCCAACAGTCCCCAATAAAACTGGCAGCAAGTTAGGAAAAAATTAATAGCCAATGGCAGTGCAAAATTCAAAACAAAACAAGCTAGTAGAAAAACAAGTAGCAAACTACAATAATGAGTGCATAATAGAGTTTGGAAAGAACTGTGGAAAAAAGAGCTATGCATAGGGCTGACGTGCCAACAGTCCCCATTAAAACTGGCAGCAATCTAGCAAAACATTAATAGCCAATGACAGTGCAAAATTCAAAACAAAACAATCTAGTAGAAAATCAAGTAGCAAACAACAATAAATTAACAGACTACCAATTTCACAAGAGGATTAATTTTAAATGCTTCTTGAATCTATTTTCATTGTTTATAGAATTTAAAAAAGGTGGAACGGAATTCCACAATCCTGATCATGCAGAACTCATGTTTAGGTATGAAATATTTGTTAGAGATAAAGAGGGTAAACGTTGATTTCTATTTCTAGTATTACAGACACGTTCATGGAAATTTACATAAAAGATAATGTTGAGCTGATTTTAATGAATAAAATGTTGAATGAATGTGCGGGAGCTTAGTAAAAGCTAGACGATAATGAATTATTTTAATAGCGGACAAAATTTTATAGCGTGAACAAATTTAATGGTAATACTTAATTAAAACTATTCTGTAATTGTTTATATTTATAGTAGAAGTGTTTCCTCACAAAAAATTACAATAGGATAGATGAGGGAAAATTAAACTAGAGCAAAATAAAACAGTTTTTTGTAAAAAAGATAATTTTGTTCCAATTAAACCAATGATTTTTCTTATTTTGTTGCAGGTATGGTCAACGTGTTTATTATATTTGAAGTCGTTCTGCAAGATCGCATCCAAGAAATCAATATAAGAAAATAAAATACGGCAGCCATTTGTAGTATAAAGAACAGTATTCTAAAGTTCTACGGTGAATGAACTCAAACACTGAAAACGTAGACAGACATTTGGTTCATTTTTAACTTATTACAACAATGGATAATTCTGGCACTTTACGTTGCATATGACATGACATACTGAAAACTAAGCCCGACATTAAACTCACATTTAATTTATTTACAATATACTCTTACAAAATTCATTATTTGAGAGGGTGCTCCACATCAAAATGCGCAGAATGCTAACTGATTCAACATACTTTCTGGCAATGTAGTGACTTGAAATTTGGTGCAAATGTAGATCCTTCATTAGCAAAAGGGAAGGAAATATAAAATGAGGATATGTTAGCACTATAAAAAGTGGCATTGAGTAACACAAAGTAACTGATTGAAAACTGTAAAAGTAACTTACAACTCTAATTTATAATCATGTAATTTTGTGACAAATCCTGTAACGGTTCTTCAATTACTTTTTGACGATTAATTTACATATTACAGTAACGTATTTATACGGACTCACCTTATGAATTTTAGACATTTGGCATCTTTTGTTCTTTCTTACTCGAAAGAGGATTCAAAATAATCTACTGGTTGAGTCAAAGTAATATACCGGACAATACTTTATATACATGCCAAACATAATTTAGAAAATCTGATGTGGACAGCACATAATTTTATCTGCTGACTCAAATATATTTTCTCTTTCCCAATCCATTAAACAGAGTTTTAATTGCACAAAATAACATGGATAATTATTTGAAACAAAACTGCGAATTCAATATAATATCAAATGATTATCCATGTTATTTTGGGCAATTAAAATTCAATGGATTGGGAAAGAGAAAATAAATTTTAGTGTGTAGATAAAGTCATGCGCTGTTCACATCTGATTTTCTAAATTATTTTTAACATGTATATAAAGTACCGTCCAGTAGATTATTTTGATTCATCTTTAAAGTCAAAAAGCTAAAATAAAGAAAGATGTGAAAGGCTGAAGAAGAGCCAAATTTTCACTTGCTAGTTTTTACTTGTTAATTTTTACTTGTTGCATTTACTTGTTACATATTGTTTAGCAATTGCAATGTTATAAGTACTGACCCTCTCTTAAAATTAACCATTCACCACAGTTACATTAGGTTATTTTACCCAAATCGTTTTAAAAGTAATGGAATACTTACAGCTTCTTGTAATAGTAGTGACAGCTGTATAAGAAATATCACAAACACATTTAATACCAGCATGATGAGGATTCCTCCTTTCAGGAGTTATAGCAAAATACTAAAATTGATAACGTTTCCTAGGTCTTCCGTAAAGAGTTTTAAGCCAGTCTTATAAACCAATACGCCTGGACACCAGAATTTCGAAGTGATCGTTGCAACTAAAAATCCATCTGCACTTTTATTTTACATACACAAGGCATGTTTCTGCGCTTTTCGTTTATTTAATATTTTTAGAATAATTTTATTCAAAAAAGGACAATATGCGTGTTATGAAATAACTCCAAAAGAAATAAATTTCGTAACAGGATGTTTTGTAATTCGTGACATAATAATGAAGGAGAGTGCGTTGCAAAACAACGTTTAGAATTATCCATTTTGATTGAATGTATTCGGGTCTGTGACATTTGTGTCCAATTGCTTTTATTACTATGTGCTTACTAGCAAAAGCAACTTAATGCTCATTATATGCGGGTTAAGTTTGAAAATTAAAAATATTACTCAGAACGGCCTTGAAATCCCCAGGATTCTGAAAGCAACGTTTCCCGAGTACTATTAATTTTATAAATACTGATTTACCACTATTATGACTGGGCCGATCGACTGGGCATCTGCAGCCAACAGGGGCACCCGGCAATTTTCAATATATTAATATACTCTGTTAAGGATATTTATATTCTCTAATTCAGTATATTAATATGCTCTATTAAGAATGATAATATGCTCAAATTCGGTATATCAATATGTTATAAATATATCAATCTAACATTCTCTCGGGATTCTTTTTCACATGGAATTTTAATTTACTACTTGGGTATATATAGCCCTCTGTTTCTTCAACTTGTGCCCAATTCGTTTTTTTTTTACTTCGGGTTTGTTGGTTCTCTAACACTGACGAAACAATCCAACATACCTCGAAACAACCGTATGCTACACTGTTATTCCATTTAGGCTTTAATACGTTTCTCATATTTTCCTTATTAATCATTTATAAAGTCCTGTAATAGCTCCTTTAGGAATGATAGGCGGTTTGAAGACGAATTATTTGTCTCGATCTATATCTCGACGCCTATTTGTCTCGATCGGTTTTGCACTCTCCCACAAGCTAGTTTTTATTCGGCTAACAGGGACAATATACACACAGTAAAGAAATATGAGTAAAACATACAATAAACTGGTTTCTTTGCCACTAGAATGACACTTCTTAACAGGCAAATTTCCAGTTACACACTTAAAAGGGTAACTATATCTATATGAATGTGCAATTTTATTCATTTATATGATAATTACACGGAATAATGGGCACATTTTATTTTAAACTGAAAATACCGTTTTAAACATGTAAAGAGGTAACATGAGATGTTCGTTTTATACACTTGTTCATTTTATGCACCTACTTAAATGGGTTTGAAACTTTTAAATAACAACTTAACCTTTTAAACAACACTTTTAATTAGGTAAGCATGTGGGTAACAGGTAAACAATTGCGTAAAATTATTTATTTAAAACGGTATTTTCAAAGTAAATTAAAATACACCCATTATTGTCTGCAATTCTCATATAAATGAATAAATAATGCTTTCATATCGATATAGTTACCTTTTAAAGTGTGTAACTGGGAATTTACCTTTTTCAACGTGTCTTTCTAGTGGGAGTAAATACAGTTTTTTTTGTGTGGTTAATATGTAAGACACATCAGAAATGTGACCAAATTTAGAACGTTTTCAAACATCAGCAACATAAGACCAATGTATGAAGATTTCAGACCAACCAAAACCCATATATTGGATTAACATATAGGATTAACCCATATATTGGATTGTCAACATTTTAAAGCGGAAAAATATTGATCTCTAAATAAAAACAACTGCATTGTAAAAAAATTGGGCCGAATAATGCAAAATTCAGTAAAACTTCTTCCAAAAAAGAAATGAAATCGCTTATTTTGGCGCCAAGTATGATTATATCTAGCCGGGAACGTACCATCAACGTTTTCCACTTATAACTAGAATAAGCAAAATTTTGGAAGAGAAAGAAAGAAGATTTCATATCTTGTCGCACTGCCTCGTTCATTAATGAAGTCTGCCTAAAATTTCCTTATAGTGCACCTCTGCTACACTCTTACAGTGTGAACCAAAATCCCGACAGAGCTCCAAGTTATATGGAATCTATCATCGTTCTTTTCTAATATTTTGCTTCTTTTAGTTATAAGTGGGAAAAGTTGGTACAGATGTAAAAAAATTATAAAACAAAAATGTATCACCTGACAGCAATTGCTCAATTAATATCGCAGAACAAAGCGAAGATATCAATTGATAGGGATTAATATTTTTTACAAATATCAATATTTAAAATTTGCATAAAGGGCCATCTTCATATTTATTTTGGAACTAACATTGAAATCTTTAAGGGCAACCCCCATTAATTATTGCATATTCGGGTTCACTGAAACATTTCAAGCCGATTAGAAAAAAAAATGAAAAAAGGCCCAAAATTGGCAGAGAAAATCATTGAAAACCATTAAGGTTACGTGTAAATATTGAACTCTGCTGCAGAAAGGGCGAATTTTGAACTTATAGTTTGCTCACGCCAGTATGTATAAAGTTCTGTCGCTTTCATGTATCTTTTGTTTCGGTGTTGCACCCCTTGTGTATGTTTTGTTTCGGTGTTTCGCTATATATATATATACACATACATACATACATACATACATGTATATATGTATATATATATATACATATATACTTATATATATATATGTATATATGTATATATATATATATATATATATATGTATATATATATATATATATATATGTATATATGTATATATATATATATATGTATATATGTATATATATATATATATGTATATATGTATATATATATATATATATATATATGTATATATATATGTATATTTATATATATGTATATATATGTATATATATATATATATATATATATATATATATATATATATATATATAGTTGTTGTTTATGAAACATCTCATGTTAAGTGTGGTGCTCGATGTTTTTAATCATAGATGGTTTTCAAAAAACATCCGAGGTTTTCTTCCAATAACTTTAGGTATGGTTTCTCATAAACGTAATCATAGAATTTTGAATAAAATTTGATTGCGCATTCAATATTGCACGGATAAAACTGAAATTTTGTAGCAGCTGCATCGAATGGTGTCAAAATCAACACCTGTTTCTATTCATATTTTTTATGAATATTAATATAATAATTAATAATAAATATTTCAAATATGTTAATATTAAAATTTATATGAGATCTGTTTGGGTTTTCTTGTAGAAAATTATGCGAAATTTTTTTTTCTTGGGAAATTCATTTACGGCAAATATACAGCGTGTCCGAGAAAGATCTTTATTATTCTAAACATCAATAACAAAAATACGAAAAGGTGAAATGAAATGCAGTTTGCGGCAAAAGAATGAAGGAATCTAACAGTTTTTGTACAATACCTTTAATATAGTTCTATATGAGCTCCTTTAGTAGCCCGAAGAATGTTCAGTCTGTACTCGATTTCTCGCCAAGTGTTTTTAAAATTTGGGGTGTAACAGTGAGAACTGCTGATTGTATCCTTTCCTTTAAAACGGAAATATCAGAAACAGGTGTTTGGTAAACAATGTCTTTGACATAACCCCCCAAAAAGAAATCGAGTAGAGTTGTCTCGAACGATCGTGGAGGCCAAGGTATTGGTCCTCCACGACCAATATCTTGGCCTCCACGACCAATCCATCGTTCGGGAAACACTGTATCAAGTAATTCACGTGCAGGAAGTATCCAGTGAAGTGGAGCACCGTCCTGCTGAAATAAAACACTTGTTTGTAAATGTTCCAATTGTGGAATAACGTACAACTCAAGAAGATCACATAACACCGTTAATCGTCTTTTCTACAAAGAAGAATGGACCTATTACAGCATCGTGTAAAAGACCACACCAAACATTAAGTTTGGGGCTGCTACTAGAAAAAACTGTTAGATGTTTTCATTCTTTTGCCGCAAACTGCATTTCATTTCACCTTTTCGGATTTTTGTTATTAATGTTTAGAATAATAAAGATCTTTCTCGGACGCGCTGTATATCCCTAAAGTTGAGAAACCCAATTAACATTCGGATCAGAAAATTTCAAAAACTTGCAAATTGATAAAATATCTTTTAAACATAGTAAACTTTTTCTAATCCGGTTAAAACTTTCTCTAGAATCTGAATATGTAATTATCAATGAGGGTTCCCCTTGAATATTTTGGAATTAATGCCAAACTAACTATGAAGACGGCCCCTTAAGTAAATTTTAATTGACATTTGTAGAAGACATTAATCCCTATTAAATGCTATCTCCCGTTTTGTTCTGCTATGTAAATTGTTCTATTGCTGTCGGGTGTATAATTTTTTTTATCTCTGTACATTCTGATCTGGATGAGATAATACGACAAAACATTGATTTCATACCTTTTTTTGGCTGACGTTTTATCAAATGCTCCATTACTTGGCGGAATTTTTTTACAATCATTTTTTTTTTGTTTAGGAGTATCACATTTTTTGTGATGAAAATTATTATGTTAAAATAGAAGTGAGATTCATGCTTGCATACTTTTCTCTGTACTGGATAGTGGTTTACGCTTAGTTTAAATTTTTAGTAATAGCATTTTGGCCAGTGCACATGCACTACATATGCATTGTATTGTAGTAATTGATTGTCGATCTGAAATTGGATCAGAAAGAATACCCAAGACTGATATTAGGCAGTTTTCATTTTATTGGGTCTACCGCACGTCTAATTAAAATTTTTAAAACATTTGACATCTTTGTGCCTCCATACTTTACTTGTTCAAGGTTTTAACCGAGTTTTGTAGCTGAATTCAAAGGGAAAGTGCCCTAAATTATAGGTAGACCAAAAAGCTTTTTAATGAACTGCTATTCCTCCAAAAAATTACCGAAATTCAAATTTTCTAGACATATCCTGCACATTTATAAGACACATCCTTGGATCATAAGTAAAGGGATAAAGATAAAATCATTAAAATCTGTTAACTGCACAATTCGTCTTTTCGACGCGTGATCAGAAAACGCAACAACAAAAAGAACAACAAAAAACGCTCCAAAAAGCAGATTTCACCAGTAATTTTCTCTACTTGCATTCTACTAATTTGATTCTTTTATTTATTTCTGTCTCTGAGCATGCTTCATGACAGCTTAAAATTTTTGCGGCCGAGTTCCAGGGTACTGAAAACTACGGCATGAAGTAAATATACACAGTCTGCTCATTACTCGTATAAAAGTAGCTTTCCAATTTCATTACTTGCGTGGAACGCTGCCACGTTCCTAAATATCCATATACTTAATTTATGAATGAAATGAATATTGTTTATTTTTGAAATTTCTGTATTTCATTGAACACATGATAATGCATTTCAGTATGGCTCAATTAAAATAACTATTATATTTGAGCAAAATATTATCACAAAGTGTTTAAATTCCTGAGCTATGTGTGTGGAATTTTCGTTGTTTCCAGTTTTAGTTCATTAATTAGATAAACTGGTAAAAAGACCTGTTTTTTAATACTTTACAACATAGTTGCAAAGTGTTTATGACATTGTTCATTCCATCTGCCTGTCTGTCGGTCCGTTTGCACGATAACTACCGTAAAAATGACTTTTAGTATGTTTTTAAGACGGTCTGTGAGGCATATAGGAATGTAAATGAATAATATCACCCAATTAGTTTTGAATTCAACCCGGGTTCAAAAAGTGAAATACATTTAACCTTATGAGACCTAATTTTTCAAACATTTGTTAAGCAAAGAAAATATTCACAAATTGCTTCGAAAATGTTTGAAAATATTCAAATTATCCCATAAAATATATTAAAGAAATTTCAGAAAACTATGTTTAGTAGTTCTGTAAATAAAAATTAAAATAATAATGACACCCATATTATATGAAGAGATAACGTAACCCACCTCAAAATAAAATATGGCATCCATCTTTTTTTCCCAATATAAAAATCGGGATTTTTAAAGTTCTTTTATATTTATATTCAGTGTTGCATCCGTCCTAAAACAGCTTTACTTTCGCGTATTTTATGTGTTTCTATATTCTGTGCCAACGTAATTACAGGTACAATATGTTTGAGTTTAAATGATCCTCAAACTCTGATTATTTCTACAGCAAAGCCTAATTTTAACGTATGCAGAATGTAAACAAATCAAGCTGTAAGATTTTTCACTCAAAATTATGTAGCTCTGTAGTCGGGAATAAAATTGATATGAGTGAAATTTTCATTGCTTTTACATAGAGAACTAGACGATTTATATTTGGATGACGTCATTTGAATAAAGTTCATTTATTTTCGATGAAGTTTTAAGTTTTCAATTATAAAAAATTATTGTAGTACTGTGACAATTTAAAATATATCAGCGCTGAATGTATCGCATTTTAGAGATGTTTAAATAAAATTGCATTTCAGTTGAAAAGTGTTTCATAATCAATGCTTTATGTATTATTGATCTTTCTTGTTTACTTTATTTTTTAAAGACATGAACATGAAAAATTTATTTTACTAATTAAAAAAAGGATAAGAGTTAAATTGAAACATTTCTATATCCCTCTTCATTGAAGAAAATTCCAGATGAATTTATTATATTTGATGTTAAATAAGTTAGTGGTCAAGATACGGAATAAATATTGTAAGAAATGTGAAAGGTTGAAACGGAAGTATGTAACGAAAGTGACATCATATGGTGATAAATACCTAACAGGAAAACATTATTATAATTTAAACTCCCGTGTCACTTGACAAGGACGTACCCAGAAATTTCATTTCGGGGGAGGGGGGAAGAGGGATCCAAAGTATAGTGAACTTTCAATCCAAAAAAACTTTTGAAAAAACTAACTAAACTTGACTAAATTTATACTGGATCACAATTGAACGAGAAAACACGAGAGCATAGGCAAGGACGTAACCAGAGATTTCATTTCGGGGTAAGGGGGGAATACGTCATTATCACCTGACCTTGGCGACAAATTCGGTTACTTGGTTATGAAATTAGCGAAATATCGCTAACTTGGTGAGTTTGGATATGTTCTGGAAACCTCTCGATTTTTGTAGATTGGCTAAAAACTTCATGACTCTAGTGTTTTTTCTAGAATTTTTTACGGAGGGTATATAAACTCGTCATTATGCAGTTGTGTTTGTTGATAAGATGCGAGTAAAAGTATCTGCCAAACTCAATATAGAACCAAATATATTAATTTTTTTCTGATTATATTACCTGATTTAAGCTGTATTATAAAGCAATTATTATCAAAAAGTGTAAAAAAATAAAATTTTGATTTCGGACATATATGCATCGATATCTGCGACATATGTGCATTGATATCTGCGCCTTATACCAGTATACGCTTATCGCTTGCGCGCCGACCACACATTGACCTGATGGAGTGATTACAAAAGTTTCAACGTTTATAACATCGTTATTTAAGGTCTCATTTGTCCGCAATAAACTATATTCTATTAATCTATTGAAACTGGTTTTTCATAATAAAACATTGAAATTAAAAATTAAAAATAAAACCAAAATAACATTGAAATGTTTCTTTGGGTACCTTGTACCATCGTCACACGCTATACATATCAATTTTTTCCATTCGAAATATGTAATGAGTGATGATTGACATTCATTCTATAACGAGTAACAGAATTACTCTGTATAGATATCCCGACCACAGGGAAGAACCTAATTAGGACAATTTTTAATTGAGACAACAGTTTGCGATAGAAAGCACCATACATTATTAAAAATATAAAACTTTTCAAAACTAAGTGGTAGTTAAACTTTTAAGAGTGTTTCTTCCTCGTGTTTGACACGACTAAATACCAGTCTCATTATATTCATGCTAAAACTATAGTTAAATCAGCAGTTTGGTATTACAATCATCTTAAATAATTTTAAGCCTAATAAATCTGGAACCATTTGAACGGAAACGCGCATGGTATATAGAAATCCTCATTGCGCACATCACTGAAAAGGAAACTCCACATGCGCTTGACGACCCCTTCGCCACCGGACCCTCCTCCTTATCCTCTCAGCTGTTCTCCTTTCCGAAACTCCGTCGCGTGTGTCCTGCTCTCTTTTTCTTATATCAGCGTCCTCGGGATGGAAGATGCGAAAACCCGGAGAAGTGATTTCCAGAAAAGGAGGTGTTGCAGTACACCTGCCATGGCTAGCCTGCCGGATTTTTCAGATTCTTACATCGAGGAGATAAAGGTATTGTTTTTTTATTTTCTCCATATGTTAAAAAATATCTGGAGAATGAGCTTCCCTCTGATTTTCTCAAACAGTTCTATTCCAGAGAGTTTAAGTCCATTTGTGTCACAATATATATTAGAGTATAAAAAAAATCTGATGCGGACAGAACATGAACTTACCTACAAAATGCAATGAATTTACTTCTTCATAGTGAATTACTGGTATGCAACTGTCCAGGTGACTTATTCACACTCATGTGCTAGCCGCCAACGGTCGTACCGTGTTGAAAACACATGTTCTTGTTAGATCACCGAAATCAAGCAGCATCGGGCGCGGTTAGTACTTGGGTGGGGTGACCACCTGGGAACACCGCGTGCTGTTGGCACATTATGGCCGCGGTAGCCCGGTGGTTTGCGCGCTGTATTTGCACGCTGCCACAACTGCCGCCGTGTTCATACGGAGTACGATCACGTTAAACATGTGGGTCCGTAAGTCTTTCCGAGATGTTGGTGGTAGGGGTAGGAGGGTACGGTCCCTGTGGTTGCCTCCCCCACTGGATTCCGGTCTAAATTGGGTGGCACTTCCCGGCTGTCCAAACAGTTACCTTACACTTTTCTGGTAGGTCGGACGGTCTAGGTCTCAACAACAACATTCACGTGCTAAATTCTCTTTGAAATGCACCACATATCTAATTAATATCAAGTGAAATAAATGTCAATTAGTGAGTTTTCTGGCGTCAAAATGTAATGGCGTAAAAAGTATCTTCTTTCCTGAATGGAACGACCTAGATCCACAAAAATGATACTGACATATTTGTTGCATGATTTTAAACAAGGAAAGGGAATATATATTATAATACATTTACGTATTCTTTTTTTGTCAAATTTATTTAAATAATGTGCAATATTTCGAGAATGGGTCATGTAAGAGTTCTAAAGTTATGGCATTCGTTTCCTAACGAAAAATTATGCATGAAACGATTGACAATTTAACAATATAGAATGTTATAATTTTATATTCGATTCTTTCAAAAAATCATTCGAAAATTAAAGAAGTCGAAGAATATTCGAACGCGTTAAAAATCATTTGGGTTCCAGTATTCAGCGATTGTAATAATCGCACCTAATTATTCTCTAAATTCTTCCTAATTATTCCCTAATTATTCTCTTTCATTTATTCGGAATATCCGGCCATCCACTTAGTTGCTCTAAGTGGATGGACGAGTCCTCGGACGAGTCGGTTGGCCTGGGCTTTCGACACTAACTACATATAGACATCATCTAAAAGTCGTTCGATTCGTGTTTAGGTATGTTTAAAACTTAACTCTTGAGTCGAAATCTGGAATTATAATTTTCGACATGTTACTACTTCCCCTATAGATTTTAACTATGCATGTAGGTGAACTAAATAAAAACCGTTTTGAATTTTCCTTAAAAGGGTACCATGACGTAAACCCCGCAAAAATAATAATGCACTACAAATGGTTTCAAAAAATGGCCGGAAAAACCGCATACAGTCTAAACGCCTCAGCCAAATTAAATAATAGCAGCGGTCATGTTTTCTCACATGTAATAACCAATTGAGTTTATCTGAAATTCTGATAAATCTTACGGCAATAATAAACAATATTCAACATTTTATTTAATAAATAAAATGATTATTAATAAATTCTAATCAATCAAATATAATCAGTCAATTAAACTGCTTTGGGGTTAAGGTTGGTAAAATGCTCAAGCGCATACTCAGTACATACATTTTGGCATAAATATTGTCGATAAAAAAAATTATCAATCGTAAGCTGCAAAATGCAACAATTTGTTACTTTCCTTACATACGTAGTATAATATATAGGGAAATGATTAAGAATTTAATAAAAATTCGAATGCGAGTTTTCGACTGCGGACTATGTATCAAGCATCCCTGAACTCAAATAGGACGTTTTTGAGGTGATGTGTATATGTGTGTATGTGTTAGTGTTAGTGTGTGTGTGTTAGTGTGTGTGTGTTAGTGTCAGTATGTGCGTTAGTGTGTGTGTGTGTGTGTGTTAGTGTCAGTATGTGCGTTAGTGTGTGTGTGTGTGTAAGATTAGTGGGTGTATCCGTGAATCTGCAGATGCGATGTCTTACGAACGAATAGAGCATTTCAAACGCAATTTAGAATGTTTATTACGATTCATGAATACTGGAACCCTATTGGTTTTAAAAGCGATCAAACGTCCAGAAAATCCCCAAATTTGCGAATATGTTTTTCAAAAAATCATAAAGTCAAGAATTTTAGGAATGTTAAATAATAAACATTAATTTTATGCATTTTGTTATTCTAAAACGGATGACAGAAACTTTGGAACACTAGTTCAAACCGTTCTCGAGATATTTTCATGTTTTTCTAATAAATATATCTAAAAACTACATAAAGGAAACAATAGCAAGTATCATAAAATACATGTTATATTTTTAATGTGGGTCTCAATTGACGAAATTGTCGCCAAATTAGTAAAAACGAAGCTAAAATTTCAGAACTGACGCCAAATAATAATGCAATTATACTTAACAATATACTTCATTGTATTAAAATATGTTTAGAAAATGTCAGCAGTATTACCAATTGTCACATTAGATTTGAGCGAAAAGCACCTGCCGGTGACACTGTCGTTCCTTCAGGAGGTGCATAATGTAATTTACTACAGGATAACGTCCGACCACACACGGCACGCATCAGCCAATATGCCCTTCAAGTTACCAAGGGGCTTCCCTGGCCACCAGTATACCCTGATATCTCAACAATCGAACACGTCTGGGACGAGATTGGACGTCGCTTGCGTTCGCTGCCACTGCCGTGTTTAGAAGACGAACTCTGGCAAATGGTTGGCAGGGAATGGGCAGCCATCCCTTAGGAAACCATCCGTATACTCATTGACTCTATACCTAGACGTGTTGTTGCCTTTATCGCGGCCCGCGGTGGTCCTACAATCTACTCATCAGACGTTGTTATATATTTCTGTGTATAGTTTCTGTGTATAGATGTATCATATTGCAATAAACAACACTTATTGTTTGTTGCTGTCTCTTTCCGTTTGCCGATTTTCATCACTTTCTGCCCACTCCTTCTTGGTGTGTCATTTTCACTGCCACGTAGTGTATTTTAGAAAAAAAAATTTGAAATTTTCATACACTTCCACACTGTCGCACGGAATCCCTGTATTTTAATTCAAAAATTAAAAAAAAAATTCTCTTCACTGATAATTAATAAATTTTTCTCTTAATCCAATATTTTGTTATGTGGAATTATATAATTTCTACATCAATTTTGTAGAACTATCTGCTAGCTGGCAACATATTTCTTAAAGATTGAGCTCAGTATGTATGAGATTACAACGACTACATTCATACTCGGATGGATTCTGTGAGTATGAATTTGGCCGTTGCAGCCTCATATAGCCTAAGCTAAATTTTGAACTAATTTGAAACTGGCGACATGATAAAAAATTAATTTTCGGCACCCAGAGAGATTCGTAAAATCGTTCTTGTTGCATTGCATGTACCGGTTATTCCATGCAGTCCAGTGCCTAATGAGAGCGAGATGGTTCCATCAATGCTGTTATCTACAGTGAAAGCGTGACCTTCAGTAACTCCCCCTATTGGTCTGTTTTGTAATTATCAGCAAAATAAACATGCATGATGTTAATTATTAGCAGTGAAAAAATATTGTGGTTTGCAAATATTTGCATATCTAAGTTAAATAATGTTAAGTTAAATGCCTAAGTTAAATAATGTTCGATTTATTTAGAGAAAGTATAAATCGAATTTCTGCCTAGGTTGAAATATATTTGAATATATTTGAAACTTAGTATACTTGCTACGAAATAAAACATACTACACTGCCCTCCAACATTCTAAGTTTTTGTATATTTTCTGTATTTATTAACTTTTTCTTCGCGATTTTTTATTTAAATGCTCACAATTACAAGCTTCGATTTTTGTTATATTTATCAATAGCAACCGAAATCGCGTATTATTAATTTGATAGTAGATGCTCTTTGGAAAGGCGCTTTATTCTGAAAATGGATGGAGGGATAGACGTTCATTGTCATAGAAGATCTCTTGTCATTGTTGCAGCATATTATTGTTTAAGTAAATCCTGAACTTTAATCAGCGAAATTAATAATATAAACACCTTGATTTATCTGTCTATCTATCAATCTCTGGGTAACACTTCTACAAAATGTTGTCAAACGTGCTTCAATCACGGATAAACATTTCATGAACTCTGGAGCTTTATGAGCGTATGACATCAAATACTGAAAATAAGTCCATGATGTCGGCGGCCCGTTTCCTACATAATGCAATGACTATACATCTTTTACAGCGAAAAACTGCGATGTAACTGTGATGCAAGCTTTACTTAGCTTATGACATCAAATACTAAAAGTGAAACCATGATGTTATTTCTTATCATTTTATTAATTTTTATTTTAGATATACGACTCAACTTGGTAAACAAATTCAACAAAAGTAGGACTTTTTCTTGCGTGTTTTTATGTTTATTACTTATAGGGCAGAATGTCTTAGGGTCTCATTAGTTATAAAATATTGTAATACCAGATTTTTCTTAAATGTGCATCAGAACTGATAGATATAAAAAGCTTCAACGATCAAGATACGTTTGTTTCCAAAATCTAGTGTTATTACCCCGTAATTGGGATTACGGTGCAAATGATAGTTTGTATAGGCGGCCCTCGACTTTCGCACATTCTATTTTCGCACAATTCGCTATTTCGCACATTTTTAAAAATTCAATTTTTAAAAGATTTTTGTCGATATTTTTTACATAATATTAAATTCATTTGAGAATCGGTTGATGCAGATGAAGATGCTGCAAAAGAATTTATTTCTTCATTGTCCAAAATTATTGTAGATGGAGAATATTCTCCTAGCCAAATATTCAATGCAGACGAGGTTTATTTTGGAAAAAAAAAATGCCTAATTGTACATTCTTATCGAAGAAAGAATCAGTTGCCTTTGGACATAAACCTTCTAAAAACCGATTGACATTGCTTCTTGGTGGAAACTTAGCTGGTGATTTAAAATTGAGGCCAATGTTAGTTTATCAAGCAGAAAATCCAAGAGCATTGAAAGGGAAAGATAAAGAATTGCTTCTAGTCATTTGAAAATCAAATGAAAAAGCCTGGGTTACTACGTTAATATTTAAAGATTGGTCCACTTTTTATTTCGTGCCGGCAGTTAAGCAGTATTGTAAAGATAAAAATTTATAATTTAAAGCACTATTAATCTTAGACAATGATCCAGGACATCCCAAATCTTTGCAGAATTTATACCCGGAAATCAATGTTGTGTTTCTTCCTCCCAATACTACCTGCCTCATACAGCCCATGGACCAAACAGTGATAGCTACGTTTAAACGATATTATATGAGGACAATAATGAATCAGGCTATCAAGTGAAGAACAGGGAAGGTGGGACTACATTAAGAGATTTTTGGAAGAACTATAATATATAAGGAACGCAATAAACAATATTGAAGACTCGTGGGCTGAAATAAAAGAGTCAACAATGAAAGGTTCCTGGAAACAATTATGCCCACAAATGATGAGTGATTTTATAAATTCTGAAGGAACTCCGGAAAATATCACAGATGAAATATTTATCCTAATGATTGAATTAAACTTGGACGTCAACAACGAAGATGTTAATGAGTTGATTGAATGTCACTCAGTACCTCTGTCAAATGAATACTTAATTGAGCAACAAGATTTAAATGAAATACACAATGAAAGTGAGGAAGAAGAAGTTGATAAAATAGTCAAGACTTTGACAATCAAAAATATAAATGAAGCCTTCATGCATCTTGACAAATTTTTGACTATCATGGAAGAATGCGATCCCAATGGAGAACGTATATATCAAGTTCGTATAGCGATTGAGAAAGACACAGCATGTTATAGACCTGGGAACACCGTGTGCTGTTGGCACATTTCGGGCGCGGTAGCCTGGTGGTTTGCGCGCTGGATTTGCACGCTGCCACAATTGCCGTCGTGTTCATGCGGAGTACGACCACGTTAAACATGTGGGTCCGTAAGTCCTTCCGAGAGGTTTGTGGTAGGGGAAGGAGGGTACGGTTCCTGTGGATGCTCCCCCACTGGGTTCCGGTCTAAATTGGGTGGCACTTCCCGGCCGTCCAAACAGTTACCTTACACCTTTCTGGTAGGTCGGACGGTCTGGGACTCAACAACAACAACAGCATGTTATAGAACTCTTTATCAAAAAAAGAAAAAAAAAGGTAGTATTCAACTAACTCTTGACAAGTCTATAAAGAAAACACCTGAAAGCACTTAAACACGCCTTGTTAACTAAATTATGTATATTGATAAATAAATATTATTGTTGATAAATAAATATTTTAAAATACAATGTTTGATGTTTTTTTTACATTTCTCTACTTTCGAACATTCAATTTTCGCACACATTTTCAGGAACCAATTATGTGCGAAAGTCGAGGGCTGCTTGTATTCTACCTTATGGTTATAACCCGAGACACCGCTGTGTTATACCAGTGATGTTATGGTTAGAATGCGAGCAGTACTGCTCCGGTTATGTCACGTAAGGAAACACAGCAAAAGGCATTGATGTCCCGAAATCGACTGGAAATATTGAGAGACGATGGCGCCCCCGTTCTAAAGACTGAAATGCCGTTGATTTGAGTTTGGTCCGAACAGGAATCTTGAGGGAGGTGGAAGAACTTCAGAAACTAATTTTTAAATATGGCATATATCACATCATCTGTCATGATCGTGTGGTATTATATCATTTTAAACCTGATGTTTGTCATTGTCTGATAAAATTTTTGACTGCACTTTTTTATTATTTGTCCCGCCATGGCTAGCCAGCCTGATTTTTTAGATCCTTGCATTGAGAAGATAAAGCAACAATTTTACTTTTCTTGTATGCATAGTACATATAATGTATAACGAAAGTATTGTTGTTGTTGTTGAGACCCAGACCCTCCGACCTACCAGAAAGGTGTAAGGTAACTAACGAAAGTATTGTGACGGGGTCGAAAATTCGAATTCGAGTTTTCGACGGGATAGCACGTTTCAAGCATCTCTGATCACGAATCGAACATTTTTGAGAAGTCTCTCTCTCTCTTTCTCTGTGTGTGTGTGTGTGTATGTGTGTGTGTCAGTAAGTCTCTGAAGACGATATCTCACGAACGAATGGAGCGATTCGACTGAAATTTGGTACACAAATTACAATCCGTGAATACTGGAAGCCTATTGTTTTTAAACAAAATGGAATTTTCAGAATCCTCCTAAATTTTCGAGTGAAAGTTTGGAAAAATCATGAAAAAATCAAAATCTTTAATAAAGTTACGCAAATAGACATTTCTTATGTCATCTTCCCGTAGAAAACGATTGACATAAATTTTAGAACGCTAGCATGAACGGTTCTCGAGATATCACACATTTTTTAAATAAATTTATCAAAAAATCCCATAAATTAAACAAAATATATATTAATTGTTGAGAAACACGTTCACTTTTCATATGTAATATCACGCGATAAATTTGGTGACATTATTCTCGTGGATCTAGCTCGTTCCATTCATGAGAAAAGTTACTTTGAGTAATACTTTTGTATTTGAACGCCAATAGTCAATTATCTGTTATAAGAATAACTTATTTCTCCGTCCAAAATGCTTAGCGAAATTTTGGCGACGAATTTGGCGGAATGTCGCCAAGTTGGCGACTTTTCTAAATGTTGCCAAATTAACGAAAATCTCGCCAAATGGATAAAAATGACGTTAAATCAATGAAAATAAAGACTAATTGACGAAAATTCAATATCTTGGAAAGAATATAATTATCTACTAAGAATAACCTATATTTTTTTACTGTAAAAGTAGTAAATTCATTGCATTGTATAAGAAAAGTCATGTGCTACCTATATCAGATTTTTTTAATTTTCTTCATATAATAAACAAACCTGGAGAGTGAGCTTTACCTTGATCTTCAGTTATACTCCGTAGAGTTTGAGTCCATTTGTAGCAACAAATATCAGAAGATAAAAAAAATCTGGTGTGGGCAGAATATACGTTTCTCTACATAATGCAATGACTTTACTTCTTCAAATATCATGACTTATTTATACTCACCTTCATGAAAATGCAATCGATATTTAATTATTATCACGTGAAATAACTGTAACTGTTAGTGAATTTTTAGCGTCAAAAATCAAAACGATTTAAAAAATTGTCATCTCTCCTGAGTGGAATGAACTGAGTCCAACAGAATAGTGTTTATATTTTGCATATTTTCGCAAATGGAAAGTGGACAGACAGTTTGGTTATACTTTAATATAAATTTTTGTTTATTGTTTTAAGAAACGTGAAATATCTTGATAGCGGATGGCATTGACGTTGTACTACTTGTGCTATTATCCTTTTCAAATGAAAAATTACTAATTTAACAATATTGAATGTGCTGATGTTTTATGCTTTTTCAAAAATTCGTTTGAAAACTCCTTCATTGGTTGTAATAATTGTACGTAATTATTTTCTAAACGCTTCATTTCCTCAAGAATTATCGCTTCCACAGACTTACTGACAAATACACATAAACATCGCCGTATAAAACGTACGATTCGATTTCAGGTATGCTTAATACTTGCTCTTCCATCAAATACTGGTTTTAAAATTTAGAGCACATGACTTTGCTTTTCCTATATATTAGCTTAATATGCATATAGGAAAGGTAAAGAAAAAATATTGAAATTAATCCCTAGAAGGACCACAGCGACGTAGACCTCATAAAGATGTTAATGCTCTACACATACATCCGAAAATGTTGTATTCAGTGTAAAAGCTTCAGCAAAAATAAACAATAGCAGCAGTAATTCATATTTTATCACATGTAATCTATAGTATTAAAATGCATCAGCGTATGTATGTATGCATTATGTAGCTACTATTCCAAACCCACCACTATTCCAAAGCTCCTTAGAAGCTCGCGTTTTTTTTAAACATAGCTATCAAACAGCAGTAGTCCAAAAATTTTGTAAAAGCAGTAGAAAACATTTGTGAAAAATCATTATTAATATAGCATTTGTAATTAAATTAATTTAATCAATTCAGTTTGTAATTCAACAAAATGCTATTATCATCAATATTACATTTGTATAATTAAATGTTTGTAAAAAATCTCCAAAAGGGGGATAAAAGAAAGGGTTCGGGTAAAGCTATCTACTACTACAAAAATATAGTTAAAAACTCAATTTTGGGTTTGAGAGACCTTCTAGAAGTCAGAATTTTGATAAAGTCAATAAAATTATTTTACATACATTTAAGAATCGCCAAAAACACCGGAAAATTCATAGCGATATGCTTGCCAAACTAAGAATTCGAAAACATATTTCTCTTCAGAGAGAGAGAGCTTACGTCTGAATAGTAAGAATCAAAATTCAGAAATCTAAAATTGAGAGTTTTACAGATAGAGATCTGATGTAAAAGTTTAATAAGATTGGCTAATAATAATTGGCTGTTTAATAAGATTATAACAGTATTGTAAAATATAAGCATTTTCTGAATACATCACGGTGTTTCAATGAAAATGCAGCTTATTCGATGTATAGTTAAAATTAAAATTTCATAAAAAGAGTTTTCCAGGTACGGTCTTCAACATGTTTAATTGTGAAGTCTCATGTCTTAGCTCTGAGAAATGTCCATTCTTCTTCTCGAAACTTTGTTTGTTAATTTTTTACAATTAAATTAATGATTCAAAAACTTCCATTTCAAAGCAACGCAATTCTCAAAATTAAAATTTCATAAAAAAAACTGTTCCAGGTACTGTCTTCAAATTTTGTGATGGTGAAGTTTCATGTCTGTGCTCTACAGAACTTCCATTCCTTTTGTTGTCACTTCTTCTGTTGTTCATTTCTTACAATTAAATTCAGGAACTTTCATTCTGAAATTCGTTGTTTGTCTGTCGACTCGAGATTGGATCCTTACGATTTTCTATGACAGGAATTTTCGTTTTACATTTTCTTTTCTAATATTTTTACTCTCGGATGATGGGAATGACCATGGTAGAGTGAAGCGAGGAGGAGGGGGGGGCGTAAATTCTTAGTTTCTTAAAAGATAATTGTCAAGCGACGCTAGCTCTGATTTTGATGCAATTTTTACGGTGTATATTCTACTTTACATTGGACCCGCTTGACCTGCTCACGCTAAACTTGAACCCACTTGACCTGCTCATGCTAAACTTACCCACTTGAACTGCTCACGCTAAACTTGGATCCCGATTTTTTGCTTTATGACTTTTGTAGCAGTGCTAGAAAGGGACTGTGATAAAGGGACCGGGCGTGCGAGCGAAAGAAGGTGTGAAAAGGAAAGGAACAGAACTGGCTTAAAAAGTGATTCCTATAATAACTGATTGCTATATTTAATGACCGCTGCGACGAAATAAGTAACAGATAATCTAAAAAAGGGGAGAGAGGGAGAGAATTAAATAAATACGAAACACATTTTTCCGATCAGAAAATAACTTAAGTTTATCCATAGTAATAACGACAATTACATGAAAACAGTCCAAAATTGCACTTTTAGAAATAACTAAAGTTATATGAAAACTGTGAAAATTGCACTTTCAGTAATAACGACAGTTACATGAAAACAGTGTAAAATTGCACTTTTTGAATTAACTTCAGTTACATGAAAAGAGTGCAAAATTACACTTTGAGTAATTACGACAGTTACATGAAAACAGTGCATAATTTTTCATTTTTGGAAAATTAAATATATTACAGGTGACCCACACAGAAACATTTGGCCAACGGCCGTACCGTGATGAAAACACCGGTTCACGTTAGATCACCGAAGTCAAGCAGCATCGGGCGCGGTTAGTACTTGGGTGGGTGACCACCTGGGAACACCGTGTGCTGTTGGCACATTTCGGGCGCGGCAGCTCGGTGGTTTGCGCGCTGATTCTGCACGTTGCCACAACTGCCGCCGTGTTCATGCGGAGTACGATCACGTTAAACATGTGGGTCCGTAAGTCCTTCCGAGAGGTTGGTGGTAGGGGAAGGAGGGTACGGTCCCTGTGGATGCCTCCTCCACTGGGTTCCGGTCTAAATTGGGTGGTACTTCCCGGCCGTCCAAACAGTTACCTTACACCTTTCTGGTAGGTCGGACGGTCTGGGTCTCAACAACAACATAGAAACATTTGAATTCGAAATTTCAAGAGAATATATAAATATCATTTCTTAATAAGAATATAATTAACATTTTGGTAAACAGTTGCAACGTTGCATAAAATAAATAGATAAATTAAATATTTAAAATCTAAGTCCTGTCTAAGTTTATCTGTCATATCAAGCTCCTCTCATGTCGACTCGGTGAGATCAACACTGCTGTCGAGTATCGTTCTTGTAATACACACAGTTGTCACGGTTCAAATGTAGTATAAGGGTCCAAAAGGTAACCCACACTACGCCGTCTATTTTCAGAGCTGTGTGGTACTGCGCATCAAAAGTGGCAAAATCCTCGCTGTTCCCATGACCACCACTGCCCGATGAATGCAACTCTCGATCTGGCTCTGCCCTAGCTCGATTTGGCTTAGAGTGGCCATGAACTTGGTTGGCTGAAATGTTGCGCCGAACTACGAGCTACACATGAGTGTACGTGGTCGCAACGGGTAAAAAAGGCGTTAGTTCCGTGCTCTATGCATCTAGCTACCGCTAGAGAGGGACAGCGAACACCGTGCCTAAAAACTGCATTAAAATGCTTGACGGATTGGGCTTCGAAAACAAGTGTGACAAAAACAATATGAAAACAAAGTGTGACAAGTGTGAAAACAGACTCTAGTGTTATTACCTCATACTGGTGCTTAGGGTGCAAATGCTATTTACACTCTACATTATGATAATAACCCAATCCATCGCTGTGTAATACCAGTGATTTTGTGGATACAAGCTCGCAGTACTGATCCGGTTAATGTACGTTACGTAAGAAAACATAGCAAACGGCACTGATGTTGCGCAGCCGCCTGGACATATTGCACGTCGATGGCGCTGAGACGACATTGACATTTAGTGATAAGAAGGTTAGAAGAACGCAGTATTAGATTAGGAACCCGGTTCGAAAACCTGTCGCCTTTGATGGGACTTTGTTCCAGTCAAGGAGCTTGAGGAAGGTGGAAGAGCTGCAAAAACTAATTTTTTAGTAGGACATCTATCATCTGTCATGATCAAGTGATATGATATCATCATAGACATGATATTTGTCACTGTCTGATAAACAATTTGAATGCATTTTAATAAAATAATTGATTATATAAAACTGTATTTAAATTCGTATAATTCAAATATTCACTATAAGAATAAACAATTTGTCTTTCAGCCAGTCATTGTAACGATCGGCGCAAAATTGGGCGGGATATCGCCAACTTGGCGACTTTCTTTAAAATTTCGCGAAAATGTCATAATATCGATAAAATGTAACCAAAATCATAAAACTGATACTAAATTGTTGAAATTAATTGTGGTTTGAAAGGGAAGCATTATAATGATGTTTCGTTAGCATCTATCTGCCAATCCGACCGTTCCACTTGACGACAAGTTTAGCAACTTTCTAAAATGTCGTAAAATGTATTAAAATATTTCCAAGTAACCGAAAATGTGGACAAATCAATTAAAATGTCGGCAAACCAATAAAATGCGGTCAAATCGATTCATGAACACCAAATCATTGCAATGAATTGTGTTTTGAAATGTGATAGTACTGTAATGTTTCAGTAGTGTTTGTCTGTCACTCCAATAGTCCTGCTTCGTGTCAAATTTGGCGAGTTTTTCAATGTCACGAAATTAACGAAAATGTCTCTAAATTGATAGAAATGACATTATTTGTAATTTGAAAGTGGATAGTATTATAATGATGTTTGGATAGCGGTTGTCTGCTAGTCTAACCATCCCGCTTGGTGACTAATTTGGCGACTTTTTATAATTCCTCTAAATTGATCAAAATATCGCCAAATTAACGAAAATGTCACCAAATCCATAAAAATTGATAAAACGAAAAGATGATAAGAATTGCTAAAAATGAAGCCAAATCAATGAGATTAATTGCGTTTTGAAACGCGATAAGCTTACAATAATGTTTAGATAACATATGTTTGCCAATCCAACTGTCCCACTTGCCGTCAAAATTCGCAACTTTTTAAAATATTGCCTAATTAATAAAATGACACTAAATTATGAAAATGAAGCCTAATTGATGAAAATTCAATCTTTTACAAGATTACGCACAATATCTTTGATAATAAAGAACAATATTTAACTCCCCCTTCGGGGGAGTTAAATATTGTTCTTTGTAAATTCACTTACAAACCGTACCAGGATGTTCCATTCTTTAGATCTACCTCTGAAGATAATTTTGTATAGCGAGAACAGAGATTCTTATATCTGTTTATTAGCATTAAATTAAATATTTTAATAGAATGTTTTGAATAATACTGTCATTTAAAATATGATGGGAATTTTCACATGATTGTAAATTTCAAATTTCTGTATATTACATATTTACTAAGAAGAACGAGCATACTGCTAGTATACTTTAATTCTTAAAGTCGTATATCTGTCTTTCCAGCTATATATATCCACACCGTTCATCCCAGCTCAATCACATTTGACATGGAGCCTACACTGGAAAAGAGCGTAGTGTTATTTTGAAATCTGGCATAATTGTTCTAGGGGGTATTTTAGAACACTAAAGTTTTATTCAAGCTTAAGACGTACTTTCATATTTAGGAAATGAGACTTGAAGTTAAATATACAGGACGTGCAAACTCTGCGGATAATTTATAGTTTACAAAAATATGAAATTTTAAAATTTAGCTGTCCTGACACTGACAGTTAAACTTCTAGAATAAATATGAAATTCTAGGTTTTATTGAGCTAGAGATTTGAAATTGGTAAAGTAGCTGATTGGTAAAAAAATCCACATGCATATTTTTTTTTAAATATTTATCGTTTTAGGGATTGTTATAGGAGAAAATGTCCGAATTGTTGAGTGAACGTGAAGCTTCGAGTTTATTAATCTATGGACTTGCAATTTGGTGGAAAAGTAGATTATGCAAAATTCATGTGGATAATTGATGTATTCAGATATTTATTAGTTTGGGGGTGTCAAATATAAAAATGTTCAAATTGTTGAGTAAACGTAAAATTCTCGATTTACTGATCTATGTGCTTGAAATTTCGTTGAAAGGTAGATCATATGATAAAATCAACAGGAATAAATGTATTTTTCATACATTTATTATTTCAGATGGTGTTACAGGTAAAATAATGCGAAACTCCAAATTTGTTAAAGTAATGTCTTAAAATTTTGTGCGAAAGTGTGGATCATATGATAAAATCAACAGGGATAGTTGCCGTTTCTATTTATGATTTCAAGTGGTGTCACAAGTGGAAAGTTTCTAATTATCGAATGAAAGTAAAACTTCAAGTATTTATTGAAACAGGCATTTGAAATATGGTACAAAAGTTATTCAAGTGACAAGATGAAAATGGATAAATGGTGATTTCAAACATTTCTTATTTTGTGTGATATTATAAATAAAAATCGAATTATGAAGTAGAATTGAAACTTCAAAATTATTACGCTAGGTTCTTAATATTTGGTTGAAAAATACATAATACAATAAAATCTCCTTACATAACTGTCGTTTATAAAATAACACCTTGCTAAATATAATAATTGCGGCACCCCCTGAAGTGGACTTCAGGGGGTGCCGCAGGTAAAAAATTTCGAATTGTTGAATGAACGTGAAACTCCAGGTTTATTAAAACCGAGTGTTGAAATTTAGTGCAAAGATCATATGATAAAATTAATATGGATAATTGCCGTTTTCAAATATTTGTTATTTTAGGGTTGTCACAGGTAAAAATGTTCGGATTGTCAAATGATTGTCAAACTTCAGGTTTATTCAAGTGGAAACTAAAATTCCGGTAAAATAGCAGACCATAAAATGTAAGACAAACAAGAATAATTGATGTTTCCAATTTTTTATTATTTTAAAGATTATTAAATAAGGGTCAAGTTTCGATTATATGATAAAATCCACGGGGTAATTGCTGTTTTGAAATATTTGTTATTTCTGGAGGTGTCATAAGCAAAATATATTATATTAGACTTGTTGAATGAACGTGGAAACATACATGTATAGAGATAAGGGCCTGAAATTTTGTTACAAAGGTAGAACATGTGGTAAAATCAACATTGATGTCTTAGGGGGTGTCATCGGTAAAAATATTCGAATTGTCCAATTAACAGAAAATTCCAAGTTTATGGAGGTAGGGACTTGAAATTTGGTGCAAAAGTAGCTCATATGAAAAAATCAGCATGGATACTTACTGTTTTTGAAATATTTATTACTTAAAGGGGTGTCATGCAAAAGTATTCGAATTTTCAAGTGAAATGAATGTGCAATTACAGGTTTATTGAGATTAGATCTTTTAGCTTGGTGCATAGTTTGATCATATGCAAAAATCAGCATGGGTAATTGTCATTTTCTAATATTTATTGTTTTAAGAGGCGTTATAAGCAAAATCATTGGAATTTTTAAATCAGTTTGAATACCAGGTTTATTGAGCAAGTTTTATCGGACAAAGATAATTTCTGTCGTCAAATAGTTATTATTTTAGAGGGTGTCATAGGCAAAATTGTTTGACTTGTCGAATGAACAGAAAACTCCAAATTTATTGGAGTAGGAACCTGAAATTTGGTACAAAGTTAGATCATGTGAATAAATGAATATTGCTGTTTTCAAACGTTTATTTTGCTAATGAGTGACATAGAGAAAACTGTTCGAATTTTTGAGTAAACCTAAAACTCATTTTTCCAAGTAATTTAGTATATAAAATTCTAATTAACAGAACGAGAATTTGAAAAATCAAACTGGAAAATAAAAGTTTACAATTTTTCACATTTACGGGAGTACTGCTTAATTTAAAATAAATTCAAATATAAGCTTGAAACTGTCTATACCAGATAACAATAACAATAATAGTGAATAAAGTTTAAATTTTGTAAAATGAAATATTTTATTTTATTATGAAGCAGATTAAATATATCCAAATTCGAAATTTTGAGCGAACACAAGGTATGTTTAATATTAGGTATGTATATGCATCTCTCGCCCAAATAAAAGATAAAAAATATTTTTGTTTAAAGTGATGATACGAAGTATGATTATATGATATACACATTCATTGCCATAGAAGCGCAAAAGTTCTTGTTGAAATGTCTTATTAAGTACAGTGTGTGAATTTAAGTCTCAAATCAAAATTAGTACATATTGTACGACATGATTTTTTTAAATATACATCTAACCTTGTCTCTGAAATACATGTATACACTCAAATATTCTATAATAATATATATAGAAATAAAAATAGATTTTTATTTCTTATGTAAATTGCTGAATTTTATACATTTCTTTATGACAAAGTGTACAAAACTATTGCCACCCTATCAAGATAAATCATTCTAAAGATAATGGTTATTAGAATATTGCTTATTTAGTGTCATTTATAATGGTCATTTCATCAAATAAAAAACAAAATTTCATAAAAGCTGTACATTCAATGTTATTTTAAATGCTTATCTTTCTTTTGCGATATTTTGTGCGATAAAAGGGCCAATTAATACCTTGATTGAAAACCAAACCACCAATGCATTGATCACTAATACAGTAAAACTCCTTTTAACCGGCTAAATTTAGACCGAAAGTAAGTCGGTTAAGAAAAAATACGTTTCAACACGTGTGATTAATAATTGTTAAATCCATTGCATTCCTTACCTCTGTAGATACTGTATAATAAAACTTGGCCATGAAAAAGTAGTTAAACAATTGACTAGGCAAGTAAATTATCATTAAAAATTATATTTAGCAGACTAACAAGAATTTCAAAAGTACAAAATGCAGACAATCAAATATTTATAATTACATCACTTTTTTAAAGAATTCATGTACTTTTTCAAACTGGAATAGAGTTATTCCCGACCGTCCAAGCAGCAGTTCTAGCCCTCGGGTGAGTCGGACGGTCTAGGTCTTCAACACTGGAATAGAGATTTCTTGCTGGAAAGTCTCTTTATTTCTTCATTAACATTAAATCTATTGAAGTAGGAGTTGATTGCTGTTTAACATAACAAAGAACTACGTCTCATGAGATCAATATATGAATGTCGTAAGTCTCTCCGTGAAAATGTATCCTACGAAAGAATCTTCATCATTGTCTTAAGTCACACTAGTGAAGCTCTCGGTGACATCACTAGTGTGACTTAAGAACACTAGACTGCATTTTATTGCAGTATTTCTCAGATAGCATTTCAATGTTTGAGCCATTGTCACATTGAAATCACTCTTCCACATCTACTTTTGTAACATTCCAACAGCATACCAACTAATATCTGCATATCACGCGACAAAAATAATAGAAAACATATTCCTGTTGGAAAGGCCGATTTTTAAAAATGGAAATTCTTAACTTTTACAGTCAAATTGAAGCTGGTTTAAACAAAAAGCCGATTCAACAGAGGCCGGTTAAGAGGGATTCCACTCTATATTGGTCATAAATCACCAATACACTAATTGAAAATCCAAAAGTGTTTGCAGAAAAAGAAACGCAATTTTAAAATATCTTTGATGATTGCCAGTTTTTGCAGACGATGTATTTTGCAAAAGAAAAATTAAAGGACTCTAATTTGACCTTTTCCATATGTCAATAACGACTGCCAAAAAACGGATGTCAAAATCGAAGCCTGTCTTTTTGCAAGTTTAGCGTACATCATTTTATGAAAATTATAGAGCTATTCTTTCACCAGTAGCAGTATATAATTTTACAATTTACTGACATGTTTCTTATAACTGTCCAACAATATTGTCACTACATAACAACTTTTTCAACTAACAGTTTTTTCGTGACTAACAGCTTAAATACCTTTAAATAGTGATAATAAAGGTAAACTTCTGATTTAACATCTCCGCGTTGTACAATGTTCGAATCGTTTTGTATGATAAAATCTAATTACAAAATTGTAAAATTTTAATTACTGAAAATAAATGTTTTTATTTTCACCCAAAGACATAAAAACTTATATACAAGCCTAAGCGCTTTTGAGCGCGAAACGCCTATCATAAGAGGCCTATAACAGGGAGGGGAGAAGTACATAAGCAATTTATACCCAGTCAAACCGCACCCAAAATTTGTATCGTGGCCGTACTCAGAGAGAACCAGAGGACAGTTTGGGCAGAGCCAGTAATCGAACTCGAGGCCTCCGAGTGCAATCCCAGTGCTTTAACCACTGAGCTTTTCAGCCCCCTAATATTCCATTTGTGGACAGTTCTAGAAAAACACGTAATTCGGGAAATTTCTAGCTAATTTAAAAAATTCTAAGTTTTCAGAATTTGCCAAAAGTCGCCAGGTAGGCGATATTTAGTCTAATTTGTAGCCATGGTCACCGAATTTGTCATCAAAATCAAGTGACTCAGACCTTAAAATTGTAACAATGGTTTCTTGCCTTTACAAAATTATGATGCCAGTTCCGTTGCATACTTCCCTTTTAAATCTCCCATATTTCTTTTAGAACTTGCTCCCCGCCCTGAATCCTAAAGCGTTTCACATCAAAGACCTCTTATTCATTTATTGCCTTTAAACTATAATAATGATGTTTTGTCTTATTGGCATTTTAAGCAAATCACCAAAAGAAGGCAAATGTTAATCTATAAATTTCTGTATCTGTACTGCAATATTGGCGCGGGTACTTTGCTCAAGTTAAGAACTATTAGCGTTTCTTGTAAATGTTTAAGCAATTTTTGAATATATAAATGGTTGTGAACACATGAAGCTGAAAATAAAGCTTTGTTCGAAGCATAAAGATGTTATAATTTTCAACCATTGGTTCCAGACTATTGGATCAAGACCAAATTTTGGTTGCAACATATTATTATTGGTCGCAAAATTGAACTCGCCATGCATATGTTCGTTCTATAAATATACATGCGTTCTTTCGCCCAGGCACGCAAGTTCTTAGGTTTGAGTCTCAAGTGAAAAAGGTTGGGAATCGCAATTTTGAACTCAAAAAATATTTTCTTATTAAATATTTCGAATTCTTATGCATAAAACTAAACTCTTCAGAAAATTCACAATCGGCAATGAAAAACGTCGGAAATTCCATTTGAAAAAAAAAGGCGACGGAGTAAAAATAGGAATTCTTGCACTTGATGATTGTCTACACGTGCCGTTTCCACCGTAACCGTAACAACCAAAAGGAGGTGGCTGACCATGATTAGCACCCTTCCGTGGCGAACAGGTAACGAGAAGGTTTGCAAAAGGAAACGTACGTCTAAACCTACGTCACACTTGATACGACCTGAGTTCCAATTTTTGATTCCGGCTGCATTAATTGCACGACGTCTCAATGGAAAGCTATAAATTGGGCATACGAGATCGAGAGATAAAATTGAAATCTTTCGAGTGAATGGAAGGTGTTATATTTTGTGGAACGGCCAAGGTATTTTTAAAAAGAAAAGAAAATACTTAATAAAAGAACACTTCAATGGAACCTGATTAAGGCCCCCACAAAGGGGGAGGGGGTCAGTTGGAACCATGGTATTGGGACCCGGCGAACAATAGGGGCTCGTGATGGTGTCTGGAAAAATATATTTTACAACATTATTTGTGCATATGAATTCATAATAAAAAATTTTTTATGATACAATATATTATGATACATATTTTGTTCAAGTATAAAATTACAAGTGCAGAATAGATTAAAAGCAAACGTAATTTCTTTAAAACAATAAAGAAATATCCAACGAATTGAAAAATTAAACACATGATACGTTAAAGAACATGTGATACGTTTCATTTCTTTGATTCCATATTTGTTTAAAAAAAAGAAGAAAAAAGACGGTGTCCGTAACATACAAAGAATACGCTATACCAGCAAAAAGGGATCAGAAAATCTGATGAGAAAATAATATATAATACTTCACATAAATTACTCAACTTTCAAGAGAGGGATACAAAGCATTTCCCAGGACAATACAAGTAACTGTTTGTTATTTAGATTCAGAAATTTTCAAGCATTGAACTCATAAAATAAATGCCTTTACAACAAGAAAAGAAAAGCTCTCCATAGAGAGTCATCTCTTTGTCTAGAGGGGGCTATTTTTTACTCCTATACTTCGAGGAGTAATCAATGATTCTGGCTCTTTGCTCTCATACAGATGAGATATGATTTTATGTGAATTGTCAGTTGTCTTAAAGCAATTAACACATCAGAGGGTCCAGTCTACCGGCTATATCTACTCTCTTTTGTAGCAGGAGAAAATCCTGGGTATTTGGCAATGGATCAGATGACCATATTTCCAGCTCTCATGTTCTGTAGTAGATGCCTGAAGGAAGAGTCGAAAATCCAGATCACGCGACTGACCTGCGGGTTTACAGCAGCCGTTTGAGTGGCCGAGAACGACCTGAAGGAAGAGTGTTTGTTGTACTTCATCCTGGGGAAACCAAGTGGTCAGCATTGAAAGAACTTTTGTCTAGCAGAATGTTCCTAAGTAATGTTCAAGTGAGTGGGCCCTCTAGAAACGAAGTTATTGTTGACGAGTAAGATACTTCGGCCTAATTCGATGAAAATATATTTTTATTTTTCAGTAATATTTTGTAACTCATATAAATTCTCCAATATTTGCAATTAATAGAAAATTGTTTTTCACAGGGGTCTGATATTGAGGTATGTTTAAATTATTATACCTTTTCAATATTATTTTTAATTGCCTTAAAAATATTGATCTTAGAATTAACGTTACTGATTTTATCAGAATACTATATAGTTCTGTAAAATGATTCTAAATTGTTATATATTTAAAATTTGTATAAAATTTTAGGATGAATTTACTCATTGAGAACATCACTGAAAACGTATAAACCAGTAATACATTAATATCTATGAGTACAACATCTCTCGAACAGATTGAAATAATAAAACAGAATGACGTACGATTATTTCATTCCCGTAAACATAAGAATCCTATTAATTTTCAGTGAGGTCGAACCAGGAGAAGGCTTTTTCAATTATGTATTCTTAAAAGTGAAAGGACATACAAAATATTCATGTTACCAATATATGTACAACAATAGCCTTTTAATATTGAATTTATTTTTATATAAAAATGCGAATGGCATCATATACAGGATGTACCATCATCCAGATATTGCATGTTTTGTTACCTAAGTTTAAAAAATTATAAAACAGTTAAATATAATATTTGTTACAATTGGGTGGCTAATTCAAGTACTTTTGAACAGAAATGAATTGAAAATATATTTAGGAAATTATCCCATGCCGCTTTTGAAGTATTAAAATTTTATTTTTTCCACGACGAGCGTGATTTCGCTTAAAATAATTAAACGATTTCCATGTGACTAGGTATACTTATTACTTTCCTTATATACAATAATGTATAAGGAAATTATTGTGACGGGGTTGAAAATTCGAATTCGAATTGTCGACGGAAGAGCACGATTTAAGCATCCCTGATCACGAATCGAACATTTTTGAGGGGTTGTCTGTGTGTGTGTGTGTGTGTGTATGTGTGTGTGTGTGTCTGAGTGTTAGTGAGATTGTGGAGACGATAATTGACGAACGAATGGTCCGATTCAAACGAAATTTAGTACAATAATTACAATCTGTGAATACTGGAAGCCTATTGTGTTTATACGCAATCGAATGTTCAGAGCCTCCCTAAATTTTCAAGTGAAATATTAAAAATTCATCAAAAAATCAAAACCTCTATTAAAGTTACGCAAATAGGCTTTTCTTATGTAATTTTTCATTAGAAAATGATTGACATAAATTTTAGAAAGTTAGCATTGACCGTTCTCGAGATATTACACATTTTCCAACAAAAGTATGAAAAAAAAAATCATATAAAATAAAAAAAAAATATTAACTGTTGAGAAACATGTTCACGTTTCGTATGTAATGTCATACGATAAATTTGGTGACATCATTCCCGTGTATCTAGCTCGTTTGATTCATGAAAAAAGATACTTTGAGTAATTTGTTTGAATTTGAACGTCAATAGTCATTTATCTGCTGTCAGAATAACCTATTTATCCGTCCATAACGCTTGGCGAGGTTTTGGAGACGAATTTGGCGGAATGTCGCCAACTTGGCGACTTTTTTCAATGTTGCTAAATTAAAGAAAATATTGCCAAATGGATAAAAATGACGCTAAATCAATGAAAATGACGATTAATTGAAGAAAATTCAATATCTTGGAAAAAATATAAGTATCTACTATAAGAATAACATTCTTTTTAACTGTAAAAGTAGTAAATTCATTGAATTATATAAGGAAAGTTATATGCTGCCCACATCAGATTTTTGAATCAGTGTCAACATAAGACCTATTTATTTTCAGAAAGTTTGCGTCATAATTTCTGAAAAAATCTAAATATTCCATTTGCTGGGAAGTTTTTTGTTAGATACATCAGATGTTTTAGTTACTGGGGTTGTGCATAATTTTTTTGTTCTCTGAGTAGAAAATTTTAGATCCTATCAAATTATCAAATAACTCAAATGTTTTGCAACTGATGTATTGCTGAACCTGTCAGACTACTATAGAGGGCAGGAAAAATGAAAATTAATCATATCAAAAGGCCGTAAAATGCAGATAGGTCATTTTCTTCTCCTGCGCATATTTATATACTACTAGAAATAATTATCCGAAGATGCCTGGGTTCTAAATAAGCTTCCGCTAGTTAAATAATACATACAGGTAAAACCACTCAATTTGCAAATCGCTTTCTTTGTACCGCAACCGGGGAAATCAGTAAAATAAATAAATAAAAGAAACAAAATGAAATCGTTTCTCTAAGCGACAAGACTTAAACTGCACAGTGAGTTCCAAGGCATGCGCACAAATGTCCACTGGAGAGGAAAATATAAGCATTTCATTAACGATATTTACAATTTTAAATTTTATGCGTTTGCTTGAAAATTCACAGAAAATAAAATAATGTAATACTTAAAAAAATCCGTTAAAATGCGAAGATATGCACACACATTAAAGTATCAAATAATCTAAAATATACAATCTTCGATGTATTTAAAAATAAATAAATAAATATAAAAGAATTGCCATACAGATACATTGTTAGAAATAACGTTCTTAGATTTTTCAAATGGTGTCAAAATAGAATTACTGCGATAACATTTTCGATCGCATAGGAACCGATTTTTGTGAAAATCGCTCAAAATCGTACTTCAATAAAAAATAACTAAAAAACTAATATGAATTAAAAACAATTCGTCGAGTCGTATTTTCCTGGGTCCTGAAGTGCCTCTGCACTAGATTCCGCCGCTGTCTGCAGCTTAGATTTCTCGCTATAGCCTACACATACACATACACACACACACACACCTTCTTATATTAATTAAAATTAACTTCTTTGTATTCCTATGGAATGCTGATTTGAAGAAAATTAGAGACCAATTCATTTAGATGCTCCAAGCTGCTATATTACACACTATTAAAAAAAATCTGGTGTGGGCAGTATGTGACTTTCCTTATATAATGCAATGAATTTAATACTTTTACAGTTAAAAAAATGTTATTTTTATAGTAGATACTTATATTCTTTCCAATATATTTAATTTTCGTCAATTAGTCGTCATTTTCATTGATTTAGCTTCATCTTTGTCCATTTGGCGAGATTTTGTTAATTTGGCAGCATTTAAAATATCGCCAAGTTGGCGACATTCCGCTAAATTCGTTGCCAAAATCTCGCCAAGCGTTATGGACGGACAGATGAGTTATTCTTGCAGCAGAAAAATACTCTTTGCGTTCAAATACAAAAGTATTACTCAAAGTATCTTTTCTGGTGAATAGAACGTGTTAGACCCACGAGAATGATGTCACAAAATTTATCGCATGATATTGCATATGAAAAGCGAACATGTTTTTTAAAAGTTAATATTTTCTTTAATGTATAAGATTTGTTGATAAATTTATTTTAAAAATGTGCAATAACTCGAGAACAGTTCGTGCTAGCGTTCCCAAGTTTATGTCAATCGTTTTCTAAGGAAAAATTACATAAGACATGTCTATTTGCGAAACGTTATTAAAGGTTATCATATTTTGAAGTTTTATTCAAAATTTCACTCCAAAATTTCGGGGGGTTTTGAACATTCGATTGTGTTTTAAAACAATAGGCTTCCAGTATTCATAGATTGTGATTCTTGTGCCAAATTTTATTCGAATCGTTCCATTTGTTCGCGAGATATTGTCTCCACAAATTCACTGACTCACACACACACACACAGACATCACCCAAAAATGTTCGACTCGTGATCAAGAATGCTTGAAACGTGCTCTCCCGTCGAAAACTCGAATTCGAATTTTCGACAACGTCACAATGCTTTCCCTATACATTATGCATATAAGGAAAGTAATAATTTATAGCAATAGGAAAATTTGCATATACGAGATTTTGAAATGAAAAATCGATTGATACAGAAAAAAAATATTGTTTTATCTGTGGTAATACGAATGGAAGTTGATCAAATAGCGATATTGGAAGATAATTTGGATAGATCTTTTTTTGCTTTAGGCATAGGGCGAAAATTATAATTGGTCCTATTTGATCTGAAAAAAAAAACACACATTACGTATGAAATACATATTTAATTAATACACTTCTTTCGGCATATTTAGTTTATTTTTTCGAGCAATTGGACCCATGAAGGTGTCAGGAAAAATAATTTTTACAGCATTATTTGTGCATATGAATTTATAATAAAAAAAAATTAGGATAAAATATATTACGGTACATATTTTGCTCAAGTATAAAATTACAAGTATAAGAATAGATTAAAAGTAAATGCAAGTTATTTAAAACAATAAAGAAAAAACCAACGAATTGTAAAAATTAAACACATGATACTTTAAAGAACATGTGATATGTTTTATTTCTTTGATTTCATATCTATTTAAAAAAAAAGGTGAAAAATTGCTGTGTCCGTAACGTACAAAGTTTAGCTATCCCATCAACAAGGGATCAGAAAATCTGGTAAGAAAATAAAAAATATTACTTCACATAAATTGCCCAACCTTGAAGAGAGGGGCACAAAACATTTCCCAGGACAATAATAGTATATTTTTGTTATTTAGCTTCAGAAATGTTCAAGCATTGAAATGATGAAATAAATGCCTTTACAACAAGGAAAGATAAGCCCTCCAGAGAGTTTTTGTCTAGATGGGGGTAATTTTTATTTCTATACTTCGAGGAGTAATCAGCAATTCTAGCTCTTTGCTCCCATACAGATGAGATAAAATCTTATGAGAATAGTCAGTTGTCCTAAAGCAATGAACACATCAGAGGTTCCAGTCTACCGGCTATATCTACGCTCTTTTGTAGCAGGAGAAAATCCTGGGTATTTGGCAATGGATCAGATGACCATATTTCCAGTCCTCATGTTCTATAGCAGATGCTTGAAGGAAGAGTAGAAAACACAGACCACGCGACTGACTAGAAGGTTTACAGCAGCCGTGTGAGTTGCCTGGAACGACCTGAAGGAAGACTGTTTTATTTCATCCTGGGGAAGCTAAGTAGTCAGCTTTGAAAGACCTTTTGTCTAACAGAATGTCCCTAAGCAATGTTCAAGTGAGTAAGCCCTCTAGAAACGAAGTTATCATTGACGAATAAGATACTTCAGCCTTATCCGATGAAAATGTGTTTCTATTTGTCAGTAATATATTGTAACTCATATAAATTCTTCAATATTTGTAATTAACAGAAAATTGTTTTTCACAGGGGTCTGATATTGAGGTATGTTTAAATTATTGTATTTTTTCAATATTATTTTTGTTTGCCTTAAAAAAATTGATCTTAGAATTAACGTTATTTATTTTATCAGAATACTATATAGTTCTGTAAAATCATTGTAAATTATTATATATTTAAAATTTGAATAAAACTGTTGGATGAATTTACTCATTGAAAATATCACTGAAAACATATAAATCAGTAATTCATTAATATCTATGAATACAACATCTCTCGAACAGCTTGAAATAATAAAACTGCATGAAGAATGATTATGTCATTCACGTAAACATAAGAATCCTATTAATTTTCAGTGAGGTCGGACCATACAAAAGACATACAAAATATTCACGTTACCAATATATGTACAAAAATAGCCGGTTAATATTGAATTTGTTTTTATATAAAAATGCAAATGGCATCATTTATAGGATGTACCATCATCCAGATATTACATCTTTTGTTATCTAAGCTTAAAAAATTATAAAACAGTTAAATATATAACATTTATTACCAATTGGGAGGCTAATTTAAGTACTTTTAAACAGAAATGAATTGAAAATATATTTAGGATTTATCCTAAATCGCTTTTGAGGTATTAGAAATTTTACTTTTCCCACAACGAGCGTGTGAATTCTCTCAAAATAATTAAACGATTTCCATGCGATTAGGTGTACTTATTACTTTCCTGATATACAATAACGTATAAGGAAAGTATTGTGATGGAGTCGAAAATTCGAATTCGAGTTTTCGACGGGAGAGCACGTTTCAAGCATCTCTGATCACGAATCGAACATTTTTGAGTTGATGTCTCTGTGTGTGTGAAAGTATGTGGGTGTGTGTGTTTGTCAGTGAGTCTGTGGAGACGATAACTGACGAACGAATGGACTATTCAAACGAAATTTGGTACAAAAATTACAATCCGTGAATACTGGAAGCCTATTGTTTTTATACGCAATCGAATGTTCAGAACTTCCCTACATTTTCGAGGGAAATATTAAAAAAATCATCAAAAAATCAAAACCTCTAATAAAGTTACGCAAATAGCCATTGTTTATGTAATTTCAAATTAGAAACGATTGACATAAATATTAGAACGTTAGCATTGACCATTCTCGAGATATTGCACGTTTTTAAAAAAAATTATCAAAAAATCATATAAAATAATAAAAAATATTAACTGTTGAGAAACAGGTTCATTTTCGTATGTAATGTCATGCGGTAAATTTGATGACATCATTCTCGTGGATCTAGCTCGTTCCATTCGTGAATAAAGATACTTTGAGTAATACGTTTGCATTTGAACGCCCATAGTCATTTATCTGCTGTAAGAAGACTTTTTGACTGAGGATTCGGAGCTTGGACTTCGAGCTAGTAGGTCGAACATTTCGTCGCTCTCGAGCAACATGTCGTCGTCTCATGCTGAAGCCTCGGTAGCGCCGGAGTAAATGATGGATTTGGGAACTACTACCTCTCCAAATGCCAGCGAACCTGTAGATATTGATTGCACTTATCCTGAAATTGATACTAAATTGAACTGGTAAATTGATTGAGGACTGTACTTAAATACTTTCACCGCAAGATCCAGATTGCGTCTGTGAAGACTGGCGAGACCATTGCGGACAAGGCTGACTATGCAGAGATGCTCCTAAAGAGGGAAGGAGTGGTTATTCATACGGGATACTTATCGTATAGATCCCTTGCCCACAGTGCTAATTTATCCGGCGGTACTGCACTGTATATCAAAAATAATATCCCTCATCATCGACTGAGCGTCCCGGGTTTCACGAAGCTTGAAGCCACGCTCATAAAAGTCACTATTCCAAATCTTGTCCCGATTGCATTTGCTTCGGTGTATATCCCTCCAGTAAATAGACCGTACTTTCCAACCAACGAGCTCGAAGCACTTTTCGGACTTTGCAGTAATATGATCATAGCTGGCGATCTAAATTTACGCCAAAGCAACTGGGACACAACTGCAAACCGCTATGGCGTTGCTCTAAATCGAATGGCCCAGTGCGCCAACTGTATAGTATCGTAGCTCCGCCCACCCCGACTCACTTCTTCACAGGAAGGAATACCACCACCATTGATTTGGCAGTCTTTCGGAATATTGTTTTTGATTATACGATCAGAACAGGTGTTAATCAGATTTCTGATCCCCTTCCAGTGATACTGACCTTAAACTTTGATAAAATAATTCTGGATCGTTTATCGGAGCTACACATGAATTGGGACGACTATCATCATGTTCTTCAAGATTTTAAAGCGCCGCAAAATTGCCAGCACCGATAATATAGAAAACTGTGTCATTTAGATGAACCATATACTGCTTGAGGCAGTGGCTGCAGCCTCAAAACCTAAAAGATCAAGACCTAATTATCTTCCAGGTGATATTAGAGACAAAATTAAGCAGCGAAATCGGTTACGAAAGGATTGGCACCGCACCAGGTACCCCGTTTACGGTGCACAATTCCGTAAACTCCATAACGAGATCAAGGCTTTGATTAAAGCACACACCCAGCATCCTTGGCGTACTTACCTTGAGGGACTTACACCAACGAATCATAGTCTCTGGCGAACAACTAAAATCCTTCGAACCACGAAAATTTCAATTCCGCCTATTAATGGCTTTCAAGGACTCGCCCAGACTGCGGAGTAAAAGGCTAATGCTTTCGCAGACAGCTTATAACTTCAATTTTCACCCCATATAGACCACAACTTCAGCCACACATACACTGAAACAGAAAACCAACCTACAACAGACCATTCACAATGCTCTACACCTACAAACACCAAACGACTTGGAAAGAATCTCTCTGGTTGAAATACTTCATATCGTTGATGAACTGAATGTTAAAAAATTCCCTGTCTTGATAAAATTAGCAATCGCATCATTAAAAACCTCCCGGATCTTTTTTTATGCTGGATTACCATGTTCTTCAATTATATGCTGGACTATTACTTTTCCCCCAAAAGCTGGAAAACTGCTGTTATTTGCCTTATTCCAAAAAATACTCTAAATCTCTCACTTCCCGAAAACTACAGACCAATAAGCCTGCTTTCTAGTTTTTCAAAATTTATGAATTGATGTTGCTTAGACGTTTGGATAGTTTCTGCCAGTCGAAAAATATTGTTTCAGCCAATCAACATGGTTTTCGAACTGAGCATTCTACGCATTCCCAGCTTATGCGAGTTGTAGAAACTATCCACAAGAACTCTACAACAAGCAATATACTTCTATTGCATTTTTCGACATAGCCAAAGCGTTTGAAAAATCGTATTTTCACGGGCTTATTACCAAGCTTGCGATTTGGCATTTCTAGACAACTTTTGACCATCATCAACTCGTATCTCACTAATAAATACTTCCGCGTGCGAGTTGATCAAACTCTCTCTTCTATCAGACCAATCAGAGCCGGGGTTCCTCAAGGAGGAAATCTTAGTCCACTTCTCTTCAATATCTACATCAACGATATTCCATGCATACCTCAAGTCAAGCTGACCATCTTTGCAGATGACACAGCGCTAATTGCACGTAGTTATTTACCACATAATTCCATAAACATACTACAAAGCTACATTAAACATAGCCTTGAGAACTGGCTCGTTAGCTGGAGAATCCAAATTAACGTCTCGAAGAGTGCAGTCTGCATATTTAAACCTCACTGCCGAGAATTTAATCATAACTATATCCTAAAATTTTTAATCAGCCCATACCCTTTTCCCACTCCGCTAAGTATTTGGGCATCACCTTGGACGCCCATATGAATTACGAAGACCATATCAAAGCTAAAATTGAATCAGCCAATAAGAAGTATCGTACCCTCTTACCCCTTCTCGGTAGAAAATCCCACCTTTCCCTCAATAATAAATTAATTATTTACAAAAAAATCATCGTACCTGGATTTATGTACGCCTGCCCAGTATGGGGGCAGCGCCCAAAGTCCACATTCATTAATTGCAAATTTTTCAAAATAAATTTCTGCGTTGTATCGTTAATGCACCCAGGTTTGTCCAGAACGAAGTCATACATCACGATCTCAAAGTCTCTGGAATTGGGGAGCAAATTTGGAAATTTTCACTAAATTTTTACAAGAAAAATTCTAATAGACCCTGTATGAGAAATGTGGATCAGACGTACAACCCGACCGCGCCCTCCGATCTCAGGAAGCACAGGCCTAGGCATCTCCTCTTTGGCTCCCAGAGCACGAAGTGGAAAAAGAGACGCTATCTCATCCCTCAAACAGGAGTCTCTTAACTTGAACGAGCAACGGTAGATGGCGGCACCATACCGCCACATCCTTTCCGTTCGTTTTTCTTCCAGGCCCAGCCACTGGCCAATCAGTTTGGTTGATTTTGCCCGCGTTTATACTATGCTAGACCAGTACTTTAAATCCACGTTTTCATTAAATGCAGTTTAATGTTGTAAATATTCTTTAATTGTAACTTTATATTGTAATTTCGACTCTTTACTTGTAAATACAACTTTAATTCTCAACTGTAACTCTTTCCATTAATCATATAATTGATTAATTGCTGATCTTCGGATCTCTTTAGCAGCTTGAAATATTCTGTATTTTGCCTAGAGAGCTTATTGCGCTCTTTTCGCTTTTTCATGGGATTTTCTTTTACGGTTTTCTGCCCCTTCCCTCCCTTTCCACGACTTGCAGTCTGACAGCTGTCCAAGACAACCTCAGAACACGCCTTATTTCCAAGCAACCAACCAAAAAGCACCCCCTGCAGAGCTGAGTGCCCCATCAATTCTCTGCATATGCTATATATAGAACTAGCTAACATATTGCTATTTTCGATGACGAGGTGAATCCCGTAATGATGCGTCTCGGCTTAGCTTTTTCTGCTGTAAGAATAACTTATTTATTCGTCCATAACACTTGGCGAGGTTTTGGAGACGAAATTGGTGGAATATCACCAATTTGGCGACTTTTTAAATTTTGCTAAATTAAAGAAAAGCTTGCTAAATGGATAAAAAGGCGCTAAATCAATGAAAATGACGACTAATTGACGAAAATTCAATATCTTGGAAAGAATATAAACCTCTACTATAGGAATAATCTATTTCTTTTAGTGTAAAAGTAGTTAATTCATTGCATTATATAAGGAAAGTCATGTGCTGTTCTTTTACCATGTTCTTTTAATCAGTGTCAGCATCAGACATATTTATTTTCAGAGAGTTTGAGTCATAATTTCTGATTTTTTATTGTTTATCGATATCAAAATATTTTCATTTGCTGGGAAATTTTTTGTTAGATACATCAGATGTTTTAGTTACTGGGGCTGTGCATAATTTTTTTTTGTTCTCTGAGTAGTAAATAAAACAATTAACATTTACAGAAAATTTGTAGATTCTTTCAAATTATCAAATAACTCTAGAAATGTTTTGCAACTGATGTATTGTTAAACCTGTCAGACTACTATAGAAGGCAGGAAGAATGAAAATTAATCATATCAGAAGGCCGTTAGATGCAGATAGGCCATTTTTATCCTCCGGTGCATATCTATATACTACTAGAAATAATTACCCGGAGATTCTCGGGTCCTAAATAAGCTTCCGCTAGTTAAATATTACATACAGATAAAACCACTCAATTTGCAAATCGTTTTCTTCGTTCCGCAACAGGGGAAATCGGTGAAATAAATAAATAAAAGAAACAATATGAAATCATTTCTTTAGGCGAGAAGACTTAAACTGCACCGTGAGTTCCAAGGCTTTGATAGGCATGCTCACAAATGCTCACTGGTGAGAAAAATAATATACGCATTTCATTAACTATATTTACAATTTCAAATTTTATGCGTGTGCTTGAAAATTCACAGCAAATAAGATAATGTAATACTTAAAAACTATCCGCTAGAATGCGAAGGTATACATACATATTCAAATATCAAATAATCTAAAATATACATACTTTGATGTATTTAAAAATAAATAAATAGATATAAAGAAATTGCCCTACGGATTTGGTTCATACATTGTTAGAAATAATTTTCATAAATATTTCCGATTGTGTCAAAATAGAAACTCTGCGATAATATTTCCGATCGCTAAGGAACCGATTTTTGTGAAAATCGCTCAAAATTGTACTTCCAATATAAAATAACAAAAAAACTAATATGAATTAAAAACAATTCGTCGAGTCTTATTTGTCCGGGCGTCGCTGTCCACAGCTTAGATTTCTCTCTTTATAGATTATACACACACACACACACACACCTTCTTATATTAAGTAAAATTAACTTTTTTGTATCCCTTATGGAATACTGATTTAAAGGAAATTAGAGACCAACTGATTTAAAAGATTCAAGCTGCTATATTACATACTATTGAAACAAATCTAATGTGGGCAGTACGTGAATTTCCTTTTAAATACAATGAATTTACTATTTTTACAGTTAAAAATAATGTTATTCTTAGAGTAGATACTTATATTCATTCCAAGATATTTAATTTTCGTCAATTAGTGGTCATTTTCATTGATTTAGCGTCATTTTTATTCATTTGGCGAGATTTTCGTTAATTTGGCAACATTTCAAAATATCACCAAGTTGGCTACATTCAGCTAAATTCGTTGCCAAAATCTCGCCAAGCGTTATGGACGGAGAAATGAGTTATTTTTACAGTAGATAAATGATTATTGGCGTTCAAATACAAAAGTATTACTCAAAGTATCTTTTCTGGTGAATGGAACGTGTTAGATCCACGAGAATGATAACACCAAATTTATCGCATGAGTTTAAGTATGAAAAGCGAACTTGTTTCTTAAAAGTTATTATTTTTTTTAATTTATAGGATTTGTTAATAAATTTCTTTGAAAAATGTGTAATATCTCGATAACAGTTCGTGCTAGCGTTCTAAAGTTTATGTCAATCGTTTTCTAAGAAAAAATTACTTATCACATGTTTATTTGCGTAACTTTATTAAAGGTTTTTATGTTTTGATGATTTTTTCAAAATTTCACTCCAAAATTTAGGGGATTTTGAACATTCGATTGTATTTTAAAACAATAGACTTCGTGTATTCACAGATTGTGATTTTTGTTCCAAATTTTATTTGAATCGCTCCATTCGTTCGCGAGGTATTGTCTCCACAGACTCACTGATACACACACAGACATCACCTCAAAAATTTTCGATTCGTGATCAGGGATGCTTGAAACGTGCTCTCCTGTCGAAAAGTCGAATTCGAATTTTCGACCCAGTCACTATGCTTTCCCTATACATTATTTATATAAAGAGAGTAATTATTTATTGCAACAGGAAAATTTGCATATGTATGAGATTTTGTTATGAAAAATCGATTGATACAGAAAATCCAAAGTGTTTTATCTGTGGCAATAGGAATAGAAGTTGATATTGGTAGATAGCGATATTGGAAGATATTTTTGATAGATCTTTTTATACTTTATTGATGAATATATATTTACATTTTCGTTTCACTAATTGATTGTTATTTCTACTGTGTTTTACTATTTCGTAACTAGAGAATTCAACTTTAAATTATTTAAAGACCCAGCAAAAATTATTTTACTAAAGTTAACTTTGCCAAAAATACATTGGATGTAGAGAGGGTGCCGTGGGGGGAGGGGGGAATCACTACTTTAATATACATGGGGCCCGCGGTAGTACTTGGTACCCTGTCCCACAATTTGATGTGGGGTCCCTGAACCTGGTGATTTTAATAACGAATATTATGTTAGTAAAATACATTCTTAAAAGTGGTAAAAACTGTAATAACCAACAATTTTATAAATCTCTAATATATAATATAATTGGTACGTTTTGAAGAGACAATGCAAAAATGTGGGATAAAAATGAAATTTGCATTTGAGATTTTTTTACATTTTCCAAAAATGCCCATATTTCTGAAAACGAAAGAAAAGTGAATACTATCTAATGTAGTAATTTATAATATCTGAAATTGTTTACATATTTTTAAAATTGCTTAATAATTATTGATTTAAAAATTGGATCCGATAAAGCTTTGCTCAGTTATGAAGCTTTTTGCCCAGCTTTCTTTTCTTTAACCTTTTCAATGGAGTCTGCTGGCGCATTGACAACTTACTTACTCTTCCGGAATTAGTGTATTTCTTTCTGACCCCCGCCTCCACTCGGCATTTTACGGTATATTACGCCCATGCATGGAGTTTCGATTACGATGCATTTTTGGGGCGTAGTCAATTAGAGGTAGAAGAGATCGCGCATCGGATCAAAGGTAGGTGACAGATTATTTATATTAGATTACGCCCGTTGTGCGGGTGTATTCAAATTGTACCAGTTTAGCGGACGAATAGGGCGAAAATTATGGTTGGTCCTATTTGATCTGACATAAAACATTACGTATGAAATACATATTTAATGAATACAAATTCAGCATATTTAGTTTATTTTTTCGGATATAGTCGATTTTTACAATCTAGTTCGAATAACAAAAAATACAGGTTTTATCCTTCTAAATAATAACAAATTCTTATCAGGACCAAGGTAAAACCCAACTGACTTAACCTTTTGCTTGCGAGTGGAACAGCGTCAATCCGAAACGAAAAACCTTCCAAAAAGACAGGTATTTAACATACCCTATCCCAAACAGTTCGATCCGCCTTTGCAGGCATTGGCGTGCCAATGTCTGCAAAAGGCTCACCTCTTGATATAAGAATTAAGAGATATTAAGTGCAATTTGAGGATATAAACCACGCCCCCTACATTTCTGTAAGATTTGCGCATGACAACATTTAAATCTGCGGGCGTCCCACAGACGTCAATGTCTATAATGGCTTATGAAACATTCGACGTATTCGAGACGTTGCTGTATGCCAAGGGGTTAACTACCACAATTTAGGAATTTTCGTCCATTATATTATTTAATTTACTTAGTTACTGAACAGGCAGACAGATTCAGACAAACATAAAAACACGCTGGCGTGATGAAAATCACGTTTTCGTGTTTTATAGGATCCAAAACGCTTAGATCCGTCGAAAACTCAAAGTTGCGATTTTGGACCCTATTCTAATACTCCTCCCATATATTACCATGCATTATAGGAAAAGTGAAAACAATTTCGAAAGAATAAATTTGTTATGGGATGTTTAATTATAGAAGAATCAATCCCATAATAATTGCAATCTTTAGAATTTTACAAACCTTACTTTAATCATGCCTAGTGTTTCCTGGAAAAGTTTCCTTATCATAAAAAAAAAACATATTTTCCCGATACTTAAAGTGATGTCATTTGACGGAGGGCGCTTCATTTAGAATCCTAGAGTAAAAGGCAGGCGAATATTTCAACCTCTCGTCAGCTCCATGACAACAGATAAATGGGGAAGAATGGCCGAAAGCGAATGCCAGCCAAATATTAAGACCTTAGAGTTGCTTCATTTGCTGCAGAAAGGCACCACAGTTTCGTTTTGCGTAGGAGGATGATAAACGATAAATTCGATTTAGGCATTAATAATCTTAATAATTTTGATTTCTTTTAATATGATTGCGGATTTAATATGATATTTCTTAATGCTGTACCAAATGGGATCATTTTATTTTAAAAGGGGTATAATTTTATGTAATATTCTGATTTAAAATATGTGAGTTTCTACTCGACTTTGTTATATATAAATACTAGGACGATTTACCCAGCGTTGCTGGCTTCCATTAAATCGATTTCTTTTGTTAGAATGCTGAAAAATTTAAAAATACCCCCTGGCAAGACCGTACATTAAAAAGTCTTTGTTTTACAGCTGTTTGAAATCTCAATTGCTAATTTTAGAAATAATTATAGCAGAAAAGTGATGGGATTTTCTTTTCAGGGAACGCTTATAATACCGTTACGATCTTATATTTCAAAATTCAAATTTTATCCATTTGTAAAGCTTGGGATTTAAAATTTTTGAATTTTAAATCCTATTACCAAAGCGCCATCCGTCTGAAATTTCAGGTTTTGCGAGGAAAATACTTGTCTATGTTCTTGCCATCGTGCCTGAAATAAAATTTGAGCCGCATTTTTCTCCACGCATTTTATAGTGTTTTAAGCGGTCGTAAAGGAAATTCGAGCCTATGAAATAACTAAAAATCTAATTCGAAATTTTAAAAATATAACTCCGAAGTGCAGTTAGGTCCTGCAGTACCTGTGTAACAAATTTCATGGTCGTATAACGCTTAGATTTCCCGCTGCAGATGACACACATACACACACACACACACACACACAAATATCTTTCTTTATTCGTAAGGTTAGGGAGGCTCCGCTTTATACTTGCTGATGTTCACCAAACTCGAGGCTCGATTTGCGGATGCACATGTATGCTAAAAGTTCTAATAATCGTGATCATGATAAATTAATTTTTGTAATTACTGGTTCAATTGTTTAAAAGAAACAGCAATAAGACATAATTCTTAAATTAAAAAATAATTGCATTTTAATGGTAACTGTTTATAACAACAATCGTTGCGAAACACTCTGTTTATAAGTATCAACAATAAGGCATATTATTGTCCTTTATCATCTCTGTAACATTTCTGCTAGCAAACTGTCACAGAGAAATTGGAAATCGGCTTAACCTATTAAATCTTTGCCCATACTGGCAATGAAAAATTTTATAAAGTACTATTTAATATTCACATTTAATTAACTAAGGCCTAAGTCAAAATTATATGTTGCCTTGCACATCTACAGGATCATATTAGTCTATATGTAAAAATTGAAAACTGTATGTTTTTTTCCGTTTGGTCATAATGCAGTGTCATAAAACAGCAGGATTTTTTTCAATATCGAGAAATTCCATGATTTTCATTTTTACTTGTATCATAATAATGACAAAGACAAGTCCTATTCGGTAACTGTCCTACCCCCTTGTCTGAACATTTATATTAATTCTCCGTCGGTACCATATTGTTGAAAGAAATTCATTTCTGTAAACCCAAGGTCCTAGAGTGTATCACATCATAACCACTATCAGAATAAATTAAAAGGTGTAAACTGAAATACTTGTATCCAAGTTATTTTTAAATATTTTGTTAAAACCCTTTAAAAGTTTTTTTACGTTGCCAACAGATTGTCATAAAATGCATTTGATTTACATGGATTTATATAAACTATTACTTTCCTTATATACATAATGTATAAGGAAAGTATTGTGACGGGGTCGAAAATTCGAATTCGAGTTTTCGACGGGAGAGCACGTTTCAAGCATCCCTGATCACGAATCAAACATTTTTGAAGTGATGTCTGTGTGTGTGTGTGTGTGTGTGTGTGTGTGTGAAAGTATGTGTGTATGTGTGTGTGTGTGTCAGTGAGTCTGTGGAGACGATAACTGACGAACGAATGGACCGATTCGAACCAAATTTGGTACAAAAATCACAATCCGTAAACACTGGAAGCCTATTGTTTTTATACGCAATCGAATGTTCAGAACCCCCCTAAATTTTTGAATGAAATTTTGAAAAAATCGTCAAAAAATTAAAACCACTAATAAAGTTACGCAAATAGACATTTCTTATGTAATTTTTCATTAGAAAACGATTGACATAAATTTTAGAACGCTAACGTGAACCGTTCTCGAGATATTGTACATTTTTTAAAAAAATTATCAAAAAGTCATATAAAATAAAAAGAAAAATATTTCCTATTGAGAAACATGTTTACTTTTCATATGTAATACCATGCGATAAATTGAGTGACATCCTTCTCGTGGATCTAGCTCGTTCCATTCTTGAAAAAGATACTTTGAATAATACTTTTGTATTTGAACGCCAATAGTCATTTATCTGCTTTAAGAAAAATTTATTTCTTAGTGCATAACGCTTGGCGAGATTTTGGCGACGAATTTGGCGGAATGCCGCCAACTTGGCGACTTTTTTGAAATGTTGCCAAATTAACGAAAATCTCGCCAAATGGATAAAACTGACGCTAAATCAATGAAAATGACGACTAATTGTCGAAAATTCAATATCTTGGGAAGAATATTAGTATCTACTACAAGAAAATCCTATTTTTTTACTGCAAAAGTAGTAAATTCATTACATTATATAAGGAAAGTCATGTGTTGCCCACTTCAGATTTTCGTTTTTCTTGTTATCTATCAAAGCTATAAGTCTATAAAAGTCAAAAAGCAATTTCTCCAGCTGTCTGCAGTCATGTTTATTCGCTGTCTTATCTCCTATTGGCCAAACGATATTTCGCCTTTCACCCTTTAAATCAGTATTTTGGATCCCACAGAAACCATGCGTATAGCATTTGAAATTTAGTAGAGATAAAACTGACTTGTGTTATAAGATTATATTCACCTGGTATGTCTTTCTTTTTCTACTACAAATGAATTATGGCCTTGCTCAGCGACGACTTCCTCAATTGGACCTTAGCCTGGAGCGGGAGATTTTAATGTGAGGGGGAAAATCTTCTCTTTTGAAAATTTTATTGGATAGAATAAAAGTTACCGCCAATTAAATACAAATGAAACGAGTTAATGCGCTTTCTGAGCAAAAATATTATGGAAAATTTTCCCTGCACAGGAAATTCTTCATAATATTTACTTTTCATATGTGGTACTGAGAAAGTCACGAAAATTTTCGATTTCGAGATTCTGATGCCAACATATGTTTTAAGACCTCTTGAACATGGTTTGATAATTTTTGGAGTAATGTCTGTCTGGCAGTCGGCATGTCTGTCAGCCTGCGGTCGATTTCCTGTGTACGCGATTGCGGTCACAAATATTAATGGATTATTTTCACGAAGCTTTATATCCGGCTTTGTTATAAAAAAAAAATCTAGAAATAGATAGAATTTTTTTTTAAATTAGAACCAAAACTTTGAAATTGATTTGAATTTTTATATTTTTTTAACATGGCAGCATAGAGCAAAATTTGACGTAATCACGCATGAAAGGGTTTATGGCTAATCGCGAGACTTTATAATTTCAATCAGTGTTGTAAAAAATAGCCACAATATATTATTTTGTTCGTGATGCCATTAGCATCCCTCGGGGGGAGGGGGGCGGTAAGTTACTCGCCCTCTCCCAGGGAGTACATTGCCAAATATGGTATCAAACAAAAGATTTTTTCACGCTCTTTAAACTTAACTGTAACACGCTATAATCGTAATCATTTGGACCCATGATATCTAATTTTCAAAAAATTTTCTTGTGAAATTTGAGAAAAAAAAGCTACACTCAGCTACACTCAGTTTAATGTTACTCTGAAATCAGGAAAAAATTAGAATAGGTTTCCCTTTATATATGTGTAAAAAAAATACGTTACATGTTTAAAATGCAAAATACTGTTTTAATGATTCATGTTTGACCTAGGAAAATGACACATTCCATATTTTTAAATGTTCCATAAAGAACAATTTACATTCAATAGTCGTCTAGGTTTCGTATAGGGCACGTTTGCGTTTCATTTTTTATAAAAGAAACTGCAGCAAACTGTTTCGATATTCTCCAGGCAATTAACTGTCGTCACGTGTCCGAAACCTTTTTGATTATTTTACAGAAAGTGAAGCTAAATCAAAAAATCTGATGTGGGCAGCACATGACTTTCGCTACAGACTCAAATCCACTTTCTCTTTATTTCTTTTATAATTCATTAAATTGAGTTTTATTGTACGAAATAACACGCATAATTATTTGAAATTACAGAGAATTTGGATCTTTAATTCTATTTTCATTTGGTAACTGATGGCCGTATTTTCAAAGGTGGAATAACAAAAATGCAAAAACTAAAATATCTCGAGAACAGCTAGTGCATCGGTCTTATTTATTTCATCGTAAAAAATTACGTATAAAACAAGCATTTAGTTGATACGTTTCAACATAGTGGCTTTTTACTTTAGATTCTGACGATTTTTACGGGCCATTTCATCTTTCTGGTAGGTCGGACGGTCTGGGACTCAACAACGGGCCATTTCATAAGAAAAAGGGGGGGGGGATAAGGTTCTTTTATCCCAAATCGTGCCAAACTATAATCAGCCCCAGCGTAACCCGCAACCTATAAAATTTTATGAAATTTGGTCAATTAGTTTTTGAATTAAAGTGAACACATACTTTGCACAGACAGACACACACACAGACGTCACGCTAAAATGGTGTTTTCGTGTTCCAGAGGTCCCAAAATGTGTAGATCTATCGAAAATTCGAGTTGCGATTTTCGACACGATTCCAATACTTTCGCTATACATTAATGCAAAAAGCAGTGTGCTAAAAAGTTGGTTGGTTATGCGTTGGTTAATGTTTACATTATTGATTATATAATGTTCATCATTATTGGTTTTCTGATCAACATTAGTTAACAAAATATTAACTTATGTGCCTTATAAACATAGTTAACTATTAGAATATTCAACAAATATTTTAGATAGAATAAATCACTTAGGAAAGTCACTATCAGTCATAGTCGCACAGCTTAAAATTACCACAAATTATTTTCATCCGCCAACGTTGTTTTTCCAGGAATCTGCCTCTACATTTTTTAGAACGTCTGAAAATTTCCTATATTTTTTGCATGTGTATCCATGTCTCTAATTTTACCATTAGGGTTTTTGAATTCTATGTTTTGGCAAGGACATACATTACCATATAAGGAAAGTAAAAATGTTAAAAAATATCTGATGTGGGCAGCACATGACTTTCCCAACCGCTCAAATTCAATTTCTTATTTTTTTATTGCATGATGTATTAAATTGAGTTTACATCTAACGTTACATCTTACATTGAGTTTATCTAATAGTAATACATTTATAAAATATTGATTTATTCTACGTCTACTTCTTTGATTTTTTGCTGTTTTCCACTTTGAGTTTTACTGGGTCCCTTCCACAAGGTCGCTTCAAACCCTGTCCGACTTTGATCTGGGACCCTAGGCCGGGTCCCCAGCATTTGACTACTTTCCTATGGTGAAATACGACCCTATCCTTCCGTGTGAATATCCTTGAGTTTTTGCTGTGTCCCTCTTTGAGTTTTGCTGGTTAACCGTTGCCGTGCCAGAGCTCCCCCCCCCCCTCTCAAGACAAAGCAAAATTACAGATCCTCCCCTCCTCCTAAACCCTTTACAGCAAATGCATATACATTGAGCACTTTCCTTTCATTCAAAAGAAATGTTTCTACATTTTTGTATCATTTTAATTATTATTAATAAGCTATTTATAATTTAAAACTATTGAATCATTCGGTGTTATATGGGATTGAACGTATTTATTAATGTATTATATGTGCATGTGGATTGTCTATGTATGTTTATGTGTTTTATTTTTTTGGTGTGTTTTTCCCAGCCTGCCCTTGAAACTGCTCTACAATCTTCGGAGGAGCTGGACGGTCTGGGTAATAACTAAATAAATAAATTGAGCACGGAAGATGGGGCACCCAGACCTTCTGGGTCTCCCAGCATTTCCCTACTTTATCTATGGTAAAAAACAACTTGCTGAATTTCTTTTTGAGCCCCTCTTAGATCGCATGTCTATATCATAGACGTATATAGTTTATAGTCTTTTACGTCTATGGCCTGTATATGTCCTCGATTTTGACAGGTACACTTCGTTCAATCTGGTTAATATATATCACGCCTCCTGGAATTGCGTCTGAAAGGTTGGGATAAAATTTCCTCCATTTTCAACTGTCTCAAGCCCGTTGAGCTCTTTATTATATGACAGGCGAGATAACAACTGTGGGGCCAAATCTACAGCAAATTTGATCTTTCACTGATGTAAGACTTTTGAGTACCACCGCTTTGTGCAGGCCTTATTTCGTGCGAGTTCTTCCTATTGTTTGAGATACGGTAAGGTTCTAAAGGCCTTAGTGTCAACAGAGGCGGCAATGCTTTGAAGCTGCGGAGGGGCACTTCTCGTTTTGAGCTTTGTTGTGGAGAAAGCATTTTTTTATATCTTTTATGAAATGTTTTCTTTTTCTATTCTTTGCGGGGCAATGCGGTTAAGTGCCTGTGAGAATGAAGGGGTGGGGTGGTGGGAGAGGGGGATAGATGGATTTTCATACTGAATTACTCCTTAATGTGTGACAATTCTTTATTTAATTTGTTCATGGTCTTTATACAGGGTACTTCAGAAGGATTTCACGACTAAATATGTCTTGAGCGATTGATCGCAGACGATCAGATAGACTTTCAGACTACGGCATTTCATTTATGGTCACGTGACACGTCTTAGTAAAATAAGTATAAAATGTATCATTTTTTAGAGCCAACGGCTCTACCGTGCTGAAAACACTGGTTCTCGTTAGATCACCGAAGCTAAGCAGTATCGGGCACGGTTAGTACTTCGGTGGGTGACCACCTGGGAACACCGCGTACTGTTGGCTTATTTCAGTCGACGTGGTGGCCGAACGGTCAAGGCGAGCGTTTCCAGCGATTGATCGGCCGCCATGTTGTGGGTTCGAGTCCCACGTAAGACATGGATGTTTGTGTTGTTGGACGCAATGTGTTCCCACGCCCACTGATGCGCTGGGGCAACGTCTTTGACGGCTAAGAGGTTCACTGTTCTGGCCGATGTATATAGTCGAAGATGAAAGAGTCAATACCTAGCCATTGGGGGGGGGGATGTATCATTCTTTTACAATACAACAAAACCTCTACAACAAAATAAGTTCCAATTAGCAAATTGCACATTCATTTAAAGACCTCCATTTCAGATCATTCATTTAAAGATAAAGAAAAGTTGTCAAATATGCAAAATTGGCCGTGAAGAAATTGTGAAAGCCATAGGTCTTAAATGACTTTTACCCGATGAAAAGAACCATCAAAAACATATATTTCAGATGCCGTATTAAGTTTTAATTTCGTTAGATAAAATTCCCATAAAGAAACTTGAATGCGTACCTATCTTTAGAAAAAAAGTTTAATACACTCCCTAATTATTTGTCGAAAACTTTAATTTAAGATATATATGACATTTTCGATCCTATGACAATGGAACCTTCTTGTTTCACTAATTGTGCTATGAAAAATATTTTTGTAATTAAAAAAAAATAAATCAATAACTAATAAAAAATATTCTAGAAATCCCATATGAATAGTTGCATTTTATACCTTTTTTTAATTTTTATTAAAATGTGTAACATGATCAAAAATTGCATACGGTAATAGTCTACCTTATTTAAAGCATTTTTACTTTCCTTATATACATAATGTATAAGGAAAGTATTGTGACGGGGTCGAAAATTCGAATTCGAGTTTTCGACGGGAGAGTACGTTTCAAGCATCCCTGATCACGAATCGAAAATTTTTGAAGTGATGTGTGTGTGTGTGTGTGTGTGTGTGTGTGTGTGTCAGTGAGTCTGTGGAGACGATAACTGACGAACGAATGGACCGATTCAAACGAAATTTGGTACAAAAATCATAATCCGTAAACACTGGAAGCTTATTGTTTTTATACGCAATCGAATGGTCAGAACCCCCCTAAATTTTCGAGTGAAATTTTGAAAAAATCATCCAAAAATCAAAACCACTAATATTGACATTTCTCATGTAATTTCTCATTAGAAAACGATTGACATAAATTTTAGAACGCTAACATGAACCGTTCTCGACATATTGCACATTTTTCAAAAAAATTATCAAAAAGTCATATAAAATAAAAAAAAGTATATATTTCCCATTGAGAAACATGTTCACTTTTCATGTGTAATACCGTGCGATAAATTGGGTGCCATCATTCTCGTGGATCTAGCTCGTTCCATTCATGAGAAAAGATACTTCGAGTAATACTTTTGTATTTGAACGCCAATAGCCATTTATCTGCTATAAGAATAACTTATTTCTCCGTCAGTAAAGCTTGGCGAGATTTTGGCGACGAATTTGGCGAAATGTCGCCAACTTGACGACTTTTTGAAATGTTGTCAAATTAACGAAAATCTCGCCAAATGGATTAAAATGACGCTAAATCAATGAAAATGGCGACTAATTGCCGAAAATTCAATATCTTGGAAAGAATATAAGTATCTACTATAAGAAAAACCTATTTTTTATTTACTGTAAAAGTAGTAAATTCATTGCATTATATAAGGAAAGTCATGTGTTGCCCACATCAGATTTTTTTGATATCAATATCATAGTTCGTAGTTCGAATTATAAATTTCCCTCATAGATTATACAGGGTGTTTAAAAATAGTGAACTGTGGAAAATTATTTATTTGAACCGTGGGTTTTGACACATAGTTCCAGTTGCAAAAGTGCTTTAAATAAAATAGAAATTAGTCAATAGTAATTTGTAATATTTTTCGAAGAATTTACAAAAATTAAATTTTTATACACTTTCTCTATCGAAAACAGTTAAATTACAAAAATGCTGCCCATGATTCATATATGTTGTCCATGATTATACACGTTGCCCATGATTCAAATAACAAAAACTGGATCTCAAAATTGCAAATTTGAAACAAATAAATTGCTAAACTTCTGACTTACGCCACTCATTTAGCATGGCTAATTTATGAATCCAAAACGCATTCACAAAATGAGTTATTCACAGGCATCATTTATTAGGGTTTTAAAACAATATTTTTTTCAATATTTTGTCTTTGAAATTATTAAGGACAGATATTTTGTCCTGGTTAAAATTTATTTTAATCCTTAAATTAGGTAAAAAACATGATAATTGTGGTTTTGCTGGAATATATTGAAAAAAAATCTGATGGGGGCAGCACATGACTTTCCTTATATAATGTAATGAATTTACTACTTTTACAGTAAAAAAAAATAGATTATTTTTATAGTAGTTATTTATATTCTTTCCAAGATATTGAATTTTCGTCATTTTCGTCATTCATTTCGTCATTTCGTTTTCGAGTCGTCATTTTTCATGTCGTCATCAATGAGTCGTCATTGATTTAGCGCCATTTTTATTCATTCGGCGAGTTTTTCGCTAATTTAACAACATTTAAAAAAGTCGCTAAGTTGGCGACATTCCACCAAATTTGTCGCCAAAATCTCGCCAAGCTTTATGGACGCAGAAATAAGTTATTCTTACAGCAGATAAATGACTATTGGTGTTCAAATATAAAAGTATTACTCAAAGTATCTTTTTCATGAATGAAACGAGCTATATCCATGAGAATGATGTCACCAAATTTATCGCATGGTATTACATATGAAAAGTGAGCATGTTTCTTAATAGGAAATATTTTTTATTATTTTATATGACTTTGTGATAGTTTTTTTGAAAAATGTGCAATATCTCGAGAACGGTTCATATGAGCGTTCTAAAAGTTATGGCAATTGTTTTCTAATGAAAAATTACATAAGAAATGTCTATTTGCTTAACTTTATTAGCGGTTTTGATTTTTTGACGATAATTTTTCACGATAATTTTGACGATAATTTTTCAAAATTTCACTCGAAAATTTAGGGGGGTTCTGAGCTTTCGATTGCGTATAAAAACAATAGGCTTCCAGTGTTTACGGATTCATTCGTTCGTTACGGATCATTCGTTCATTAATTATCGTCACCACAGATTCACTGATACACACATACTTTCACACACACACACACAGACATCATCACTTCAAAAATGTTTGATTCGTGATCAGGCATGCTTGAAACGTGCTCTGCCGTCGAAAACTCGAATTCGAATGTTTGATCCCGTCACAATACTTTCTTTATACATTATGTATATAAGGAAAGTAATATAAGGAATGTAATAAGCATGTTTTGGAAGTTTTGTAATCGGTTGGAGATCCGTTTTATTCAGAACTCCAAGATCGGCTGCACTCACGCATACCATAATCATCTCACAGAATTTGGCATTACTAAACATCGCTATAATTTAAACTCTAGATATTAGCAGAGTTAATTGGATGCTTAAATTTATGGATCTACGAAATAATGATGTAACAGTTTTATTGCAATATTTGCATAAAGTAAATTTGATTAAGTATAAAAGTTTTAGTAATTATTTGCAGCTGAAATAAATAAATTTATGAATGCCCCCTTATTTTCCAATGAAATATTTAATCAATGATTAAATATTATGTTACGTTTGATGGTATTAGAGTCAAGTTTTTGTTAGTTTTACTATATATGGTATGGGTAACATTTTTGTAAATTGACTTTTTCTGTTAGAAGGGCTGTATAAAAAGTTATTTTCAAATTTTTCACAAAAATATTGCACATAATTTAAATGATATATTCTATTCACTGTTCCATAACTTCCTTATTTAAAGCATTTTTCTTCTGGTTCTTTTGGTTCTGAGAATTATTATTATTTATCATAGGAAATGGATAGCAGAAAATATAAAAACTCGTATAAAGTTGTAATCATGAAAATTACTAAAATTTATCTAATTCTAGTATTTGGCTAAAGTAGAATTCTTAAGTTATCATGTCCACATCTTACAGGTATACACATAAAAATAATGATAGGAATAAATACTTTTTTGTGGTAAACACGACTACTTTATAACAAATGTTGTTCATTACATCAACTATAACTTTATCTTAAAACGTTGCTGTTATTACTAAATCCCCATGGTCGAGCAATAGCTAGATCAAGCATACGAGTCCATATACCCTCAGGAAGTTAATCACCAGAATAGAGAACTGAAGAAGATCCTTTTAAAAGGTAATCATTGCAACTACTATTACAATAATCACTATAAAACTACTTTTGAAACAAAACCAGACAGACTTACTAACTGCAAAATCTGAAAATGTTTTCTATCTCAAATAAAGCCAATCTGTTATCAATTATCATCATTTTTCGAAGAAAGTGATGTTATTACTATTTACAAATTATTGCTTTATGAGTGAAAAAAAATCTGATGTGAGCAACACATTACTTGCCTTACATACTGCAATGAATTTATTCCTTTTACAGTTAAAAAAATGCATAAGATCCACGGTACTATGTTTTTAAAGTTGGATTGTACATTTGATGATTTTCCGGATGACAGAATATAATACTATTTCAAAGTACCCAATAAACTTATATTTCCCACTACTCTAAATTAACAATTAACAACATTGATAGCATCCTTATAAAAGCAATATAGCCCATATATTAAAATATTTTTATGATTAATTCATCAATTAGTCTTAAATTTCATTAATTTAGCGTCATTTTTGCAATTTTTGAGATTGTTTTTGTAGTAAACACAACCGAATCTTGGCTGAAATATCCCCAAGTTGGCAATGCTTTGTTAAATTATTCGCCAAGTTTGTCAAATATAGCACAAAGTGTTACAGACAAACGGAGAGATAAACATTTCTTATATACTAGAATATATGCCCATCATATGAAGGAAATCAGAATTTGCTAAACATTGCTTCTCATTTAGCGTCATTTTTATCAATTTGGCGACATTTTCGTCACTTTGGCAACATATAAGCAAGTCGCCAATTTGGTAACGTCCCGCTTAATTTCTCACCAAGCGTTACAGACGGAAGAATGTGTTATTCTTATAGTGTAGTCTTACGTTCTTTCCAAGATATTGAACTTTCATCAAATTAGTCGTCATTTCATTGATTTAGCTTCAGTTTCATCAATTTGGGGAATTTTTATCCATTGGGTGACATTTTAGTCAATTTGACAACATTTAAAAATTCACCAAGTTGGAGATATTCCGAAAAATTCGTCAACAACATTTCATTCACATGTTCCAAATGGAAAAATAGGTCATACTTATAGTACTCTTAGATTATTCTTTTCTATTTATTTATTTCCAAGATACTGAATTTTCATCAATTAGTCATCATTTTCATTGATTTAGCGTTATTTTTATCAATTTGGCGATGTTTTCGTTAATTTGGCAATATTTAAAAAGTCGCCAAGTTGGCGACATTCCAAAAAATTCATCGTCAAGACTTTGCCAAACGTTACAAACGGAGAAATAAGTTATTCTTAGAGCAGATAAATGATTATTGCCTTGCAACTAGAAAAGTATCACCCAAAATAAATTTTCCCATGAATGGAACGAGCTAGATCCACGAGAATGATGTCACCAAATTTATTGCATGATATTACATATGAAAAGTGAACATATTTCACAATAGTTAATATATTTTTTTAATGATTTTTTAATAAATTTATTTGAAGAATGTGCAATATCTCAAGAATGGTTCTTGCAATCGTTCTAAAGTTTATGTCAATCAGTTTCTAATGAAAAATTACATAAGAAATGACTATTTGCATAACTATTAGAGGTTTTGAGTAATTGATGTTTTCAAAATGTCATTGGAATTTTTTATGGGGTTCTGAATATTCGATTGCGTTTAAAAACAACAGGCTTCCAGTATTCACAGATTCTAATTTTTATGCCAAATTTCGTTCGAATCGTTCAGTTCGTTCGTCAGATATCATTTCCACAGTCTCACTAACACCCACATCACCTCCAAAACGTTTGATTCGTGTTCACAGATGCTTGAAATGTGCTCTCCTTTCGAAAACTCGAATTCAAATTTTCGTCCCCGTCACAATACTTTCCTCATACATTATACTATGTATATAAGGGAAGTAATATATTCTAGTTAGTTTTAAGTACTGCTCGTCATTCTGTGATAAGTTACTCTACCATGCCGTTTTATTTTCACTGAATTTTAAAGAAAATCGCATAGCATAGTAATATTGCATAGTAAGACAAACTGTACAAAACACTTAAATATGATCTGTCTTAGAATAATCATGATCAAAAGATATAGAGTACAAGAGTTTTTGAATTATATTTCATTGTGGTCTTTAACAGTATTTTAGTGATTCACAATATATTTCCCGTCTTGCCATTCATTGAATGGTGTAGTTTCGTTACTTGTGCACTACTTCCAAACATTGCATGCAAACACAAACAGACATATTCCCAAATGTTATAGGTATAAATATTGAATTTGAGTACTAAAATAGTTATACTAATAAATTTTAGCCTGTTATACATTATGTCACTATCATATTTGAGTATATACACTCTAAGACAAAAAAATTGATACACCAAGAAATAATTATTCAAATGAGACAAAATTTGGTACATGTAATATGGATATACAGAAAAAGAAATGATTAGAATTTCAGAATAATTGGATGATTTATTGCACTGAAATATCTATAGAAAGTGAGCACGTCAATATGGCGTTCGTCCACCTCTGGCCTTGATACAAGCTGCTACCCGACGTGGCATTGATGCATAAAATTGCCGGATGGTGTTCTGAGGGATGTCGTTCCAAATGGCCTCCAATTAACGAGCTAATTTTTCTACATTCTGGGATAATCGTAGGCGACGCCCCATCTCAGCCCAAATGTGCTCAATAGACGAGAGATCTGGGGATCTGACTGACCAAGGAAATGTGTCGTACGAACGCAGACAATCAATAGAGAGGCGTGCCGTGTGTGGCCTAGCATTATCTTGCTGAAAGTTAGCCCTGGGTGTCGCAAAAGGAATGACAATACAATGGGTCGTAGAATGTCGGCAACGTACAGCTGTGCTGAGATGGTGCCACGGAGGACTATCAAAGGGTTCGGCAATCAAACGAATGCGGGCACCCCAGACCATAACTCCCTGTTGTTCGGCCATGTGGCGTGTGGCATTAAGAGCAGGATCGTGACGATATCCAGGTCGTCCCCAGACACGTCTACGCTTGACGTCGGGACTCAGTTCGAAACGGGGCTCATTACTGAAAACAATTCGTTCCCAATCTGAACAATTCCAGGTTAATCAGGCCCGGCACTATTGCAATCGCTGTTGACGGTGTATACTGGTCAGTGGTAGGCGGGGTAATGGGCGCCGCGAGTATAAATTCCGCTCCCGTAGTTTTCTATTAATAGTCCAGGTGGTCACTTTGGTGTTTGTCACAGTTTGGATGGCTCCGGCCACTCATAAACCTGCTGCAAGCCATTGAGCCAGCCGAGTGGTCTGGGCCTTTAACACTTTGGATGGCTGATAACGACGAATCTCGTGCTGTCACAGCTGCTCTGGCAATCTATCTGTTTTCCCGTTCTGTCGTCGCTCTAGGTCGACCGATGTCTGCTTGCTGTTGACTGCCATTCCGGACACATTACTGCCAACATTGTCTAATTGCTGCATCGCTCCCACACAAATGCCGAGCGATACGGCGATGTTCCCATCCAGCCTCATGCAGTCCGACCGCAAGCCTGCTTTCACACTCCTTTATATGTTCGTAGTGGCCGCGAATACGCCGGCTAGGCATTGTAAAAATCAAGGTAAGTAAACGTAAGCGAAATCCACTGCACGTTTTGCCTCTGAAAGCGAGTCTCGCTCCTTATATACACCACTATGGTGCTCTGTTTCAATGCGTTGTTGTTCCGACTATTCATTCGTTGGCTGCGAATTTTTGATCATTTGCATATTCGGTTGGAAGGTTTTTGCATGTAAAGTTTCATTACTATCGGATTATTTTGTGGGGTACGTCGAAATATATATATATATATATATATATATATATATGTGTGTGTGTGTGTGTATGTGTGTGTGTGTGTGTATGTGTGTGTGTGTGTATGTGTAAAGTTTAAGAATTTTTGACTTGGAGTTTAATATACGTGATAATTGTCGAACATGATTCTGTATCTCCATAAGGTCCAAATTTAATTATTCAGAGACGGATTTTCTATTTTCTTTAAGGGTATAGCAAATGAGAGGTTGTAAAGTTTTCCAGACCCCACAGCTCTTCCAGACCCCACAGCCCCAACCCCGTTCAAATAGAAGGATGAATATTTCCACACTTGTAGAATCAACCACTGAACGAAATCTATAAAGGAGCCCAATCTTTGATTATCTCTCCATCAGGGAGAATAAAAATAGAAGGGGCTCAAGGCTCAAGAACGGGGTCAGTGGAGTACCCAGAGGAGAGGAAGGCTCCTCCCTTTAAACTCCAGACGAAGAGAAAAGAGACAGAAAGAGAGAGTACTAAGACTCCTAAATATACAGGCTGGCGCAACAGCGAACTTCTTGACTAGCAGTTTAAGCAATGTCTGTACATTGCGAAAAGAACGCTATTTTCTCGGGATCTCGAAAAAAATCAAAACATTCAATATTGCCTTTTTGAATGATTAGGGAAATTTTTTGAAATCAGAAGCACCTTTTTTCAGCTAAATTGGGTAACAAATATCAATCATGTAACATGCGCGAGTCATTGAAATATCACAAACAGACGATAACTGATTGAGCCGGTTGAAGTCAAAATTGAGATCGGATCAGGTTGTACTCTAGTTAGGAGCCTTATTTCTAGCTTTTTCAGAAGGCTCCCGATGACTTGCTGAATCATTTTACACTTACAGTATTGTTCACAGAAAAAGAAGACAAGACAGATCAATCATGCATAAGGCATTGATTATGAAACACTTTCCAACTTCAATGCAATTTTATTTAAACATCTCTAAAATGCGATACATTCCTCGGTTATATTTCTTAAATTATCACAATACTACATTAGTTTATTATATTTGAAAACTTAAAACTTCATTGAAAAAAATGAACTTCATTAAAATGACGGCATTGAAATATAAATTGCCTGGTTTAAATATCTCTGAAATGCGATACATTCCTCGGTAATATTTTTAAAATTATTATAATACTCCAATAATTTATTATATTTAAAAACTTCATCGAAAGCAAATGAACTTTATTGAAATGACGTCATCGAAATAAAAATCGCCTGAGCTCTCTCTATAAAAGTAGCATTTCATTCAAATACATTTTGCCAATCCTTTCATTCATCACAATACTAAAATAAAATGTTCCATAAATTTAAGCTGTGTACTAAATTTCAACTCTTCTAGGACATAGGAAAATGCATTAAAATTGCCATCAAATAAGTATATCATGAAGAGTTATATAAAATTTTAAAAAATTGAAAAATTGTCATCTACCATATTTATTTTAAAATGTGAAAAATCTCTCTTGTATATAAAATAATTAAACTCTTGGAAAGACATTTATTATATAATATATTTCTTTTTTCTTTCTGGCGGATATTTTTTTTTCTAATGGCCAGGCAGTAAACTCTAGCACTAGACTCTGGATAATATAGCAAGATTTAGAATTTAATTGAATTTGTTTTTCCCCCCATATTAAATATTTTATATTTAAAAAACTACTGAATATATTTTGCTGAAATTTTTTTATATATTTTATGGGATAATTTGAATATTTCCTAAAACTTTCGAAGCAATTTGGGAATTTTAAATTCGCTTAAGATATGTTTGGAAAAAATAGCTCCTATAGGGTTCAATGTATTTCATGTTTTCAACTCGGGTTCAATTAAAAACTAATTAGGTGATGCTATTAATTTATATTCCAATAGGTCCCTCAGACCGTTTGAAAAACATACTAAAATTTCATTTTGATAAAGTCATTTTTACGACAGTTATCGTGCTAACGGACAGACAGACAGACAGGTAGAATGAACAAAGTCATAACAACTAAGTTGCAAAGTGTTAAGAATGAACAAAGTCAAAAACACTTTTCAACTATATTGTAAAGTGTTAAAAAGCGTCAATTACTAAATTATAGAGCATTGTCTAGTTAATAGGAGCCCATATCAGTAATGTACAAACTCGTATGTAAAAGGTTATCGATATCTATCGTGCGCCAACATTCGTAAGATGCGTATACACGCCACAAATATTATAGAACGGCAGTCAACAGTACCCGAGCATGCGTTACGTAAGCAAACGAAGTCTGCAATACTTCAGTCAAAATGGTACATGTGCAGAACGGGATATGCGCATTTACGTACTCGTCCGATCAGTGACATTTGAAAGGTATTTATTGCTTTCCATACATGTAATTCGTGCGTTCCTGATGCCGATTCCCTTAACAACTTTGGAAGTGACAATTTTCTTTGTTGCTGAGTTTCTGTTCTTAACTTCAATTCCTCACTAGGGATGTTGCTGTCGCTTTTATTCGATCTGGAATGGTCACTTAACTGTTGTTGTTACTGATGACCTTCTGCTTCGGGGGAGCCAATTCAGGACCAGTGACGCAGGAAGCAGGAGGAAGGAACGAAGAAAGACACAAGACGAGAGAACAAAGTTTATTACAAGAAAACATCCCTGACGAAGGTCGGAGGGGGTGCAGCTTCACATTTAGACGAGGACCCAGAAGGCGGAAGACTAACTTTATCCTCGAGAAATATCCATGCCTTATTCGGGATTCGAGCCCGAGCCCACAAGACAGCAGCCGAAGACACTATCCACTTCATCGGCTGGGCGGCTCACTTAACTGTAGATAGACCCAATGTATATGCTCAAAAACCTCTTATTCCTACGTTACTGGGATATCTAAGGTTATTCCTAGGAACACTGTAGAATAAATACAATTTATTTCTAATCTTTTGCTATTGTCATGAAAAGATGGAAGAGGCACATGACCTCTGAATAGAATAAACTTAACAAATACTTTGTCAAGTTTATTCTATTTAGAGGCAATACAACTTGAATTTGATTGTATAAATACAGATCCTTGTATAAAGCAATTGCATAAATTATACATATCCTGGATTTGATTGCAGCGCCATAGTAAATAATGTTAATGTCATAAATTGCTTAACTACCAGTGTCTGGGAAACTCTAATATTTTAAAATTATTTTCTATGAATTAAAATGTAACAGTATTATTGAAATGTCCTTTCTTAGTTTAACCTTTCTTTCACCACAATTCATCGTCATTCACAAATAATTAGAAATCTATATTTAAAGTAAAAAACCTTTCTCACTTTCATTTCCAAGTAAGGCAAACCACGCTCGTTGAGGAAATGTACAAAAGGAAATGTACAAAAATGTACAAAAGGAAATGTACATCGAAGGAAATGTACAAAAATTTCACAAATCGAGGTTGCAGGAATTTAATTTCAACTCATTTATGTTTAATTTTTTCTTCTTAGTTTCTCCCGACAAAAACGTTTTTTTAAGAGTATTAAGGAATTCAACATAGCAAAAGAATTTTCGTTTCACTGGAATATCGTAACAAAAATTCCGTTTTTTTTGTTGTTTTTGTTTTTTAAGTAAGGATATGCAGAATGAAGACGGGAGAGAGAACGGCCATAATTATAACCACGTGGAGAAATTATGCTTGTTTCAGAGTGATTTTAATTTCATTGAAAGTCTTTTTCTTCTGTTTTGGAAGATAATATTTTTTTATTTATGATTCATTTTATTCGGTTTTATGCAAATGCACTACTCACAACTGAAATCGCAGCACCATTAAGAAATTGATGCACCCTTATGAAATTTACAGAATATAATTGTAACAGAGATGTGCAAATGATCAAAAAATCATACCTGGAAATAAAAGCATGGAACTTTCTTGACATTAGAACAATATGGAATAGGTCAGCCGCGAGCGGCTATGCAAGATTGAATACGACGGGGCATCTCGTCAATGAGATGGTCAATGGTGTGCTGAGTGATAACATTCCACACAGCATGCAGTTGGATTTATAACTGAACATGGTTTGCTGGAATTGGGAGTTTTCTTAATCGACTACCCATGATGGTCAAGATATGATCAATTGACGACAAATCCGGAGAATGTGCAGGCCAATACAGGATATCAAAACCTTGTAGATTATTCATGGTTACCCGTGCAGTATGTGGTCCGGCATTATCCTGCTGAAAAAGTAGTCCAGGCCTGCTTGACAATAATGGCTGTACCTCAGGTCTCACAATTTCAGAGACGTATCGTTGTGCCGTGATACCGATAGAATCGTGGACCAAAGGTGTTCGTCCATCAAATGTTATACCACCCCAAACTATGGTATCACTTGGGGGTGAGTTGTGTGGCGATTGATAGAAAAAGCTTCCTGGTGGCGTTGTTGAAAGTGCCGCCATACGCGAGTACGGCCATCTGGCATGCCAAATCGTGATTCATCCGTGAGCAGAATGTTTCGTCATTATGTTGACCAATTGCATCTTATTTGACAGCACTGAAAGCGATATAATCGGTACGTTGAAATGATAGGTGTCAAAAAGGCCGTCTAACTCGGCGTCATGCAAACGGTTTCGAATTGTTTGCTTCGAAACCACGTTACCTGTAGTGTGGGATAAATATCGTTATAACACGGTTGCTGTGGTAAACTGCTCCAGTACAACTCTTCTCAGAAGCATACGATCTTAACGTGATGTGGTACATCTGGAAGCTCCCTTACCTGATCTTCGTGTCATTTCGTTGTCTCTCACGAACCGTAGCACACACCGTTTAACTGTGCTCACATCACGACCCAATAGTTCAGTGATCCTTCGAAGGCCCATTCCACCTTCACGTAAAGCAATGATTTGCTGCCGTTCCGTTGGCGACAACTGAACGTATGCGGTACGTCGACGTACTCTTGGCATACTGTGATGATTTTTACAACCTGAAACGAATGACGCTACAATTTAACTGTGATATCGCTCCTCCTTGACCGTAAGCACAAGCACGTCAGCTTCTATGCTGCTCGGCAAAGTGTTACGTCACTATGCATAACGAAACTGTGAACATTTGCATATCTCCACTTGCTGTTTCCATTGCCTGATTTACATAAAGCTACATCTACAATTTATGTTGTTGCGATTTCAGTTGTGAGCAGTGTATAATCATTAGCATGATGTAATTGTTTGCTCTATGTAAAATATAAAAAAAAAGCTTTAAAAAAGTAAAAATTTATAAATATGTGATTTAGAAACTTTTAATGATTTTATTTTTCTGTAGATATAACGTGACTATAAATTTAATTGAAGATTTAAAAGTACAACATTTCCAAATTAACTATTTATACCAATTTTGCTCTCCTACTATAGTTATATGGTCTTAGAAAATGCGGAGCTCTATTCAAGTACCATATTCAAGTATTGAATTCTTTACTTGAAATTTTACGTTTTTTTATGTTTCACACAGGATGTTTGTTCATATAGCTCTAATTTTGCAATATTATTTATGGGAAATCATGTTATGGTAAAAAGGTTGAGTTATTTTCACATCAAGCTACATAGACTATAGAGTATACATAACACAGAATAAGAAATACTTCAGAAATGCACAAAATCACAAATAATACAGTAATTTGTGTTTTTATACGTTGTATTATTGTATTATTTGTGCTTTTATACGTTTCTCAAAATTTTCTTGTCCTTCGCAAAAAGAGTATTGTATTTATTGATACATATCACAGCATTTAAACAGTTAAAAACAAAACTATTAAATATTGAACCAAATTTTAAAAAGATTTTGAAATTTGCAATATTGCTCACCTCAATTACGTACCCGAGCACGATGAAAATGTGTTTATAATATAAACACCTTGATTTATCTGTTTCGTTATTTATCTACCTTTGGGTGACGCCTGGCAAAATTTTGATGTCGAAATTGGCGGAATATCGTCAACTTGACGAGATTTTTTAAATGTTACCAAATTGACGAAAATGTCGCCAAATTGATATAAATGATGACTTATTCATGAAAATTCAATATCTTGGAAAAAATATAAGACTCTATAATAAGAACAACATATTTATCCGTCTGTAACGCTTGACGAAATTCTGGCGACGACTTTTGACGGCATATCACCAACTTGGCGAGTCCTTCTAAATGCTGCAAAATTGACGAAAATGTCGCCAAATTGATGAAATTGACTGTAAATCAATGAAAATGACGACTAATGGATGAAAATTCAATATCTTGTAAATAACATAATAAACGACTATATGAATAGTCCGTAATGTTTAGCGAAAAATTTAGCGGGATGTCGCAAACTTGCCGACTTTTTAAATATTGCCAAATTGACGAAAATGTCTCCAAATTGATAAAAATGTCACCAAATTGATAAAAATTATGCTAAATGGGAGTTAACGCTTTGCAAATTTTTAATTCCGCCATATGACGGGCATACCTTCTAGTATTTGGAATACAAATAATAAATGATAAAAACTTATTTCCACCTCATTACCAACAGCAGATTTACGTAAAAAACAATAAACCTTTTTAATATACCCACCGGCTAATACATATCTGTTTGTGTTATTAAAAAAACGAATATAACTACTACCTTCATTAATACCAGGTTTGTTACACCTAATTTAACAATTTATATCGTGTTTACTTTTAAAATCGGTATAATTATTTCATTCAAACCATTAAATAAAACCAATGTTATTTATATTGTATTTTTTATATTGTAAATATTTAAATCTTTACGATCCTTTCTACACAGGGCTCCGTTTGGGTCCAATTGGTTCAATCGGGCTATTACCGACTCTGTATAATGATATTTATGTTTTATGTGAAATTGATAATAAAATCAGTATAACTATTAAGGCAGACTAGGGTTCTTCTAGGGCTCTTCTAAAACCTATTAGCTAATGAGCATCTACGGTATAAAACACCCCACTTGACATTAGATTGCCCCTTCCGTTGACCTTGGATGCATCTATTAAAAACATTATTAAAACGAATATAACCTATTAAAATCCAAGTACTACTGACGAATCGTTTTGGATTTTACTAAAAGTTTATATAGGGTGGTATAGCCCAGTGGTTAGCGCGCGGGGATTGCACTCGGATGACCCGAGTTCGATTCCTGGTCTGCTCAAACTGCCCCCGTATTAACGCGCAATACGTGTAAGTTAAATATGTGGATCCGTAAGTTCTTCCGAGAGGTTGATGGTCGAGGAAGGAGGGTACGGCCCCTGTGGAGTCCACCCCCAATGGGTTCCAGTCCAAATTGGATGGCACAGTTCTGAGTTCAAACAGATACCTTTCACCTTCTGGTAGGTTGGAAGGTCTGAATCGAACAAACAAACAATATAAGTTTACTTAAATTTTTGAGAATCTCTAACATTATACATTATATAAGTTCCAACATTATATAAGTTCTCTAACATTATATAAGTTCTATGAAAAGATTTCTCTTCGGTCTATAAACTGTCTTTTGAACCACCTACAATCTTCCAACTCCCACATTTCGCTTTAAAACAGGAACCAAAAGAATTCCAGACAGAAAAACTCCTTTCTTTGTCTTTGCGCAGTTCTAGTGCCACCATTAATCAATTGAACAGTTTTGACAGCTATGGTCGCAGTTCATGAATTTTATCAGGAGTTTTATTCATGGCGTCATTATGTAGAACTTTTGATTTATCAGTCACTTTCTTTTGAACAATATTCTATATAGCTTACTTGAATTCTTTTGTTATTTAATTGCAAATGACCATAACATTAAATTTAGTTAGAAAATTAGAATTTTTTTTTATGAGTAATTATTTTATGAAATTCCGTAACACACCGTTTTAATAAGTAATTATATAAAATTAAGTACGAAAGTTTAATTTTCAGGTCAAACGTATTTGCTATAACATTATATAACAGTAATATTATTACGAATATCTAATAGGAAAAGAGTTTTTGATACTTCTCGAATTCTGAAGATTGGTTAAGAACCTCACATGCTACGTTCTTTTACCCGAACTTTCCATAAATGGTATATAAATTGGACATTTTTCAGTTGGGTTGTAGACGTGATGCCAGTTAAAGAGAGTTGCGACTGCCTCAGCGTTTGGAGAATATAATAGTCTGTTTTTGTGAATTATTTGAAATTTTTAATTGTTAGTTTGTTGCACTTGACCTCGAGAGATATCTATGTTCACTGTATAGCGATCTTGTTTATGCAGTTTTATGTAACTTAAAAAAGCGTTTTAAGTGAAAGCATTAGTTATCTAAAAATTCACACTCACCTTTGTAGGGCGCGGTAGCCCAGTGGTTAGCGAGCGGGAATTGCACTCGGTAGGCCCGGGTTCGATTCCCGCCACTGCGGAAACTGCCGCCGTGTTCACGCGGAGTACTATCCCGTTAAACATATGGATCCGTAAGTCCTTCCGAGAGGTTGTGGTAGGGGAAGGAGGGTACGGTCCCTGTGGATGCCTCCCCCACTGGATTCCGGTCAAAATTGGATGGCACTTCCCGGCCGTTCAAACAGTTACCTTACACCCTTCTGGTAGGTCGGACGGTCTGGGTCTCAACAACAGCAACACTCATCTTTGTATCCTAAAAAAACATCCATGATTCCTGAGGATATGTCGCTACAATATTAATTTTTTAATGTTTAAATTGATATAAAATACGAAAGTATATCCCGAACTAAAGAGAAGTATTTTTTTTCGCGAAAATGTTTGGTCACATTAATAATTCAGATATTGTAAGGAGTAAGGTTGAGCGAAGCTAGTTGTCGCAACCATTATTTCTCGGCCACTAAATTGAGCATATAGTAGTACTTTCCGTGATTAAAGGGCTACCATCAGTATTATTTGTTGGACTTAGTTGAAAAGCGGCTATCCTTTCGTTTTCGGCATTTTACAACGAAAATTCAATTTTATTTTTTATTTTATTTTATTTTATTCAATTTACATGGCAACTACAGATGAAATCCAGTTACAGTAGCCACACACAAAAATAAGAACAGAATATAAGATACAAGGATACTAAAACGTATACATGTCAAGCGCATACAAACAGGCTTTTTTAAAACAGACAGGAGTCAAATTAAATATATCAATATCAATACAATAGGTATTATATAGATCAACAAATTTATAGATAGAATAGCATTTAAGGTAATTGTGTTGAACAGTAGTATTGTGAAACAAAGTTTTTTTTCCCTTGTATTATTAACAGGCATATGAAATTCCAGACAAAAAAGTAAGATGGGGCAATCTCTCTCTCTCAATAGTGTTATTTAAAACTTTATAATAAAACAAAAGGCAGGACAATTTTCTTCTTTTTTTAAGAGACATTAAACTATATTTCCGTCTGAGTTCACTCATATGCATATCATAAGAACAATAGCAAGATAATCTGTAATTCATAGTACGTAAGAGTTTATTTTGCATAATTTCTATTCGTTGAGAATGCAAACCGTAAACAGGGTCCCAGATCATTGCACAGTATTCCTATCATTGGCCTAACAAGGGTATTAAAGATACAAATAATAGTATCAGACCTGGCAAAAACACAAGATCGTCTTAGGGTGAAACCAAGTCTTTGGTATGCTCTTTTAATAGTATTGTCGATATGATTCTGAAAGTTAAAAGTATCATCGAAAGTGACACCCAAATCAATAATATGAGTACAACGCGATAAAGGTAAATTATTTAAAATGTAGTTGTAATTGAGAATATCACGAACCCTATCAATGCTCATAATATAGCACTTAGAGACGTTTAAATGGAGTTTATTTAAAACAGCCCCGTTATACAGTTCATCAAGATCTCTCTGCATCAATTCACAATCAGTCAAAGAGTTGATTTTTATAAAGTTTCAAATCGTCTGCAAACATAAGACATTTTGCAGTTTTTAAAATTCTGGGAATTTCATTGATAAAAATTAAAAAAAGGAGTGGGCCCAGATTAGAACCCTGAGGAACACCAGATGATCTGTAATATAAGAGTCTATCTGTAATATAAGAGTCTATCTGTAACATAAGAGTGGAACCACATCGCCAAATCAACACTAAATCCGGCAGCAATTAGTCCACGGGCAAATAACCCCAGATCGATGTGATCAAAAGCTTCACTAAAGTCAGTATAAATAACATCCAGTACACTCTTGGTTTTAATAGCATCAATCATATCACTGGTAAAACAAGCTAAATTAGCAAAAGTTGATCGCATGGCATAAACCCATGTTGGTACGGAGTAATCCATTGCTTAATTTGGGAAAAGATCCTTTCATGCATAACACATTTAAAAACTTTGGAACAATGGGAAAGAATGGTAATAGGTCTGTAGTTAGTAATATCATGCTTGTTGTTCTTTTTATGTACAGGAATAACTTGACCATATTTCCAGACATTGGGAAAAGTCATAGTTTTAATTGAAAGATTAAGCAAAATAAACAGGGGGTAAGTTAGAGAGTCAGCACAACCCTTAATAATAAAAGAGGGAACTTCATCACAGCTTGTAGACTGGCTGGATTTTAACTTCTTTAGGATTTGGCAACACCATTTTCAGAAATATATTTAACATTAATTAAGTCAATGTTATTGAGTTCACAGTATTTGGTCAGCAGTTCGAAATTACTAGGTTGGCTACTCTTGATATAAACAAATTCAAAGAAATCCGCGAAGCAGTTAGCAATATCATTGTCAGTAGTAAAATCAGTATTATTATAACTCATTCAGATCCTATGACTACCAGATGAATCGCCTTTACAAAAATTCCAGAAAGTTTTAGAGTTCTTGTTGAGTTCTAGTTCCATGATAGCAACGTGATTAATAAAATCAGATTTAATTCAATCCTTAACAACCCTGCGTAGTCTATGAAATTCCAGTAAATCGTATTATGATAATTTCTTTTTAGTTTAATATTATGGATAGTACTAGAAGAGTACCACGATTTATATTTACGCTTAGTAAGGATATATTTAGGTATACATAAGTCAAATATCCCATAGATACAATCATAAAAACTCGATAGAGCATCGTTGGCATTTGGATATATATTTTAAAAGTTCCAGTCAGTATTATAGAAATAGTCATATAGCATAAGATAATTGGCCTTTCTAAAGTTATATTTCATATTATTATTAATTCGAGGATTTCTGCTCACCTTTTTAATCAATATAGATCCCTCCAGAGCAGGATGGTATGGATCCTCTTTAACGAAACTGAAGATATACTGTTCATTAATGATCTGCTTATAGTTAGTCAAGATAAGATCAATAATTTTACCATATTTATTACAAACAGTGATTAATTGATCAATATTAATGAACTGCATGAAGTTAGAAATGGAATACTCAACATGAGTGTAGCCAGATAAGGTACCAGTATTGGGATGGTTGAAATTTACAGATGGAAGATTAAAATCTCCAAATGTAAATATATGATCAGGTGAAGTACAGAATTTTTTTCAACGCTTTTAAAGAAACTTTCATATTTATCAACAGTAGTATTAGGCACAAAGTAAATGGCACAAATATAGAATTTGGATGTATAAGAAGCGCTTCACGAATCCATAAACACTCGTTTTCAAATGACACATTAGTTTGCTCAATAGAATCAAAGGCATTTTTATGGCAATAAGCACACCTCCGTCTCGATATAATCCAGTAGTAACCGAATTTCTATCACACCAAAAAACATTATATTTATCATCGAATATTTCATAACTACCAATATCACTAGTTAACCATGTTTCAGTTAGGCAAATGATAACAAAATCATATGTTAAGGTATTGACATAGAACTCGTTAGTTCTAGTTCTCAAACCACGTACATTTTCGTAATAAAATTTGATATCCTTTTTTATATCCCTCATTAAATGGCAGGATTGTGTCGTAGCGGTTTCCCGCTGAACACGGCCGACCGAGAAAGTTTAACTTTCTCGCAATTTCATACCCAAGTCCGAAACACACCTCCCGTCAGTGGGTGAAACCCAACTAATGACCTGCGAAACAAACCCAAACAAATTCCAAAATAAACAGATTACACCCTTACCTTGAAGGTCTCAACAGCCGCTGAAAACACTTTAAACAATTTCAAGAACACAATAAACTCTTAAATAAATTCTCAAATTTAAGTTAAATTTCTATTTATTAAAACTGAAGTTATATGGAGTTACAATTACAAACGGCTGAATATATCTCAACTCTCGCATCACTGGACCACTATTCACTAAATATTATCGACTTTCAGCCAGAAATAAATATTCATTTCTATATCTCATTAATCAACATTAAAACTTATAAATATCAAATATTCTATTATGAATTTAACATGGTATGGTCAAAAAGGAGGCAGCACACTCGAGGAAAGCTTACAGTATTTTAGATATTATCTGTATCAATTCTAATTTAATGATAATTTAGAGGATTAATTTAATTTAATAATTAGCTTAGATGATCTTGACTTGTCTTGAGAAACAGTCCGATGACACAAGGACAGACGAAAGCGCATCAGCCACCATTTACCGATAAGGACGCTTACCTCCATATCTGGAAGGACACAAGTTTTGTCGTCGTCGGAACATCCACCAAACAAACCCTCGGGGAGAATCTTTCCCCGACCGCAAGGTAAGGTGGCAAGCACACAGCAGGCAGAGTACCAGCAGCGGCCCGCCCAGGGCCCAGGCTTCATCAAGGACTCTGACAGGAAACGGTCTTCAGGCATCCGGAACAGGAGGTTCCCGGACGGTCAACGGCAGCAAGCAGGGACGTCGAGGCTCGGCATCAGAGAGGTCCGGTCCAGGCTACACCCTCCGACCCACAGCTACGGTAACCCAACACTGGGATTGAGCCCCGAGCAGAACGTGGGTTCGATAGATATTTTGAAGGAAGCGTGCCCCCCCGATCACAATTCACACCTCTTTTAAGCACTCCGGGCGGATCAAGGGCCCGGTCAATTGAAAATCACGAAAGGTTCACATCTTCATCTTTCCACCAATACAAATTCACTTGTATTCAAATTCTTCTCCAGGGTTCAGCCCATCCAACGACATTTCTTCCCACGGCACGTGCATTAACAACCTGAAATTCAGCACAAGGTTGGATCACCAAAAAAGCAGAAAAAAAACCGAAGACTTCTGTCTCCGCCAGCAAAGCACGGGTGACCCTGAACGAACGGTCGCTATTCCTCGAGTGTGTGAAATAATATTATTTTATGAAAGGAAAATGGCCACAATTTCTGAACAGATTTAAAATGCATTTAAGCATATATAATATATATACATATGACATGAGGGTTCCGGTTCACAATTTAAATAAATATAAATATAGAAGTTTAAGAAATAATGTAAATTTACAATTTTACACACAAGTGACGAATTCCGTCACGACAATTGAAAGGCACAGGAACCGATGCATAGTTATATTCATTTGAGTAATTTGCAGTGGATTATCTGATAGTCACTTACTTTCTGTTGAGCTATTACCAGTAATTTGATCACATACATCATTATGATTATATTTATCAGGCTTATAGTTTACCGTATCCCCAACAGTTTGTCTTGGATGACCTAAGAATTCAGATACCTTAAGTCCAACTGGCTATATACTGGGATCCGAGAGTTCGTGGTAACGTTCCTCATTAGCTGGCAGTACAAAAGAGGCATTTTGGTCTATATTTCTAGTCTTTAGTTTAACACAATCAAATCCGAATTTTACAAAGTTCAGGCTCTCCGTGATATCCTTGGGCAGCGTATCTGGATGGTAGAAACTTGCAAGAACTCGTCTCATCCTGGGGTTTTTTATGACCTGGATAGCTGTACCCTCACTCAAACCCTCAACTGGAGCTGGTCGCCTTTTCAACATGATATTAACTCTACCAACCAGATTGTTTCCCACAGGTGGCACATTATGTTGACGGAAAATATCATTTTGCAGCCCTCAATGTCCCTTTTATAATTATGTGATGCCAGTTTATGATCTCTCGTATTTCTCATTACACCAGACGAAAAATTCATCGGATTATGAGTTTTTTCATTTTCATAATTAAGATCACTGGAAATTCGTGGAAATTCTGACTCAGAAAAATAAATGTTGTTCCTCGACATCCACAGCACCACAATTCATATATGATTACTTAACGTTTATATCAGCATTAATCACATTCCTCCCTAAACTGTGTATCTTTGCGTTCACGGATTCATCAATCTGCTTCTCAATCACATCAAGTCTACTAAGTGCACTTGATTGAAACAGTTCAAGTCTCTCCATAACTGCACTTACCACCCTGTCAACACTTATAATATCAGCCCCCACAGCATCCGCAGACAGCCACTTTACTACACCCTGTTTGAGCTTGTTCATACAGACTCAGCAAGTCTTTACCATAGTTTTCGAAATTAATTTTTTCCTGCTGTGTAACGGATTTCTTATCAGCCACCTAAACAAACAACAGCTTCATATTGTTTAATGTTGACAGAAAAATCTTTGTCTCACTTTCCAGCACATCGCTAACTTTCCGATCTGGCGAGCCGTCGCCATTTCTTTCAAGAGCTGTCGTTGGCATTAGTCACAAAAATTTCTCTCACAATCACATGAGTGTACCTCAATCAACACAGAATGTATCTAAATACAATTAAAGTAACAAAGCTAAATAAAACAGATAAAATCACTTTTAAAAAGATAAAATCCTTTAAAAGTAGTTAAAAACGCTTTAAAATCACGAGAGCCACCAAAACACACCACCATTTTTGATAGTAAAAGCAAATACTTTGAGTCTTACTATATTTATTATTTACTCTTTAACATTAAACGTGCCATGACCGGTCAAATGATCGGTTGTAAACTTTTGATTAGAACATTCGCATGTAAGGTTATCGCTTTTTATCACTTGACTTCATGACTTTTTCTATTAAATGTATACAGTCAATTTTTGCAATATTTATTTTTTTCTTCTTGCGTTTATGTGATAAAGATACATAGTCTACCGTTATCTACCACGACTGGAGAAAAAATTATTGCTTTATAAGGCTATCGGGTCAGAAAATGGGATGCACATGCACATTCAACATATTTTCATCAGTTTCCTGCACATTTCTGCGAGGACTGTTGCGTAGTAAATTCAATTTGAAATAATTGTGTATTAAAATTTCAATAAAGTGCTTAAAATTTCAACTTGCAAGAAAAGGTGACAAAAACTAAAAAGTATTATTAGTTAGTTTATATTTTATTTTTACAGCGTTACTCCATTCCTAGTCTTCACCCTGAAAAAATGTCGAAACATTCAAGACACACAAAGTTCTTAGAGGAAATAAATAACATAGGCGGAGAGTTTTCGGAAATGGATGAAGGTGAACTTTCTGAAAGTGAAGATATATTATTTGAAAATGATAATGATCAATTAGACACTGAATGTGAGCCTACAGATACCGACGATGAAGAGGAGAATATTGTGAATATAATACGTAGAGAACGAAAACGAATAAGATTGCTCTCAAGTTCTGAAGATAAAAATGAAGAAATGAGCAGTATATCCCGATTCATGGCACTGTTTGGAGAGAAATGCAAATAGGTGTCTCATCTGAGAGAGCAGAGAGCTCTTCATAACATTTTCAGGGAGGAATCAGGTCCAACGGGATATGGAAAACGTAATATTATAAAGGGTAAAGTGAAGACTGCATTTTCGTTGATAATTGACCACCCTATTATGAACATATAAGAATATGCACAATAGAAGAAGCAAGTCGAGTTTTAGGAACCGAATGGAGTCTATTACCTAACAAATACTGTGTTTAATATTTCCTTACTAAAATCAATATTACTTGCATTCAATCAGAAAAAATAAAGTTTTTATTTAAAAACCGATCATTTGATCGGTTACGGTACTAATAGGTATATATTGTGTGTCGGTAAGTTAAATGTTAAAGTGCACATTTATGTATTATCTGTTACAGCTCGTTGAAGGTTATGTCTTTTTGAGTAATTTACTCTGTTGCTTTTGAAAGTTGAGCGATTGCAAGTTCAGATAAAAGGTGATTCGTTAAAAAATGGCGGGAGGCGGGAAGGAACATGTCTTATTTTACGAGGGGCTAATTGTCAGATGTTAAGTTAACCATTGAATATCCAAAGGCGGCTGCTAGAAAGAAAATTAACGGAAATAATATCCGAAATTTTAAAACAGCTATTCTTACAAACTATCATGTGAAACGCAAACTAAAGGAAGATAAATCCATACGAGAAAGAAAGAAAAGAGTAAAAGAACGAAAATAAATGTGTAGGAAAAATGACTTACTAAATCCAAGAATGCAACGAATCAAAGACAAAAAAATAAATATGCAAAGATAATCACAAAGACAATTATGAAGCAGAAAATGATGATCCCAACTGTCTTGTCTGTATAAAAACTTATTACAATAGCCATTCGAATTGGATCATGTGCAAAAAGTGTGCAGGGTCCATTTCGCCGATAAGAGATTGCAATTTCGTCCCAGTAGTTCAACGATAGAGTGCTGGAGTGTCGGCTGGCCAGTTCGAAGGTCCAGGGTTCGATTCCCAAATCGATTGAACAAATAAGCAAGGATAATCATGAAATTATGTAGCAGAAGCTGATGATCCCTACTGCCTTATCTATATAGAAACATATTCCAATAGCCATTTGAATTGGATCATGTGTAAAGAGTATGCAGAGTCCATGTCCACGCTAAGAGCTTGCAATTTCGTCTCAGTAGCTCAACGGTAGAGCCTCGGCTGGCCAGTTCGGATATCGAGGGTTCGATTCCCGGTTGGGACAGCAAGGTTCTTTGCAAGTGTAAGCGTTGGACCCATGGGGATTACACTCCAGTTAGGAGTGCGATCACTTTAAGTGTCACAACTATGGCAGTGATAATTTAATAGACTACTTCTTAATATAACTGTAATAGCTGTATATCTTTAAGACACTAATTGAATTGCCATTTTCCACTCTTTAAATTAATTTTTTTTTTCATGTCGTATATAGATTGTTTTTTATCATATTAAAATTTACATAAATTAGAATATATCTTGTTATAATACCTTATATAAAAATTTTCAAAATGTATACATGAAACAGGTAAAACTTATACAAAACGAAAAATGCATGAAAACCCCCTAAGGCATGAAATTTATAAGAAATACATGGGGCAGCAAACACAAGGAGTTGTGACAACTGATCCGTATCCGGAACAAATTGCCACACATTTTTTGCTGTCATTAAAAGTTAAAATTAATTGTTTGTCACTCATGTAAATCTTTCGTAAATTTTTATGATTATCCGAAAACAGAAAGATGAAAATGGTGAAGCTAAAGCTTGAATTCTGTTTATAAGAAATATGTAAATAATCAAATAGTACAAACTGAAACAACCCTGATCTACCCTACTGATTACAAAGAAACAACTTTTAGTATTATGGAATCAATGTCTTGTAAACAGTTGTGATCCAAAGCTATCTATTTGATTGAAATCAAATTTCGTATAAACGTAAGATGTGACATGCATGTGAAAAATATGTCGAGATTATTTTGAAATTAAACCTGCATCAAGCTCAGTACGCAAATGTATCAATTAAATGTTTCTCTACCCTACTGATTACAAAGAAACGACTTTTAGTATTATGGAATCAATGTCTTGTAAACGGTTGTTATCCAAAGCTATCTATTTGATTGAAATCAAATTTCGTATAAACGCGAAGCGTGATATGCATGTGAAAATTATGTCAATGTTATTTGGAAATTAAATCTTCATTAAGCTCAGTACTCAAATGTATCAATTAAATGTTTCTCTACCCTACTAATTACAAAGAAACAACTTTCAGTATTATATAATCAATTTCTTGTAAACGGTTGTTATCAAAAGCTATCTATTTGATTGAAATCAAATTTCGTATAAACGCGAGGCGTGACATGCATGTGAAAAATATGTCAATATTATTTTGAAATTAAATGTGCATCAAGCTTAGTACGTAAATGTATCAATTAAATGTTTCTCTACCCTACTCATTACAAAGAAACAACTTTTAGTATTATGGAATTAATGTCTTGTAAACAGTTGTTATACAAAGCTATCTGTTTGATTGAAATCAAATTTAGTATAAACGCGAGGTGTGACATTCATGTGAAAAATATGTCGAGATTATTTTGAAATTAAACCTGCATCAATCTCAGTACGCAAATGTATCAATTAAATGTTTCTCTACCCTACTGATTACAAAGAAACAACTTTTAGTATTATGGAATTAATGTCTTGTAAACAGTTGTTATACAAAGCTATCCGTTTGATTGAAATCAAATTTCGTATAAACGCGAGGTGTAACATGCATGTAAAAAAAATGTCCAGATTATTTTTAAATTTTTAAATTAAACCTGCATTAAGTTCAGTACGCAAATGCATCAATTAAGTGTTTGTTTAATGCTTTTAACGATGAAAAGAATAAGACCAAGATCAGCCATTTGTTATTCTAAGACTAGTTCTTCCGCATTTTTGCTACGTCGCCTTTGAAATTTCACCCATTTATCATATGAAAACGAAATAATTATGTGTGTTAATTTGCTCAATTTAATTAAATTCAACGAATTATTAAAGAAATAAAAAGAAAATGAATTTGAATATGTAGTGAAAGTCACGTGCTACGTCAGATTTTTAACATTCAAAATATCCTCCTACACATTACGAATTTTACTTTAAAACAAATGCCATTAGAATGCTGTAGAAAGACTTCTCACTGTTGCGGGGGTTTGGACATTAATCACGTGTCCTTTTTTGACAGTTGCGGCCGTTGCTCATAAATTTTATCGGGAGTTATATTCATGGCAGTCATTACGAAGCGGTTTTGACTTAATCTATCTGCTTCCTTTTCTACAATCTACTTTATCGCTTTATTGTATTTTTTCTTTAATAGCATTTGCCATCATAGGTTCTTCTCCCTCCAACCGCGTGTTTCATTTTTTCCATGTTAATCTGTAGAAGATAGTAACTAACATCTAGCTCATAGGATTTTGTCCCGGTGTATTTTGCCAAGCATAGATGCTAGAAAAAAAATCTGATGTGAGCAGCACATGACTTTCCTTATATAATGCAATGAATTTACTACTTTTACAGCAAAAAATAGGTTATTCTTATAGTAGATACTTAAATTCTTTCCAAGATATTGAATTTTCGTCAATTACTCGTCATTTTCATTGATTTACCGTCATTTTCATTGATTTACCGTCATTTTCGTTAATTATTCACATTTTCGTTAATTTGGCAACAATTAAAAAAGTCGCCAAGTTGACGACATTCCGTCGCCAAAATCTCGCCAAGCTATATGGATGGAGCAGTAAACTATTCTTATAGCAGATAAATGACTATTGGCGTTCAAATACAAAAGTATTACTCAAAGTATCTTTTCTCATGAATGGAACGAGCTAGATCCACGAGAATGATGTCACCCAATTTATCGCATAATATTGCATATGAAAAGTGAACATGTTTCTCAACAGTTAATATATTTTTTAATTAATGGGATTTTTTGATAAATTTATTTGAAAAATGCGCAATATCTCGAGAACGACTCATGCTAGCATTCTAAAATTTATGTCAATCGTTTTCTTAGGAAAAATTACATAAGAAATGTCTACTTGCGTAACTTTATTAAAGGTTTTGATTTTTTGATGATTTTTTCAAAATTTAACTCGAAAATTTAGGGGGGTTCAGAATATTCGATTGCGTTTAAAAGTAATAGGCTTCCAGTATTCACGGATTGTGATTTTTGCACCAAATTTTATTCGAATCGATCCATTCTTTCGTGTGATATCGTCTCCCCACTCTCTCTCTCTCTCTCTCTCACACACACACACACACACACGCACACGCACACACACACACACACAGACACACACACACACACACACCCATACACAGACAGACATCACCCCAAAAATGTTTGATTCGTGATCAGGGATGCTTGAAAACTCGAATTCGAATTCTCGACCCCGTCACAATACTTTCCTTATACATTATGTATATAAGGAAAGTAAAAAGGAAGGCTTTTTTATGGTTAAAATAGCTAGAATTATTTTTAATATTTATCGAAATATAATGCATTCAATTTACGAAAATATTTAAAATACGTCTAAAGCAGAAACCTCCCCACTATCAGGATCTATGCTCGGGAAAAAAAAAACATATGTAAAGAAACTCTAAAATCTAAATAAACTAGAGGAACTAGATTCATTCGAGGACTATTTTTCATAGGTTACTATATAGGGAAAACGAAATAAGCGTCTGGGGGAAAATATTCTCTTAAGCAGAAAATGTTCGTTTTTTAAATCTACTATTTACTGGTATACAATACCGGAAATCTGAATATATCCTTTATAGTATATTGTAAAGTGTGTGTTGTTATGAATATAATATAATGTGAATTTTTATCAGTTTCTCTTCAAAGAGTTATTTTTAAAAAATTAATTTTACCGATTTACATCCTCGGTATTATTTGAAAACATCCCGATATTTTCCATTGCAGTGTAAGGAAATGAACAGCGCAGTACAAAACTGAGGTACATTTTCTGTAATAGTCGAATTGGTTTTATATGTAAATTTATATTCCTTGAGGTTTATCTTACAATTTAAAAATAATTTTATTTTTTTTTCTTTTCCCGTACTGTACAGTGTAATTCAGTTTGTGTAACGTTTTATTCAAAAACTATCATCTTTCTATTATTTTATTTTGAATTAATTTTGCCCATGTTTCACCCTATTTGAGTTCGACATCCGGCATATTTATTAATTCGGCATTGCTGAAATCCGAAACGTGTCGGATAATTGAAAGTTCACTGCATATATTATTTCATTTTGTGACCTTGCTAAAATATATAGTACGAAAATTTTGGTCCCAGATTTTCTGTCTTCCCAGATTATTTTATCACATTTTGCCACTGCTTAATCGGGACCTTGAAAATATGGGTTTTACTTTGATTACGGGTTTAGAGTCAGCAAAATTTACAGTAAAATATATACTTATTACTGATGTGCCAAATTCAACAGTTAAAATCCATCGAAGATCCAGTGTTTTAACCCTTTTGAAGATCTACGAAATAAGCACATTGTATGGTGAAAGGTCTGTAATACAGTACATCTTAATAATGAAAATTTGTTAACTATCTTGAAAAGCTTCACTGTCTGCTATTATTTAGATAATCAATAAGACAATCAATTTAAACAATCAGTAATTTTTTCATATTACGTTTTACATCAATTTATTACTTTCCTTACATACAAAACGTATAAAGAAAGTATTGTGACGGGGTAGAAAATTCTAATTCGAGTTTTCAACGGGAAAGCACGTTTCAAGCATCCCTGCTCACGAATCAAACATTTTTGAGATGATGTCTGTGTGTATGTGTGTGTGTCAGTGAGCCTGTGGAGACGATATCTCACGAACGAATGGAGCGATTCGACTGAAATTTGGTACAAAAATCACAATCCATGAATACTGGAAGCCTATTATTTTCAAACGTAATCGAATATTCAGAACCCCCTAAATTTTCGAGTGAAATTTTGATAAAATCATCAAAAAATCAAAACCTTTAATATAGTTAAGCAGATAGACATTTGTGATGTAATTTTTCCTTAGAAAAGGATTGACATAAACTTTAGAACGCGAGCATGAACTGTTCTCGAGATATTGCACATTTTTCAAATAAATTTATCAAAAAATCTCATAAATTAAAAAAAATATACTAACTGTTGAGAAAAATATTCACTTTTCATATGTAATATCATGCGATAAATTTGGTGACATCATTTTCGTGAATCTAGCTCGTTCCATTCATGAGAAAAAATACTTTGAGTAATACTTTTATATTTGAACGCCAATAGTCATTCATCTGCTATAAAAATAACTTATTTCTCCTTCCATAACGTTTAGCGAGATCTTGGCGACGAATTTGGCGGAATGACGCCAACTTGGCGACTTTTTTAAATGTTGCCAAATTAACGAAAATCTCGCCAAATGATTAAAAATGAAGCTAAATCAATGAAAATGACGATAAATTGACGAAAATTTCTTGAAAATAATATAAGTATCTACTATAAGAATAAGCTATTTTTTGCTGTAAAAGTAGTAAATTCATTGCATTATATAAGGAAACTCATGTGCTGTCGCATCAATTTTTTTTTCTTTATTTTACAGAAATAAGTAAATATGTATCAAAAAATTCCTTATTTCATGAAACATGATTTAATATTCTTAAAAGAAATAATATGTAAATCTAAAATTTTGAATTGCTAGCATTCACCAAATAAATTACAAAATATTTAATCTAGTTCTTGTTTTTATGTAACGTATCTATACAAATTATATAAAATTATATAGCGATATCTACATTTAAATCGGTCATTTAAAAAACAGCGTAATACACGCTTTCAAAAATGTTCAAGAATTAAGAATAACTGTATAAAGTGAGATAAAATTGAAATAAGAAAAAGAAATTTCAACATATGCTTTTACACCATATTTAGCAATAATTTTTGTTCTTGCTACAAGAAGTTGTGTTGAAAAATTTTCAAGATATATACATTTTAAGTTCATTGATATGTACTTTTTAGAGACATATATTTAAGAAAATATAAATATCTGTTAATTTTGTAGCATTATTATATGAAGATGTTTGTAAGATACTTAAACCTTAAGTCACATAGTCATATTCGCCATTTGGTTTCGTTTCGTATTCAGTGGTACCTACCACTTGTTCAGTTATCCAGTTCAATATTTTTCTATATTATATTTGATGTCCATCTGGAATGCTGTTCTTGACTTCTTCTATATTGTCAATATTATTTTTTATTCAGTAGTACGTTGTTAGTAGCATAAGCCTGTTTTGATGGTAACGAAACATTACCCCCTTGATTTTATTTTCGGTACATGAGAAAAATAAATTACTAGATGCAAAAAATTATCCTTCATATTTTACTTATTATAAATGCATTCCGTTATGTGAATTACATTTTAGGACTTTTAAATTACACACCTTCCAAATGATTATGAATACAAATAATAAACATTGATCTGACTTATCATCTCTGGTCGCGGTAACAGATTGATGCCTAAAATATTAAAATATGAATACTATACGTAATGATAATTTTTTATGCTCAAAATAACTGGTCTATATTCAGATGGTAACTTAATTAAGCATTAATTTATTATTAAAATCTGGCAATTTGTGCGGTGACATATTACGTTAGAAGACAATGATCATCGTATTTTTTCTATCTATTCGTTCTGATAAAATCATCTTTTAAATTACACATATTTTAAATAGCTATGAATATAAATGCTAAGCAATGAATAAATTGATGATCACTGGTCACAGTAGCAGGTTGTTGTTTAAAACATTAAAATATGAATACTATAACGCAGTAGTAAATTTTTTGGTACTCTGAATAATTGGTTTGTATTTAGATAGTAATTTAAGCAAGTTTGACTGTATTATTAAAATTTGATAATTTGTAAGGGGTCATCTTACTTTGGAATGCAATGAAAATCGTTATATTTTGTACTGTATGTTCGCTCTGATAAAATCCTGAACGTGAGGAATCGTAAATTGTGGGATGTTACGGATTTAATCCAATAGAATATTTCAATAGAATAATTTTGTTTCTTTCCAGAATAAGATTCGGCGGAAATTCGAGAAAGAAAATGGAGAAGATAACGCTCTAAATGGGGGTGGTCTAGTGGGATATTACGGATTTAATCCAATAGAATATTTCAATAGAATATTTCAATAGAATATTTTTGTTTCTTTCCAGAATAAGATTCGTCGGAAATTCGAGAAAGAAAATGGAGAAGATAACGCTCTGAAACTAGAGGAGAGTAAAGAGAAAAACGGACAGGATGAGGAAGAGAAGGCTTTTGCCGTTATATTTTCTCTGAGAAACCAGGTTTGTGGACTCATCAGAGCTCTAAGAGTTTTTCAGGTATATATTTCCTTTAATTTAGTATCATATATTTCCAGAACGTCTCGATGATGATCTAGGCTCTAGGGCAACATTTCACTCCGGAAATATATTTTTTTAATTCATATTAGATTTTCAGTTATTAAACGTCCACAAGAAATTTTAGAGTGATTTTGGAATAAATTGGATTTTAAGCAATCAAAAATGTTATTGCTTGCTCAATTTCCATAGTAACATATCTAAAAGATTAAACAAACGTTCTTTCTGACGAGTTTTGAAGTAAATCGGTAACACAATTTCTTCATATTTCAAAAGTTCTTTAAAAGTTCTGAAAAGCACCATTTTTTGACGATTAAAAGAAATTAAATTCGTTCCTCCAAGGTAGAAAGTTCAAACAATCCTAATCTTTTACGTGAATACTGACTGTTTGGCATTCGAATAAAAAACAAAAAGAAATTCGAATAAAAATCGAATGAAACTTTGGTGTTCGAATACAAAACTCTTTCTAATTTGTATATTTTATCGAATGTTCGAGTGAAATTCAGTAAATTTTCGAGAGGAGGAAAAAGAATGGAACTTATTTTATCTGTTAACATGATGTCACAAAGTAAAAATCAAGTTACATCATAATTTTCCATGCGCATTATTTTATTTTGGCATTTTAATATCTGTCTAGGTGTCTATAATTTAAACTTTTAAGACCCTAAACAATGATTTCATCTATTCCAGTCTCTAAGGACACATTTAACATGCAATTTTTACTGCAATACTCCGTTACATGTTCTTTGCCTTTTCAACTGATCCTGCTCATGCGCCAAGTATGTAGGATTTTTGTCTTTAATTCCGGCTTTATTTCCTTCTAAACAGCCGCTCAGCGGGCGAAGGCGTGGTTGTTGTTGAGACACAGACCGTCCGACCTACTAGAAAGGTGTAAGGTAACTGTTTGGATGGACGGGAAGAGCCACCCAATTTAGATCAGAACCCAGTGGGGGACGCATCCACAGGGACGGTGCTCTCCTTCCCCTACCACCAACCTCACGGAAGGACTTACGGACCCACATGTTTAACATGACCGTACTCCGCGTGAACACGGCGGCAGTTTTGGCAGCGGATGAAATCGAACCTCGACCTACCGAGTGCAATTCCAGCGGGCTAACCACTGGGTTAACGCGCCCTGCGGGCGAAAGAGTGTGTACACACTTGTTTACGGCGTATTAAGAATGGAAAACCACTCGGTCGGCAGTTACTGATAATGATAACTTGCAATCAAACTATTGCGAGTTATCATTTTTTTTTCATGTTTAGTAGATTTTTAGACTAGGCGATCACTCTTTCGCAGCTAGTGCAAGAAAACTATTGCAAGATATCAGTATTTTTATTTTTTTAAGAAACAGGTTAAAGGTCGCTAATTATGATTATAAAATTCTGCGGAAGCTATGAAGGGTTCGTCTACTATGATTATAAGATTAATAGAAATGCAAGCGGCCAGCATGATTATAAAATTAAGGAAATGCAAGCGGCTAATATGGTTATAAAATTAATGGAAATGCAAGCGGCTTGTATGATTATAAAATTAAGAGAAATACAAGCGGCTAGTATGGTTATAAAATCCAACTGCCATACTTTATTGCAAAACTTTCGTTGTTTCTTCTTAGAGAATAATATTATCAAAATCTCAAATATCAAAGTGAGTTTTCTCTAAAAATATTCAAAATTATTCGATGAATATTAAAAATATTCATTCTAAAAACATTATAAATATATACATTATGAAACATTTCCAATCTTGCTTTATTCACAAAATCTGACTATAATATTTTATTTGTATAAGTAGACTCATACTTGAAACATCGTTTCCAAACCTATCACATATCCTCCCATACAAACACATTATTCCAAAAATGTTCCAAAAATCGTGTGCACAATTGAAGTACTGTATTCAAAGAATTCTTCAGACTTATCTAGCAGTCAAACCTTCAACCAAATTTACTAAAAATACTTTTTAAAGTTAAGCGGAATTAATTTTCTAGAATCAATATTTAAATAAAAATTTTCCTGGAGATCAATTTCTGGGACAAACCCAATATCCAAAAGAGGAATGGGCTATTGCCCGCATTTCCCTTTTGGACTTGGAGCGTATTGGTGATCTTGCACTGACAAAGGTGCTCTTGTACTCTCCTTGAAACAGCTGTATGTTGCATTATTGTGTTCATTGTGCTTATATACGTTGCTCAAGTTGTCCTTATGTCTAAAAGTTACAATTAAACACTTGTGAATAAAAAATGAAAGTAACACAATCAGTTTCGGATGCTAGATGTGCTAATTTCATCCAAAGAACAAACACCGGTGTATAAAATGATTTGGCAATACTTTTATATTTTTATTCTAAATAATTAAGAATATAAAAGAATTGAAAAAAATAGCCCATTTCGTAAAGCTACATGATCAAGTTCATAATTTTTCACCAAACAAATTAAAAATACAGAGGAATAAAATTCTGTGGTATTAAAAAGAATATAATGTAAACAATAAAGAAAAAAGATAAAGGATTCCTTTATTTCTAGAAAGTTTCTGTCTTGTTTCTCAATCGAGATCAGTTAAGTATAATTCTCCATTAATTTCTTCAGCCTGGAAATCTCATTTTTTATTTTTGTTTTCTCTGTTACTTTTAGTTTTTGATATCATCGTTTTATAAATGTTTTGTGTTTTCTTTCTGTACTGTATTTAATTAATTATGTTTATGAAGAAGATTCGTTCTTTATTTCATTCTTTTTTTATTTGTCTGGATGAAGATACCGATTCCTCTCATGTAGCTCATTCAGCGTTCAAAACAATATTCCTTCATACTTTTATTCCTAAAATAATATTCATAGTCATACTCACTAGCTTATTTTTGTGTTTAAAATCAGTTGATAAAAGCAGTTCACTTAACTTCTGAAACATTTACTTTCAGTTTTATCTTTAATTTTTGTCATATTAGCCTTAATTCACTAGTTTTGTAAAGTAATTTCGTCCGATGTGTTTAAATTTAGTTAATAAAATATTTTATTGACTGGCATTTTTAATATTTTAATCAAATGCAATTCGAAGTTAGTCTAAGTTAGCTCATTGATATTCTGAAACAGATGATCTCCTTCATATTTTGTGTCACATTCTTCTTAATTCTGCAGCCTTTTATATTCTAGTATTTTAAAAATGTTTGATCAATGATTAATTGAATTTAATTAATGAATTCGCTCATGTAACTTTCCAAAACCGGATGTTTTATGTTATTTGCTTTATATTTTAAAAGTTTTTTTTTATCCATTGGCATTTTTACAGTAATTTGTTTCTTAGATAAAGTTAACTTTTCTAGCTTGCTAAAGTTTTTCCTGTAATTTACATTTTAATCACAAGTATTTTTACTGTGTTTTTTCGCATGAATTTTAGAAGTTAGTTTATAATGTTACTTGTGTATCTTCCAAGATCAGCTGCTTCCCTAATTTTTAGTATTTGGTACTTCATTTGTAATTTCATTCAATGAGGAAATTATTCTGAATCTTTCTTCTGTTTTTCTTTTCTCCCCTCTTGATATGTTCTTTTCATTATTTCTTATAAATTTTCATCTGGGATCAATTACTTTTCTATGCCAGATGATACAAATACTTTTTGCCAGATGCATTTCTACCCATGACTTTGCTGGTACTAGTGATCTGTTTTATTTATCCTGGCGAAGAATGCTCTCTTCTTTGATTTTGAAACTAGCTGATACCTTTATTCAAATATTATAATTCATGTCTAAATCGAATTTTTGACTTTACAAATAATTATTGATGTATATAATCTTACCTGCAGGAGAACAATGTAAACGTGGCTCACATTGAATCGCGTAAATCGCGGAAGCGTCCTTCCCAATATGAGATTTACGTGAATGTAAACTGCGAGGAGTCACAGATGAAGGAATTACTGCACAACTTGGAGCATGAGGTGGAGTGTGTCTCACTGGAAGAGTTCGAGAAAGGAGAGATTGAAATCACGGACATGCCTCCTCCAACTCCAACAAGTCCTGGAGTAGAACTATGTAAGTAGATTTCATGCGCTTTGCTTTAGAAAGTACCTAAAGCGTCAATGATCTATATTATAGCTTATTTTATCAATAATTTACATTTTATGTGAACTTTTTGTTTACTTTTAAATGATTTAACATTTTGAAAAATACTATGGTTGCTTTTTAATAAATTCATATTTAGTTGCATTGCTCCGTTCATATGAAACAAATATTTCAATTTTTAAAAGCACATGTTTGCTACTGAGTCCCGGATAAATCCAATTGTTCTTTAAAGTTAAAATGTAGTCTTACCATTCCTAGCGATAACTCCGTAGAAATTTGCCAAAGGCGTCGAAGAACATGCGAAGCAAAACTTAAGCAGAATCATCGACCAAAGACAAGCGCCCCGAATTTGATGGCTTAATTATTTTGTCTGAATTATACATATCTATAAGCAAGATTCCGACAAATAATGTATATCGCTAGACGGATTAGCTATTGAGCTGAAATGTTTTTAGAAACATGTGTGCATTTTGAATTTTTGCATGTGTTGTTTAAAAGTAAATTGTATCTAAGTAGCAACAATTCAGAGTTGGATTTCATGTTATGGATTTTCCATCACACGGTATCGCAGTTGTGTAGATGGCGCATGCGTAAACTGGTTTTCTTCTTAATGACAGCTTATAACCTAAAAATTTCAATACTGAACCGAAGAAAATACAAGACTTTGCGGTCTGCGCAACATGCGTTATAGTCAATGGGAAGGCACCATTGCTGTGTGTTTGCACAATTTCCTTTAATTTCCACTTTCAAAAATATATTTTACTATCCCTTCTTAATTTCTGCAGGTAGTAAAATTCGGTATTCCTACCAGAACAGGGATGGGATTCCAACAAACTGAATTGCTTCCACACTTGAAGAAACATTTCAAGTGTTGGATTCTTCATGGATATAAATCAATAGGAATTGTAAAATTTAAGTGAAATTGCAATTCATTTAATCGACGTTACATTTCTTTATTACTATCCAGAATTTAAATGCCATTGAAGGAATATGTAGCAAAAAGTCTTGATATTAGTCCATAAAAACACGTACCAGTGGTGAATAATGAAATCAGTCACTTGGCCACGTGTATTTGAATTAATATTTAATCAAGTCAATAATATTCAATGAACTGCATTAAAATCAAAATATTTCAACTGATATTTCAAGCAGTGGGAATTGAAACACAAATCTTAGTTTCGTAGGACCTAAAGCGTAAAATTGAATACAGAAATTCTGTATATAACAGATCTAGCAAATCCATCCAAATCTACATGAAGATTACGTATTGAAGAAACTAATAGAAATAATAGAAATAAAATTAAAGACAAAACTTCTTTAAACGAAAAGTCATTTATTAAAGCATCTTAAAAGACGTACAAAGTATTTTAAAACAGCCAAAGTGCTTTCGAGCGTTAATAAGCTCTTCATCAGTGGCTGCATTAATAGTAAACATGGAATGTTCATATAAAGATACCAGTTACAAAGTAAATTTGCATAAAAATATAAAATTGGTAAATGAACAGACTATTAATTAATACAAATAATCTAAGAAATATACACGAAAAACACAGTTTTTTTTTACTTTAAAAGTTTTCAAAATGTAAGAATATTACTAGAAAAGTATTTTCAATATATTATTTAGTTACAGAAAACCTAATTTTGAAAGAACAGTCAAGCCTAATTTTCATGAGAATGACGTCATAAATAACTATGGAGAGACTTGAATTGCATAGAGTCGAGAATGAGTCGCCAAGCATAACTTAAAATTTGAACGGGATCAAAATTACAAATCGACTTACGATAAATATAAACAAGAAAAATCAATCATGCTTAAAGCATTGATTATGAAACACTTTCCAACTTTAATGCAATTTTATTTAAGCATGTCTAAAATGCAATACATTCCTCGGTAATATTTTAAAACTTATCACAATACTGCATTAATTTATTATATTTGAAAACTTAAACCTTCACCGAAAAAAATGAACTTCATTCAAATGACAGCATTGAAATATAAATTGCCTGTTTTAAACATCTCTAAAATGCGATACATTCCTCGGTAATATTTTTAAAATCATCATAATACTACAATAATTTATTATATTTGAAAACTTCATCGAAAACAACTGAAATTCATTCAAATGATGTCATAGAAAAAATAACACGCCTGGCTCTCTCTATAAAAGCAGCATTTCATTCATAAACAATTTCCTATTTATTTCATTCATCATAATAATATAATAATTTATTTTATTTAAAAATTAAGACCATGGAGCTATAAGTAATTAAACTCTATGCTTAAAACTTCATCGACAAAAATCGTCATTTCTCTTTGTAAAATCGATGAATATGTCATTCGTTACAGCTACGCAGACTCCATGAGCTAAATAATTTTGTGTTAAAGAAATACAGCAATTCTAATACAACTCATTCTACCTATTTTGCTGTTTACATTTTACATAAGTGAAAAATAGGCTTCATTGTAGAAATAATCAAATTTGGATGAGCATTTAAACTCAAATATATTGTAAGTGCGTTGTTTCAGTATGTAGATGCACAGAATTTAAGCAAAAATAATGTGGTTTTAGGACGGATACAACACTCAATATGAATGAAAAAGAACTTAAAAAATCACGATTTTGAAACAAGATGGATGCCATATATCATTTTGAAGTGGGTCATGTGATCTTTTCATATCATGGTCACGTGATCGCTTCATATAAGAGGTGTAATTATTATTTCAATTTTTATTTAAAAAACTTCTGAATATATTCCGCTGATTTTTTTTTATATATTTTATAGAACAATTTGAATATTACCTAAAATTTTCGAAGCAATTTGTGAATTTTAAATCCGCTTAAAAAATGTTTGAAAAATTAGGTCCCATAGGGCTCAATGTATTTCATTTTTTCAATCCAAAACTAATTGGGTGATATTAGTCATTTATATTCCCACAGGTCCTACAGACCGTCTGAACAACATATCAAAATTTCATTTTGATTAAGTCAATTTTACGGCAGTTATCGTGCTAACGGACAGACAGACAGACAGACAGATAGACAGACAGAATGAACAAAGTGATAAACACTTTTCAACTTTGTTGTAAAGTGTTAATAAAGAGGTATTCATAAAGGATAATGTTACGTGGGTTATTACAATGAATTAAAAGGAAAGTTTTTTCATAAATGGGCAGGAATTTATCATTAACAACATATTGAACAAGAGCCATAGACAGTTTGCCACATTTGATCGTGTTCCGCTAAACGGATGCCAACAGTACATTTTGTACTACTAATGTAAAATTTATAGTCACGATTAGAAGGTAACAGGGGGATTCCATACACCCCGGCAAAGCTTTTAAAGTCATCAATATCCCCAAGTTTATCAGAACGAATACGATTAAATAAAGTGGTAATATTAGAGTGAGCAGGTTTAAAATCAAATTCATGACAGAATTGAATAAAAGGACGGAAAATCTTAGGATGGTAAAGAACACTAGATTTATGGGCTACACGATCTTTAATAGCAACAACTTTAGTATCAAACTAAGTAAATTTATGGCGAACATTGGCGAAAATCTTATAAATAAACTCAAAAGAATAAGCAGGCTCATGGAAAATGAAATTAATGTCATCAGTCAAAGCAGGGGTAGAAGAGCTAACATTAAATGCGCGATTAAAATAAGCGTTAAAAGAGACTTTTTAGAGAATACAGGATGAAAACAATCAGCGGTGATACAAGAATCAGTAAAAGTAGATTTACGGAAAACGGAAGTATGAAAACAAAAATCTGAACGAGTAACTAGAACATCAAGAAGAGGCAAAGAACGAATTAATCGAAAAATTAATCGAAGGGTAAAAATCAGTAACCTTATTCAGAAGATGAAGGAGATCATTTAACTTTGATGTAGCCACTGATGAAGAGCGTATTAACGCTCGAAAGCGCTCTGGCGGTTTTAAAATACTTTGTACGCCTTTTAAGATGTTTTAATAAATGACTTTTCGTTTAAAGACGTTTTGTCCTTAATTTTATTTATCGAATTCAGACGTGATACCAATTTTTGATTATTAGAAATAATATATTTTTCCATCTTTTGTCGATGAATTAATCACCTTTTTAACCATTAGATACACGTAACTCAGGAATTTTAAGCTCTGGGTGATATGATAAACAATATCACCGAAAGTTGCAAAAACAATATTTTGATTAAATTGGAAAATACGCCAAAAGTTGCCAACTTGGCGACATTTTGCTATATTTTTTGTCAAGATAAACTATCTGCACCTTTCCTTAATGGCAATCTGTTACTGTAAATGCTGTTTTTCAGATAGGATACTATTTTACACAGGTAAAGAGATGATGTAATTCTAACAGTATGAAACCTGAGCACAATTCTGAAACTAAGCTCTGAACCTTGATGAACCTTGATTCATATGAAACTCGGATTTCGTTACGTTTCCTTGCGAAATTTTTAGAACAAAATCGAACTACTGTGTTGCTGGAACGGACAACTATATTGTAGTACCCTTCGAATTTCCTCAGTATTATTTTTGTGGGATGTGCTATCAGATACATTAGAAAGCTTCGAGAACCACAAATAATAAAAGTCTCAAAGATAGCTTAGTTTAGAATCAAATAACTAATATTTTGGCAAACGACATTTTAAAATCCTTGAATGTAATTCCGTTTTTAACCAACTTTAGCGTTCGATGGAATGCCTTGGTTCCCAAGAAAGATGTCTGACATTGACAAATCGGCAAACAGGGTGCTCATGTACGGAGCTGAATTGGATGCAGACCATCCCGTGAGTATTCATTATCAATAACTATCTTTAATTCAAAGAACGTTCTTGCTCCCACCTTGTTCTTGGAATGTACTCTGCCTATTTTCATGATGCTGTTTTATCTAAGGTATCACTCTGCAGATTTAAGAGAGTTTGCCTGAATCTAGATCTTTCTCAAATTTAGTTATAACACTCATTATTAAATATATATCTGTACCCAGAGTTTTCTCGAAAGCTGCATGTGCCTGTTGGTTTTACCACAGTACCTGATTCTTTGATCGTTTCACATACTACAATCCATGATTCACATCATGTTCGCATGAATTTCACTACCCTTCTTCTTCAAGATTCCTGGAACTTTTCTTCTAAGCTGGAAACTTTCTACTGCCCTGGCAAAACTCCAATTGAAAAAACTGCTTCCTCTCAGAACTCTCACAGTCGCCCCCTATCGTGATATATATATATATGCATATTCTTCTTCCAGAAAATTCTAGTATATTTTTAATTCCCTCCTGGGTATATGTAGACTCACTGTCAGCACTCGAATCCACATAATTTGCTTACTTTAAAGCTTCTAGGAATCTATAATGCTAACCCCTTTAGCTAGCATCTCTGTCGATTCGACTAATTGTCGGTGTTCGACTAAATAATCAATGCTTAGATTTCTGGCATTACATTCTCATCATATATACTTTTAAAATCTTCCTGGATCCTTGAACATTCGGTTATGTGATGCCCGGTCAGGATTATAAAATGATGGATTTTTTACTCTACCTATACCGTTATCTACTTGCTTTTCAAGTTGAAAACTTATATCAGGCACAACTTTGGAAGATTTTTATTCTCTATAAATGATGCACATAAGAATTATTTGATGAAGTTTTGTTTCAATTTTAAATACTATAATAAACATTTTTGAATCATTGAGGCGGAACAGTGGAATTCTAATCTTGGAAGAGCAAACCTTAAAATATATTATATATACAAAGCCGAGGCCAGAAAAATTGACCTCGGTTTTTATTCCTTAAATTGATCTTAGACCATACATAATAAATTATAAAGTTGCGTAAAAAAGGAACAGAATTTTATGAAATAGATAAAATTTTTCAGGGGATTAAATTTGAAGAAATAGAAAATTTAAATTTTTATATGACCCTTGTACAAAAACATTTCCAATGAGTAAAATGTGACCCATACACTAATAAGGTGATGTACAGAATTTCAGCATTTTATCATAAAAAGTCCCAGAGAAATGTTTAAACAAATTTAGTGAGGGATTAATCACAAATTAAAATGTAAATATTTACAGCAAGAGTGCAAATGACGCAACGCAGAAATGATCATAGGCAAATAATATCTGCCTCTATTCTTTAGATTTATTTACAATTTTTCAAAAATATGCGTCCTGAAAAATTCCTTAAAATGTTACATGATTAATTACAGAATAAAACTTGAAAATGGCCCAATTAAATTGAACATTAAAACAGCTTAGAAATGCATGCATATGCAAATATCTGCCTCTGATCGGTGCGACACACACTCGCAGCACCCCCACTGGGTTCCGGTCTAAATTGGGTGGCACTTCCCGGCCGTCCATACTCTTGCCTTACACCTTTCTGGTAGGTCGCACGGTCTGGGTCTCAACAACAACAACGCACTCGCAGCAGACGCATCATCACATGAGAAAGTTGTTTTTGCTCTTCCAATGATCAATCGCCTCGCGCAAGTGTAGAGCCTGCAGCCCGACAGTCTGAGCCACCCTATGTATTTCACATTTCTGCTACATTCTGAGAGTGTAGTTAGCCTGTACCGACAGTATGTCGCAATACAGCAAAATAACTTTTTGAAATGCTTATGCTGTACAGTTTATGCAATCGTAATGCTATCGAAACTGCACGGGAATATCAACGTACTTTTTCCAATTTTCGACATCCTTCTGGGAGATTTATTTCCCGATTGCTGCAACGAGTGCATGAAAGAGGAAGCGTACGTACATCGTGTAGGTGGACTAGGTAGGCCCAAACTTCATTTAACTGATGTAGAAATTGATATTTTGGCTTACTTTTGCAGTCATCTACATAGTAGTGTTCGTACCGCTGCTATAGAGATGAACGTACCACATGCAACAGTGTGGGGAATACTGAGACTGAATTAAAGGCATCCATATAACATTCATGGTGTGCAAAGACAGGACCAACAGATTATCAACGTTGTCTAGATTTTTGTAATTGGTCTCTAAATTAGGAAGATGTAAATCCCTCTTTCCTGGAAAACGTAATTTGAACTGACGAATACCGTGTTAAACAAGATGGATGCATAAATCCTCAAAATGAGCACTTCTGGTCTAACACAAATCCGTTCGTGGTAAGTGATATTCATCATCTGAAGCAATTATCTGTGAATGTATGTATAATATTTTCAGAAACCGTTTGTTTGGACCCATACTGTATGATGGTATGTTGACGAGTGACATATATGTTAATGAGATTCTGAATGCGGTTATTCCTGATTTCATGGATGAGCTGCCCTTAACAGTACTTCTATATGTACGGTTTCAACACGACGGATCTCCAGCTCACCATACTACAGTTATGAACCACTGGTTAAGGGGGCATAGGACCTTTAAACCTTCAAAAAATCAATTTTTCAATTTTATTTTATTCTGAATGTTTGAACATTTCTGAACACTGTGCAAAAAACCGCATTCTAAAATTCGCATTATTTCTAAAGTTATGAGCTTTTATGCAACATACACTTTTGAAAATTTTCTCATGTCAGCCATCGCCGCCATTTTTAAAGGGACGTCACTATTTGTTTACGTTTGCAGTTTGCTGTTTTGTCATGTCAATCTAATACTTTTTCCACCACCATGTCTTAATTATTTATTTAATTATTTCTGCAGCAGCAGTAAGGCAACTACTCACCTCTACTAAACTGCTCAGCCCAGTTTGTTTATATTCTAGAGCCGTTAACTTGTTTATAACGTGGAGAATTTCTTCTGAGTTTTGCAATTTCTTTTCATTATATTTTCTTACTTTTTACGATTGATTTGCGGCATTTATGTTGTTTAAGCATAAAAACTTTGAACTAAAATACAGTTAATCTATTTTATAATTATGCATTACAAACTTCTTCACGTTTGCATATTTATTTGTGTAAACTTCAACGTACAAGACTGTTTGGTGCAATTTTTTAATATAAACTTTTTGCTTTTTGCTTTCTAATAATGGATACACCGGCAACTAAATCTCGTTCTGGGAAAAGAAGACGTTTTCAATGAAATATGTATGTAATTAAAAACAAAAACAATCCGAAAGTGTTCGAATGAAAAATGTTGATTCTACGCCTAAGCTAAGTGCTTCAAGTAAAAAAACTGTTCAGCTCAAAAGATGAACTTTCACTTGATAAGTCACATATTTCATCTGAAGAACATTAATATAGAATAGTTCATATATCAGTACTTTTCAAGGAGCTTGCAGATGTTTTGTGCTGCAAAATATGTCATGGAACAATAAATATACGTGAAAAATCTTCAATGGGTTTAGCATCAACATTTCTTGTATATTGTGATAGCTGTGATGAACTAAAGTCTGTGAAAAATTCAAAACTGCTTGGTGTTAAGAAAAATATTCCAGAAATAAACAGAAGAGCTATATTTTCTATGCGATGTATAAGGCAGGGCTTATCGGATTTATCTCCTTTTTGTTGTACGATGGGTCTTCCAGCGCCTGTTTCTCAGAAATCATATAATAAAATTAATCGCAGGACTTTAAATGCCACATCTGTTGTAGCTAAATCTTTAATGAAAACTGCTGTCCAGGACGAAAGAGAATTATCAAATGGATCGAAAGATATTACTGTAAGTGGAGATGGTAGTTGGAAAAATAGGGGGTATTCGCCACGTGTAGGTGTGTGTACACTAATCTGAGCAGAAAGCGGGAAGGTTATTGAAACCGAAGTAATGTCTTCTTCTTGTAAAGGCTGCAACAGCTACAGAAGTAAGAAAAGTGGCCTTCGGTATGAAAAGTGGAAAAATAATCATAAAATAGTGTGTTCGAAAAACCATTCGGGTAGTGCGGGAAAAATGGAATGTGATGGAATTTCGAGTCTCTAGCACTACATATGAAGTTTGAAAAGCTCGTAAAAGGCAGAAAACATTTGATTTTCAAAGACAAGAGGAAGAGGAAGGAATTACTTATGCATCAGGTGCATTTTGATGCTAAATTAGATATAAAATAACACAGGATGTATAATAAACTACAGCCAAACATTAATTAGCCGAACTGCGATAACTCAAAATTTTCCATGTGCGAAAGTCATATTTGTTATATATTTTTGTAATTTTAAGCAATTTCAATACGTCAAATTTTCTGTAACTCATTCTTTTCTTGTCACTAGAGTTTCAGTTTATCAAAGTACCACTGCAGCTGTTTTTCTCAGGTAGGTGATTTTACAACTTGCGCACAGCATATTTTGCTCTACTTGTTTCATCTATATATACAATTTATACAAAAGAGATTCCTCCTAAATAAGTAAAAATTTAGTAAATGTTTTTCATCTGACTGACAAGAAACTTCTTCACGAAGCTGATGTTCGAGCTTCCGAAGCAACATATAGAGCTCAAATACTTCTTAAAATGCAGAAAAATTTTGATTTTTCAAACATAACAGAATTAGGAAGGTGCTATTTATGCACTGGAAGCATTTTAAGGTCAAAATACTATAATAAGTAACACTGAATATATTTTTAAACTTAAAAGCGGGTATCTCAGATATGTGATTTTAGCCCTTGTGCGCAATATATTTTAAAATATATGTAGCCAATCACTTTCAAATTTTTTGCTCTTACTTGTTTCATCTATATACATAATTTATAGATAAAAATTCCTCATAAATAAGTAAAAATTTAGTAAACGTTCTTCATCTGACTAACAAGAAACGACTGCGCGAAACGTCTGTTCGAGTTTCCGAAGCAACATATAGAGCTCAAATAGCTCCTAAAAGGAAGAAAAGTTTTGATTTTTCTTACATAACAGACATAGGAAGGTGCTAATTATGAACTAAAGGCATTTTAAGGTACAAAATAAGATAATAAGTAACATTGAAGCATTTTTAAATTATAAAGCTGTTTTTCTCAGATATGTGATTTTAACACTTGCGCGCAATATATTTTAAAATATATGTAACCGATCACTTTCAAATTTTTTGCTCTTACTTGTTTCATCTATATACATAATTTATAGATAAAAATTCCTCATAAATAAGTAAAAATTTAGTAAACGTTCTTCATCTGACTAACAAGAAACGACTGTGTGAAACGTCTGTTTGAGTTTCCGAAGCAACATATAGAGCTCAAGTAGCCCCTAAAAGGCAGAAAATTTTTTATTTTTCTTACATAACAGACATAGGAAGGAGCTAATTATGAACTAAAGGTATTTTAAGGTACAAAATAAGATTATAAGTAACATTGAAGCATTTTTAAATTTTAAAGCTGTTTTTCTCAGATATGTGATTTTAACACTTGCGCGCAATATATTTTAAAATATATGTAACCAATCACTTTCAAATTTTTTGCTCTTACTTGTTTCATCTATATACATAATTTATAGATAAAAATTCCTCATAAATAAGTAAAAATTTAGTAAACGTTCTTCATCTGACTAACAAGAAACGACTGTGTGAAACGTCTGTTTGAGTTTCCGAAGCAACATATAGAGCTCAAGTAGCCCCTAAAAGGCAGAAAATTTTTTATTTTTCTTACATAACAGACATAGGAAGGAGCTAATTATGAACTAAAGGTATTTTAAGGTACAAAATAAGATTATAAGTAACATTGAAGCATTTTTAAATTTTAAAGCTGTTTTTCTCAGATATGTGATTTTAACACTTGCGCGCAATATATTTTAAAATATATGTAACCAATCACTTTCAAATTTTTTGCTCTTACTTGTTTCATCTATATACATAATTTATAGATAAAAATTCCTCATAAATAAGTAAAAATTTAGTAAACGTGCTTCATCTGACTAACAAGAAACTACTGCGCGAAACGTCTGTTCGAGTTTCCGAAGCAACATATAGAGCTCAAGTAGCCCCTAAAAGGCAGAAAATTTTTGATTCTTCTTACTTAACAGACATAGGAAGGTGCTATTTATGAACTAAAGGCATTTTAAGGTGTAAAATAAGATAATAAGTAACACTGAATGTATTTTTAAACTTTAAAGCTGTTTTTCTCAGATATGTGATTTTAGCCCTTGCGCGCAACATATCTTAAAATATATTTAACCAATCACTTTCAAATTTTTTGGGCTTACTTGTTTCATCCATATATATAATTTGTACTTCAAAAATTCACCATAAATAGTAAAAAAAGAATTGTGAAGAGGTTTATTTCATGTTTTTTAACACTGAAAATGAAAATTTCATTTTGTTTAGATTTTAAAAATATTAAATTTATTTCAAAATTTTAAAAAGTGTGTACAAATTAAAGATGTAATACTTATAAATATATTATTATCAAATTGAAGTCCATAAGTATAATATTATTTGAAATATCCTGCGCGCGGCTGCTACATACACCATTATGTCTGTCAAAATTGTATAAATTTTAAAAAACAATATAAAATGTACATATAATTATATGACTTCAGTAAAATTTGTGTAGTAAGAAAGGTTTTCTATATGTTTAGAGAAAAAAATTTGAACATCTGGGATACACCTGGTTAAAATTAAAAAATTGTAAAGATAGCTCTATTTTCAATGAATTTCGACTGTTTAAAAGTCCTATGCCCCCTTAAATAACGATTTTCCAGACAAGTGGATTGACTTGCATGAGCCTGTTGAATTTCCCCCTAGATCGCCTGCTTACGCCCATGGATTTTTATTTGTGGGATCGTTTACGCACAACTGTTTATCTGTCACCTCCCTTAAATAAAGCAGAGTTGCAACAACGCATTCAAGATGCTAGTCGTTACATCACCGAACAAGAACTTGATCGAGTGCACAGAAGTGTTATCAGGCGAATGCAGCTCTGTATTAGCATGTGTCGTATCGGTAAGTTCAATAGACACGGCAGACCAGAGAAATCATAAATTTCTCGAATTTATAATCCATCCCGTCTGTGAGTAAAACTTACAGATGACAGGAACCCTATCACAAATCCAAATTAAAGCAATTAAAACCCTTACCTTGTAAGGACATCTTCAGCTGAAAACACATAAATGAACACTAATTTTGTAGACACAAACACTCCTTTACTAATTCCGCTCCTTTACTAATTCCGCTCTTTATTAAATTATTCAATTTATATTAGAAGTTACTAAATAAACAGATACTGAATCATAATCAGTCAACACACTGGACGCAGGAATCCAAAATTCCCTTTTAAGTAGCCACCAGCTTAATAACATAAAATTTACTATTCCAATTATTATGACAAAGTGGCTAACATAAATATATTACATTTAACACAAATAAAATGGTATGGTCATGCAACATGGGAGCACTCGCACTCAAAGCCTAATTTAGAATTTAGAGATAACAAATATTAATTTAGAATTTATCCAATTTACAAAGATGTTAACTTCAGTCAGGAAATCGAATTTATTCTCTTTATCTTAGTATCAAATTTATGTGATTGACTTCCGACGAAAGGAAAGTACGATCGAAGGAAACACCCTTACCTCCGTCATCTGAGATGCTGAAGGGATCGTACACCAACATCCACTTTGAACCCTCGGCCATGCCGTTGCATGAAAACCGGCACTCTTTTAGCAAATGATAAGCTGAGTCTCGGTCAGGGCTCGGTTTCATTTTTGCCTACGACCATCCGACATCTCGACCCGGCACAGGGACCTCGGGTCAGAACCGTTCTTCTACGTCGATGCTCAGCAGGTAGACAGGCTCCTCCGCGATGATCGGCGGCAACACCTCCCCATGCCCACAAAAATCAGAGACCGAAGTAGTATCAAGCCTCCATCTCCGAGGTGGGCAACATAAATAAATTACGATCCGGACTAGCCCAATGACATAGGTAGCCAGATAGAGAAGTGCGCGCTGAATTCTCCAAAAGTTCTCTTTTTATACCCCACAAAGCCCAATTCACTTCGCAATCCTTTTCGGACCTCCAAGAAGACTCCAATCATCAATTCACCAATAGAAAACACTTCTTATTTTAAAATAACTTCCAGAAACGCCTCCAAAGCCTCGATGAAGGGTCTCAAAACACCAGCAGAACCCAACTCTCGCCACAGGGTCCCGAATATACACCAAAACAATTATTGAATATCAAATTCTTCATATTCTTGCGTCATGCCAGACAAGCATGCAGCCAACTATTTCTACAAAACTTCCACTTTGCCTGAGAACAAGACCTTGAAATTAACGGTCAACTTCGAGTACGAATGCTCAAAACACTTATTAAATGAAATGTCTAAAGATTTTTGATAAAAAATATAAAAAGGTTTTTAGACATTAAATATATAAATATGACAAGAGGGTCGAAGTCGAAGGCCCAGACCACACAGCCAACCCTAGGGCTTACGGCAGTTTAATGTGTGGCCGGGAGAGGAGGTTAGCCGAAACCGTCCTCCAGTCAGTCACCAAGTTTCAGTCTGCAATTATTTAAAATTCAATAAAGTGGTTACATGGTAAATATATATACACACAGTTTTAGAGTTTTACATAAAATACAGTGGGAAGGGAGGCAAAGAAACGTAGATTTTAACAAATTTTGAATTTTGAGGTAAAAATTAAATTATTTTCTTAAAATGAAATTAAATTTATGTAAAACGTATGGCCAAAAGAATCCTAGCAACCGCGAGAAAAGGGACAATACAGTAAAAACCAACAAAAGAAAGCAAAAAGAACATAGCTGAATAAAGGTTACAATCAGTTGAGGTAACCGGAAAAAGTTAAGTGCAATATGTACATGGTAAGACTTTCAAATATATGAACAGACGAGGAACACAGGGGAAACAGATATATACAACAGAGAAATATAAACAGGAAACAAAATATACAAAAGACGGACACCAAAAAGTGTAAGTACAGAAACAATAAGAGACAAACGCCTGGAACAGGGAGGACAACATTGACCGAAGAAAATTGAAAGCAGTTGGCACAAAGCTTGCTAAGGAACCTGATTGGAGATTTCTCTCGCAATTAAAACACAGTTTTTCAACCTATTTAAAAGAATTTTATTGGTTCTGACACCAGAGAACCAAGTCGCACGAAGATTATCTGGAGGACGGGTTAAGTGAAATTTTGAGGTATGGGGGCAATTAAAGACGTAATGATCTACGTCACCATATGAATTACAAAGACAATTTGAAGAACGTTTATGTTTGAAAAAATGAAGATAGTCAGGAAAAGGACCATGACCCGTTAAAAAAATAGGTTAAGAATTTGTTATAAATTTGAAAATTGGGGTTGACTTTGGGTAAATAGCTTAGAATTCTGGCAGGGTCATGAGTCCGGGGGGAAATATAATCATTAAGAAGAGATTGCCAATTTTTAAGAAGGAAAGATTTACAATTATTAATCAAAAAGGAATAAGGAGTGGGGTGCCGGAGATCGTAGCTTGTTTGGCCAGTTCATCGGCGACTTCGTTGCCCTGAATATTAGAATGGGCCTTGACCCAGGATAAGTTAATTAATGATTTGTAGGGGTGAGCATTAGTTTTAATTTTAGATAGAAATTTCGTTTTATTCTTGATAGATTTAAAAGCCGAAATAGATGACTGACTGTCCGAAAAGATGTTGATTTTTAAACTGTTTTTGCAGGCCCAGAGGATGGCCTGGTTGATGGCCTCGAGTTCGGCTTGAAAAACTGTGTTTCCAGTTCTAAGTTTAAAGGATAATGATTCGATCAGTCGATCATTTTCGAAAATGCATATTGATAAACCTACATTATTATCCAGTTTTGACCCATCTGTGAATACATTAAACCTAGAAAACGAGGAAGGGTTTCGAGGAAGAAAAATTTAAAACACGAAGGGGAGGAGGAAGGCTAGAAAGAGAACAAAAGGAATCAAATTGATCAGGGGGGGGGAATGGAGGGGTCCGAAAATAAGTTAAGTTTATGTTTCCAAAAGTTATATTTAATAAAAAGAGTTTTAATGACTAAATGGACAGGGGGAATTCCGGTAATTGAAAAAAGAGAAATGTTCGAAGTTGTTCGAAGTTGCCAGGGCAGATTTTTAATAAAAAGATTCTTTGTAATGAAGTAAGTTTTGAAATTTGATCCCGTGTGAGATTACCCCCCCCCCCCCAAACCCCAGATCCGTAAATAATAACCTTTTCAATTACAGTCAAGTACCATATTTTTAAAAGAGCTTCATTAACCCCCCAGTTATTCCCAGAAATTTTTCAAAATGTTGAAGACAACTCGAAACATTTTTCCTTTAAGTAGAATATGTGAGCGCTCCATTTTAAGTTGTTGTCAATTATAATACCTAGGTAGTTAAGAGTTTTGGAAATTTTGATGGGTTTATTCTGAAGTCTAATACATCGATTATATTTTCTCTTGGATCTGTATTTGTTGATAATAATGCATTTTGATTTTTCATGGGGAAATTGAAAGTTTCAAGGAAGTGAGGGAATCCGAGACGAGACCAAGAATTTGATTTGTGTTTTGGGTGGTAAATTTAATATCGGAACCAGACGCGACCACGGCCAGATCATCCGCAAAGGCCTGCAGGATGACAAGAGGGTGTCCAAAGAGTTCAGATAAATATATAGATAAATACATGTATGCAATAAATATAGAAACAAATTATAGAATTTACAATTTCAAACGAATGGTGCGAGGATTTCAAACCTCGGCACCACACATGGAAGGAAAAATATTTTGAACAAGCTTTGTAATCTTTGTGTACAGTTATTATTTCTACACATTATTTCTACTTTTGTACCAATAAATAGCAAAATTATTATTGTTTTATGTAATCACTGTTTTCTTTCGTAATGTGTGTATGACCCCTGAAACGCGATTTTCAGACATGATATTTCCCCTCTGAGAACCCATGTCGATGCATCGAAAAGTGCTTTTAAGTCAACATTTTTGTCTTTTCATATCTCTGTGACTTTTTACGATAAAATGCTGAAATTTTGTACACCACCTTATTAATGTGTGGAGCACATTTTACTCACTGGAAATGTTTTTGTACAGGGGCCGTATAAAAATTTAAATTTTGTATTTATTAAAATTTAATTCACTTGAAAATTTTAATTGATTTCATAAAATTCTGTACCTTTTTTACGCAACTTTGTAATTTATTATATATGTCCAAGATCAATATTTCAGGAATAAAAGCCGAGGTCAATGTCTTTGGCATACCCAGTATATTATCCTTATTACAAATATACCCTTATAGTGCATTCAATGGGTTACCCTTATAGTGTGTTCAATGGTTACCTTTATAGTGCATTCAATGGTTACCATTATAGTGCATTCAATAGTTTGAGAAATCTATTTTGCAGTTATAATTTTAACTTAAGTACTCATAATCATAAACGATGACTATTTCTAGGGATTTAAAGATGAGACGTACAGAAAAAGACGAAAATATTACACAGACTTAGCTCTCGATTATAAACAGTAAGTAAAATAAATGATTTTCGTGCTTCATTTCAATTTCATAAATATGATTAAATAAATGTATTATTACATTGAAACGACTTCTGTCATGTAGAAGGGGGCTGTATAAAAATAGCTAAAAACCCATAGTAGCCTGCGGTCATTTCTTTAGCGTTTAGACAGAGTTGCCAACAACTGGATAGATATCACAGATAAAATCATAGCAAAAATGATTAGATTTCCAACTTCCGTGGATAACCTTTGCAAGCGGCGTCGCAAATTCAGACATTATATAGCTGTACTGCATAAGATAGGCATTCAGTTGTCTTGTAGGAGGCAGAAATGTAGTGGGAAGCATAATGCTTTCTTGTTACAAAAAATAAATTAACAAGAACTTCTTCTATCATCAATGATTATAACAGTTGAATTTGATTGGATTTAATTAGGCTAGTTTAGAGCTCTTTTGTTCTTTTTATGCACACCAGAACTACTTCAACCGGTGCCAAAAGTTTCAAATAAATGTTGAACCATTACTGGAAGTGTATGCATACATGTACAATTAACTTCACTTTTACTTAAAATTCAACCTAGGTTTATATGTGTGTTAAGGCTAAAATGTGAATATTTTGATCACAGGTGAGTTTTGCAGCTCTCCGAAAGTATATGAGTAAATTTCTGTTTGTGACAATTTCTTGGATTGAAAATCAATAGTTATCCTAAAAGAAAACAACTGACTTTTCTAAACCTTTTTTATCATTAACTACGTCCCAAATAACTGTTTTGCAGTATATATTTAGCCGGTTATGTTTGCTAAACATTCCAAAAAATAGTTTGATCTGTCCATAAATTTGCGGTACTGACCTTGAACTATGGTTTCGTGATGTCTGTTGATTGTCAAAAATATATTTTCCTTAAATGTGTTCAATGTAGCATTAGCGTTCTACAGAAGTTATTATGTCACGCATGCATGTCATAAATTTGAAACACATTTGTTCATTTGGTTCCTATAACAATTTTCGTACATTGCTTTGAACTGTTGATTTTTCAATTCAGCAATCCATTTATTTCATCAAATTTTAAAAATTTGCAATGAATAATGTTTTGCTAAATCTAATAGAGAAGTACTGGAACTGAACTAAACATTTGGTTTGAGTGCCCAGTTTCTTTTAAATATAACTCTCATCATTATCTATCTGTATTCACCTACAATAAACAGAACTGTTTTGTATGGTACACGGATGGCTCGAAGATTAGCACAAGTACTGGTGCTGGTGTGTGCTGCCTGGATGATGGCACAACGCTGTCTTATCCGCTTGGCAGTTATGCTACTGTCTTTCAAGCCGAGGTCTTTGCCATTCTTATGTGTTGTAGAATTTGCTATAACAGGAAGTATAAGAGCAGCCAAATATTGATCTGTTCTGACAGTCAGGCTGATCTCATGGCTCTTGGGAAGTTCATTATGACTTCTTCCCTTGTATGGGAGTGCTATAAAGCACTCTGTGAAATTGCTAGCAATAGCAAAGTCATTCTTTACTGGGTGCCTGGACATTCGGGCAATCCAGCTAATGAGTTGGCTGATGAATTAGCTAAAAAAGGCTCAAGTACTCCTTTTGTTGGCCCTGAGCCGGTTTTGGGTATCCCCAATGACCTTGTTAGAAGAATTGTTTATGACATCTTCAGGAAGCTTCAATTTAAGAACTGGCGCAATACTATGGGTCAAAGGCAAGCGAAAATTCTCAACTGCAATTGCCCTAGTGCACGTCAAATGGAACTTTTCAAGCTCAGCAGAACTGGCCTTAGGAGGGCTGTTGGGCTCCTTACTGAGCACTGCATCCTCAAGAGAAACCTTAACATCATGGGCGTAACCAAACATTCGCTTTGCAGGGGCTGCAAATACAGCGAATAAACTGCTGCTCACATTCTTTGTGAATGTGAGATTTACTCTGCTCACAGATTCTAATATAATGGTCGACATGTGATTGAACCCTGGGAGCTGAATGACATTCCTGTCAAGTGCCTGCTTATCTTCGCATCGGCTACTGGTCTCTTTTCGTAGGGATCTGTTCTGTGTGGGGTAGTACAATAGACCTCTGGTCGATGTGCTGGGCTCTTCTGGAGCCACCCGTCTGTCATTTCATTTCATTTCATCTATCTGTATTAGATAGAAATTTTGCAAAAAAATTAAGAAAAATCATTTACAGGCCTTTTACTGAACTACACATGTTATTGAATACGTATATTATCCAGTACATGAATTTGGCGAAATAAACTACCAAGCCATATATGTATTTTGATAATGGTGCCGAAAGAAATTTAAGCATATTCTCCATAACAATGTTTTGCTAAACTGCTTTGTTATTATTTAATTGCAAACACTACAATGCTGACTTGAAATTCTAATGTTTACAATGTGTAACGATAAATATCTGAACATAAAATTTTTCGTAGTGTACATCCTGTATATGCTCACTCCCAGAGGTACTCGGAATTATAATAATTATAATCACTTTCAGAATCTTGGTAAAGAAGCTTATCAATCAGATGGAGAGATTTACTGTTGTAGATATTGTATATTCAATTGAAGGAATTCTTCAGCCTGATATTCCTTTAGGATCTTCAACACATCACCGGTTACGCTACTGACGACGCATAAGGCCTGTTGGCGGTGTGAAATTTTCGGCGGTCCCGAATTAATTCTTTTTTAAAATTCTGAGGATTTCATTTATATTTCTAAGATAATTTTATTTAAAAGAATTCCTTTTTTGTGAACAGTTTATTAAAAATCATGTGCAGTATAATGTAGATCAGAGATCTGCAGGGGCTTGTCGGTGGCCCATGAGTCTTCTTCGAACTCATTCAGGCCAGACCGGAATGGGATCAGGCAGAGTTTGGAAATTCTGGTGCCAGATTCAGCTGGGTGCCACAAAATCTATATTTTGATAAGTTCTAAATAACTATTAACGAAATATATGAAAAATTCCTTTAATTTCTGCAGTACAGAGAGAAAATATTGTTACTCTTGTTGTGGAATGTTGTTACTCTTGTTGTTACTCGTGTTGTTACTCTTGTTAAGAATTGTTGAGAATGATTCTGTAAAAAAACATTTCAGGCGGAAACGGGCGTACGTTTTTCATTCAAAAATGCCTTCGAAATTAGGCTACTATTGTTGGACCAAGGAAATTAAAAATCTAAAATTCCGTGCTATGTAGCTTTCTAATGCGTAATTTATTTCTAATGCGAATTAAAACAAATTGTTTGATTAACAGAAAACTAAATATTTAAATACCATACAGACTATCACCTTTCTCACAGACCAGTTAGTTCATCGCCGAACTCCCAAGATAATTCAAGGATTAAAATTGAGATGTCTAGGAAATATTTTTATAGTGGAATTTGAATGTATAGCCAAAAGCATTTCATGAGATCAACAATTTTATCTTAAATATTTCTCCTTTTTAATAAGTGTACATTATCTTATAAATTTATCTAATATTGATTTTTTAATTTGTTTCCTAGTGGACAAACAATTACGTATGTGCAATACACGGAAGAAGAAACAAAAACATGGTAAGAAGTTTAAACATTACAAACTAATACTATTTGTATATTGCATATGTATCCGGTTTGACAGAGACGTTGAGAACATCTTTACTGGTTTGTTATTTTTCTTCTGATAATATAAAAATTATAAACATTTTATCATACCTTGGAAAGGTAAGGATACGAATTAAAGAGGATAATTTAAAGATAAAGACATTTATTCAAGCAGAGCAAAAAGGTTACTGGTACTTACTCCGATCAGCATTGACAGTCAACAGAACAGCAACCTATATCACATGATAGTCAACTCACTATACACACACACACAAAATATATATATACACACACACAAACTATATATATATATATACACACACAAATTATATATATATATATATATATATATATATGTATATATGGATCTTAGAACTGGCCAGCAGAGGCTCTACCATTAAGCTACTGGGACAAAAATTGCAAACTTTTATTGTCGAAGTCAACTCTGCATTCTCCACTCTCTAATATCAGATTGGCGTGCAACTGACAATCTGACTGACTACCTCCTTCTATTTTTACCTCAGATTAGCCTTCTGATGCTATGATGCTATTTTTATCTTCCAGGTTAGCTTCCAGTGTGCTCGTTATCCTCTGGCTTTGAAATCGACTCCCCATATCCCAGATTCAACTGAGTCCGTGCTAGTCATACTAAAGTTACTTTCAGATCTCCGACATATTTGCAGTAACCTACAGAGTTAATTTGTTTCAGCGCCAATGTAAAAAACCTTGGTGCCCCAACCAGGAATCGAACCCTGGATCTTCGAACTGGCCAGCCGACGGTCTACCATTGAGCCGACGCTCTATCGTTCAACTACTGGGACGAACTTGCAAGCTTTTATTGTTGCATTTTTTTTCTAAAAAAAGTTTGGGTCACTAGCTTGCCTTAATAGAATTCGGAATTCCCATAGAAGGTAGCTTGAGCTGTAATTTACGTCGGTTATTCCGCTACAGAAGATTCTCTTCCATTCGCAACATAATGCCGACTGAATTTGCAGTGATTTTGAATCATCCTTCTTTCATCCAACATCACTGATACCTTTAAAGATATTGGTGTTGAGGCATTAGTGTCCAATTTAAAGCTCAGCAACACTTAGCAACTTTTGGTATTGCTGGACACAAGACCAGCCACAACAAATAGTTTGAAAGAGTGAGTTTATTGCAAACAGTGCCCAGCATTGTTTCTTCCGGATTTCGTCCCGAAATGTCAAGAGCTATTCCAAGACTTATATAGTGTTGTTGTTGAGACCCAGACCGTCCGACCTACCAGAAAGGTGTAAGGTAACCATTTGGACGGCCGGGAGGTGCCACCCAATTAAGACCGAAACCCAGTGAGGGAGCCATCCGCAGGGACCGTACCCTCCTCCCCCTACCATCAACCTCCCGGAAGGACATACGGACCCACATGTTTAACGTGATCGTACTCTGCATGAACACGGCGACAGTTGTGGCAGCGTGAAAATCCAGCGCGGAAACCACCGGGCTACCGCGCCCGAAATGTGCCATCAGCACGCTGTGTTCCCAGGTGGTCATCTACCCAAGCACCCAAGTACTAACCGCGCCCGATACTGCTTGACTTCGGTGATCTAACGAGAACCGGTGTTTTCAGCACGGTAGACTTATATAGTGTTGAAGACCCAGACCGTCCGACTCATCCTAAGGACATGAGCAACTATTTGGACGGCCGGAGACTTATATAGTGTGGAAAATCTTTTCAAACACGAACTTCTCAGGAGTAGAAGCAAGGGGGCAATTTTGTAAAGCAAGGAATAGCATTATAAGTGGCACTTGCGAAATAAGGGACTCAGAAGATACAAGAGCAAGCTTGGAAGACCAACACTCCCCACTAGCACCAGCTATATAATACTAAGTGATAAACATATAAAGCGTGCCTTAAATCCAGGCGCCCCATAATGGCAGTTAACCCAGGGCCAAACCGTGCGTGGACAGATATTGTTACACATTGTTACAACTATATCTTTAAAAATTCATCTTGTTTATGGAGCTTTGTTTATTATACATTTTCGATTATTGCGTTCCTGTCAAGGTTATAGAAGACTTGTTTGTGTTCTGACATTGATTTACTCTGATTGTTTCACGGGCAATTCATTTGAGACGAACAGCATTAATAGTGAAATTAGTTGAACACGGTGAGATTGTTTATTTCATTTCTCTTCAGAATAAAGCAAATTCATGGCATATTTTTACAGAGCAGTTTATTTGCATTTATTCATTTACATTCGAGACCGACGGACAGCAATTTTCTATTCAAAAGGTGCAGGTGTATTACGTAATATTTATTTGTGCTTGTGCTATAATTATATATTTATATACTAATACATTTGGGCTGTTTTTATTTATTTATATATTTTGGCTGCTCTACGTTTCTTATTTATGTGAGTTGTTCTTCGAAGATACCGCTCCAAGTACAGCTGGAAAATCACATTTTCAACCACATAAATACGTCTCAGTAATACAAAATTAAAGCATAATATACTGATTAGAATGAAATCTTTTGTATAATGGATTTAACAAATTATTTTTTAATCATTTTATCTATTTAGAATTTTCAGAAGTGACTGATTTGGTCACAAAAGGAAATTTTGCTTAAACGTTGGAATTAAAGTGTGACTGTCTATAATCTTTAATCTAAATTTATAATGCAATAGCTTATAACATTATATTTTTGCTTAAAAGGGTTTGAAATCTCTAATAATTTTCTTGTACTATAAAATATGAATTTTCTGCAAAATACTTCGCTATTTTTCATATGCGGATATAGATCACACAGAAAGTTCAAACCTTAGTAGTCTAAATTTAAAAGGCTGAACAAATAACAAACATGCAATTTTATTGACATGTTATCTTTATATCAAGTCTTCTGAAACATAATTTCTCAAATGCTGTTAGCGTTAACCCTGGAAACACTCTTAAAAACTCCCACACCGTGCTTGACGTTCATTTCAAAATACCTTTGAAACTTTCAAAGCTATCGATAACAAAAGCTATCGATAGTATCAAAAACTAACTTTAGGTAATTAGAGAAAATTAAAAAAAAATTCTTAACTAGCTATCATACCTTTGGCAGTCTCACATACTAATTAAAAACACTATTTTTAAAAGGATAAGCTTTTTTAAAATAATGCTCATTAACGAGCTCGTGCATTGGTATCCACTGAAAGCGCTTGACCTGAAAGCTGCAAGTAATTACAATGTGGCGTGTGATCATTAGTTGTAATTTGTGTAATATTTGAAATTCCATGGGATATGAACTGAACATATATAAAAACAAAGCTGTTATAATTTTTTGTTCTAATAAAAAAAACTCTTTTAGCTTTAAAAACTTCTTAATATCGATGCATTTTGTGATATTCTGCTTAATAATAATACATTTTAATCTCATATAATTTTGCAACAATTGGTGCCAATTATTTTCTGATTAATGCTGACATTTACAGCTATTTTTGCATTGTTTAAGCAAGAAAGATCAATCATGCATAAAGCATTGATTATGAAACACTTTCCAACTTCAATGCAATTTTATACAAACATCTCTCAAATGCGATACATTCCTCGGTAATATTTTTAAAATTATCACAATACTACATTAATTTATTATATTTAAAAACTTCATCGAAGAAAATGAACTTCATCCAAATAGCGGCATTGAAATATAAATTGCCTGGTTTAAACATCTCTAAATTGCGATACATTCCTCGGTAATATTTTTAAAATTATCAAAGCACTACAATAATTTATTATATTTGAAAACTTCATTGAAAACAAATGAACTTTTTTCAAATGACGTCATCGAAATATAAATGGCCTTTCTGAAAAATCAGTATTTCATTCATAATCATTTTTCCAATCGTTTAATCATCGCAATACTATATTCATTTATTTTATTTAAAAATTTGAAAAATTGTTATCTGCCATATTTATTTTAAAATGTGAAACATTTCTCATATATAAAATAATTAAACTTTTAGAAATATATTTATTATATAATATATCTCCTCTTTCTTTCTGGAGGATATAATGAAGGTCAGAATTTAATTGAATTTGTTTTTCTCCCTATATTGAATAATTTTTACTTAAAAAACTACCTAACATTTTTACTGAAATTTTTTTATATATTTTAAGGGATAATTTGAATATTTTCTAAAATTTTCGAAGAAATTCGTGAATTTTAAATTTGCTTAAAAAATGTTTGAAACATTAGGTCCAATAGGATTCAATGTATTTCATTTTTTCAATCCGGGTTCAATAAAAAACTAATTGGGTGATATTATTCATTTATATTCCCATAGATCCCACAGACCGTCTGAAAAATATACTAAAATTTCATTTTGATAAAGACATCTTTACGGCAGTTATCGTGCTAACGGACAGATAGACAGACAGAATGAACAAAGTCATAAACACTTTCAACTATGTTGTAAAGTCTTAAAGTCATAAAAACTTTCACTTATGTTGTAAAGTGTTAATAACGGACAGACAGACAGACAGACAGTCAGACAGAATGAACAAAGTCATAGACACTTTCAACTATGTTGTAAAGTGTTAATAACGGACAGACAGACAGATAGAATAAATAAAGTCATAAACACTTTCAACTATGTTGTAAATCCTGGCCGTCCAAACAGTTACCTTATACCTTTCTGGTAGGTCGGACAATCTGGGTCTCAACCAGGGACGGTATTTCAGCATTTCATTTGGGGGTGCGAGATTTGTATGTATAAAAATCTACAATTGGAATAGATAAAATGTTTGTTAACGGGGAGGGGGGGGGGAATCACAAATTTGAATTGATGTTGAGAAAAATAATTGTTGTTAACATAATTTTGTACATAATTGTGTTAACATAATTGTTGTTAACATAATTTTTCTAAATACAAATATCTATATTTATTTACCTAAACGCCGGTTCTTAGAGTCTGGAAGAATAGAACATTTTGTTACAATATCATCATAATCCAGTGGTGTACCTTGTTCTATAGCTAAAAAAAGCTGAAGGTAAAAGTCTTTCTTGTCCCATTGTACTGCGAAAATAATTTTTCAGCCTCCTGAGATACGAAAAAGAACTTTCACAACTGTCTGAGCTGATTAGCACAGTCAAAACCAATTTAACTAATAATTATGGCAGAAAACACATTTTCAAAATTCCGCTCTTTAAAATAATCCAGGCGACTTTTAAAATTGGGATAGTCTATGTTTTCACCATTAAATAAAACAGACGAAATTCACATAACAATTCCTCTTTCTGGAAGTTATATACTTTGCATATGGTTGAAACATTTTCTCTTTCGGCATCTGATCCGGATAATACTGAACTAAGGGCAAATAAAACAGATATATTGTTCTCATTAAATCTTGTCTCAATTTCATTAGATACTGAATCTATAATTTTATATTGATTATTGATTTTGTGATACGATTTAGCATCATCATGGAATTTTTTTCACCGCCTCCGAATTCGCTTGGAATTTTTTTACGCCTTTTCGGTTTTAGTCCAGAATAAGAATTTTTTTCGCAAAGTTCTGTCATAAAACTCCACACTTGATTGAAATATGCATCAGTGCGAAAAGAACTAACAGTTTCAATAGTAGCTTTAGCCAAAGATTGCACAGTCTGAAAATTAAGATCAGGTGACTGAAGATGCTTTGAGAGAGTATTGCATTGATCAAAAACACTGGGAAATACAAACGAAGTGAACAAAAATTCGAACGATGTCATGCATGTTAAAAGTGCTTCGTCTCTTCTACTATTGAGAGAATCGTTTTCAGACAATTCTTCCAATGTTAAAATCACCACTTCAAAATTATCAAGTAGTGCTTTTATGGCTTTAACTCTGGAAGACCACCACGTATCACTTAGTGATTGTAGAGTTGAAGAGACCCCAGAAAAAGTATTTGTTGATAAGCTAATCTTTTCTAAAATTGCATGTCTTTTATAGGATGTTTCTATGAAAGTATATAATGTATTGAGCTGCTGAAATGCATTTCTAGCAGAAGGAATGGATGAGCATGCACTAACTACACGTAAATTTAATCGGACACTTGCAATTTTCAAGTGAAAAGGATAACATCATCCCAATCTTTTCAAGTTGAAAAATATTCGATCCAGCAGGAAGAGAGAAGCTTCACCATGAAGATCGGCTCTTTTGATGCTCCATATCGTGAGAAAACTAACCAGCGGACAGTCGATAAAAAAGGGAAACGCCGATAGACGACGAGAAACAATTTGGGGGCGCGACCGCGCCCCCTTGCGACCCCTATTAGCCGTCCCTGGTCTCAACTATGTTGTAAAGTGTTAAAAATTACGGAATATGATATCTCAGGCTTTAAGCTTTTTAATGTACTCCAGAAAATGAATAAAATATGTTATTATTAGTTGTTTTCGCAGCTGTTGAATTGAGTTCTCTCCAGATTAATTTCAAGATTTATAGCTATTTTAACACTAGAACGACGGAAGCGGTCATTTTAACCGCATAACTAATTTTAGAAACGATTCCTCCAAAACGACTAATCCCAGCCCATTGAAATTCTATGACTTTTATTAGTTTCTTCTGCGTTTTTAATAACTGTAAGAAAATAAGAAAAGTCATAAAATTTCAATGGACTGGGATTAGCCGTTTTGGAGGAATCATTTCTCAAAGTAGTTATGCGGTCAAAATGATCGCTTCCTTCGTTCTAGCTCTAAAGCTTTTTTACATTGTTTCAGAAAAATTGAAGAAATATTATTGAAATCCTTATGTTTACATTTAATGCACTCCAAAAAATTCATAATATCAAAAATTATATAAAATATTTTCAAATTAACTATAGTTTCATTGTAAGTAAAAACATGAAGAATAATGCAGTGTTACTAACAGCTTCATATTATTAATGAGCGCAATATTCGAAAAATCGGAATAACGACGACAAAATATTCATTCAATGGTGGTTCGTATAAATTTCTTTATATACGCACTAACCGGTTCAGTTAGTGTTGCCGACTTAGAAGTTCCCTACTAAATTTAAGGGAATTTAGGCAAATAGTATCGGTTAGAGATACAAATCTTTTTAGAGGTATTTTAAAAAATATAATGGAATCAAAATTAAAAAAATAGTAATAATAAATAATTATTTTATGAAATTTCTAATCTGTTTATTTAATTTTTTTCATTATTAATAAATTCGTTATGTTGCCAAATAAAGAGAAAAATTATTTAAACTCTGAAAATTAGATGTAATTTAAAATAATTTTCTCTTTTCCGCGTTATTTTGGGAGATAAAACTCGTATTTATGTATATAAAGAAATGAAAAAGAAAAATTGAATTTGTTGATATGAGAACAGTGCTGTACTAGCCACATAATTTTTTTTAAAGTACGGACCTTCCTTATAAGAAAAGTAACCGTTATAGTTTATTTAGTCACTACATAGCCTTGATTTTATTAAAAAAACCAATGAACTATACAGTACTTTTGTATCCCAAAACGTCCCATTTCAATACTTTTCCTAGGGAGAGTAAAAGAGCAATGCAGCGGGCTAAATGTATTATCTTAGACTAAATGTATTATATTAGACAAAATGCATTTCGTACAAATTTGTATTTTCTTCAGGGGAAGAGTGTTTACTCATCTCAAGAAATTGTATCCTACACACGCTTGTAAGGAATTCCTGGAAAATTTCAATCTGCTTATCAAATTTTGTGGATACAGGTAAGGATTTGGAAAATCTTTGCTTACTTCATTGCTTGCATTGGCAACCAACAATGAAATGCTTTTTCTTTCTTCCAGAAATAACAACATACCTCAGTTAGAAGATGTTAGCCGATTTCTGAAAAGTAAGATATTGTACGATTTCTGAAATAATAACATTTACATTCATTACATGAATTCAAAATTAAGCTTTGTAATCATAATTCAGCAGATTTGTTATGTATATACATTCTTCCTACAAACAATAAAAGTTTCGCAATAATATTCTCAAAAAAATGTGAATACAGAGGATATAGTAAAGTGATTACATCTGTTGTATGTGAAATCTTAAGAGTTTCTGCCACATACCTTATCAACCTATATTTAAATCAATGTATACACTTTGTATTGCTTGAAGATCGAGGATTTTTTGTTCTTGGGAGGTACTAAATTTCAAGGACTGGGTCTGGGCACCAGTCTTTTGCCACGGTCTAAACAATCATTCAGGGAGCATAGGATACACCAGAAATTGGAAATAGAAGTTTGGCATACCAATTAGCATTTATATATGTTTCTTCTAGTGAACAGTTTTTTCCCAGAATTGGTGCCTTATTTCCTTCCAGAGCTGATGTTTCAACAATTTTTGCATTTTAGTCCAGAATTTGTATTTTGCTCATCCAAATTTTGCTTTTTTCCAGAATTTACGTTCTATGTTCTCCTAAAAGGTTATATAGTATAAATACTATTTATGGTGAAAAGTTAGTTATCTGCAGTAAAAATTAGTGTCAGCACATAACATATTGGTTAAAGATGGTTTGTAATGAAAAAGCAGTGTAGAAAAAACTTACTCCTGAACAAAAAAACTTTACTCATGGCCAAAACACCTTACTCATGATATATGAAATAGTTTGAATCCTTCTGCTGTTATCTTAGCTTATTCCTATTTGTTTCTTTTCATTTTCTTATTTTAGTTCGTCAATGATTTTTTCCTTGCATCACGTGATACAACTATTTATTGAAAGACGTGTTCTTGTTTTAATAAAATTGCTTATGCTGTTACTAATGAATGTTATTGCTAAAACTATTGTTATTGCTTAAACTATTGCTTAAATATTGTTATTGCATATACATTTAGAAATTAATTTGAGTGAATTTTTTATATCTATGTATTATATCTAACATTTTTTAATCCAAGATCTCAGCTTACCTGTGGCGTAGAAGCTCATAGTACATAATAATACATAATAAAATGAAGGGCACAGTCTGTAGATGTGCATAACATAAATATTTAATCTAATGGACTGTATGGTGTTTCTTATAAATTGTATTGAACTTCAGTTGTTTTTAGAAGCCATTTATAACACTGTTCAACAATTTTTTGTCAACTTCCTGTTTTTCTCTACTTATGTATGATATCTTCCGCGATTCTTGATCTATGAATTATTGATATATTTTTTTTAATGTCACCTGCGGTTTATTAAGTTATGCTCATTTTAATTTTTCTACATTTTTGATCGACATATGTAAAATATAGCGCACATATTCTTAACGAGAAAGTTTTAAAATACTAGATGGTTGCCAGCAGCAATGAATGCTCATATCGAAGACGATGTTTCTAGGAAATATGTACAGGAACTTCTGTCAGGTATGCAATCAGGCTACATTAATTACATATTTTTTTGCGAATGGGACAGCAGGGAAAAGCAAGTTCATAACAACCAAACACTATGGTCTAAACGTCAAACTGTTATTCCTGGTCAAAATGCTATGACATATGATCCCCTTGTTGATCCTTAAAATGTGTTTTTATCACATTTAAATATCTAGATTGGATTGATGAAAAAAACGGCAAGTCAATGGACAGGGTTTTCCATATCTCAAGTAAAATTCCTCCTCAGTATTCGGTGCCGACATAAAGAATGGCATATTTGTAGGGTAACATATAAAACAGGTGATGACAGATAATGTCTTTAAGTCTTGTTCTATATGCTGCAGAAGAAAGAGCTCGGTATGGTTTCAAGATGGTCGTTCAGAATTTTCTGAGACATCATCGATCTCCAAATTATAAACTCGTTGATGAACTTCTGGGAAGCTGCAACAATTTAGGGTGTAACGTGTCCCTAACAGTACACTTTTGGATATCTTATTTAAATTTACTATCTTCAAATGGTGGTGGTGTCGGCGATGAACACGGTAAAAATTTCGTCGTGCTATCGCTATAATGGAAAAACGTTACAGGGGAATAAAGGACTAAGCATGCTATCAGAATACTGCTTGCCCCCAATCAGAAATGCTGCAGATGCTGTCTACAAAAAAAAAGTACTCAACCAAAGCAACAAAGCCATAAAAATAATTTTAAGTGCTGTAAACGTATTATAAGTAGTATATTCAATAAAAATAAATTTTTATCAGATACAGTGGGTGATATATTAACGACTTATTTATATTAGTGACTAATTTATATTAACGACTAATTTATATTAGCGACTAATTTATATTACCGACTCAGCTCCTGGAAACCATCCTAAACAATCTGGCTATAAAAGACGATCATATTCCATATTGAGATACTTTTTCTATTTTATTTTGGCCTATTATTTTCGTCCCTATTCTCCATGTATGAATATTTATAAGAAAGAAATAAGTGCGTAAAATAATTTCTTAGTATTCATTTTTAACACCTGTAGTATAATACCATATTTCATTGAATTTCGTACAAATTGCTCGAATATTTCTTGGGTAATTTCAACATTTCTGTTTTTGTACTTACTTAATTTATGGACACCAGTGTAGTTTCTTAAAAATGTATATTGAAATGTGGATTTCTTGTTTACAGTGAGAACAGGATTCCAGTTGCGACCAGTAGCGGGGTATTTATCGTCACGAGATTTTCTAGCGGGCTTAGCTTTCCGTGTATTTCACTGTACCCAGTACATTCGTCACAGTTCAGACCCCTTCTATACGCCTGAACCGTAAGTAATATTATGCTTGATATAATTGTTACGAGACTTTCAAGAGGTCTTAGCTTTCTGTGTTTTTACTGTACCTAGTACATTTGTCGCAGTTCAGACCCCTTCTATACGTCTGAACCATAAGTAATGTGATGCTTGATATAATGCACTGCACAGTGCAGCTTTTAAATATTAACTTAATTAATCATTTTCCGTGATGAGAAGGTTACGCAAAGCTCTGAATATGAAAACAATTTTACAAGCATTCAGCAAGGTTAGCACATAGGTTTTTGCATATCTGAGTTATTAACTCAAATATAGTGTTTTATATAACTTTCATAGGTTTTTGCATATCTGAGATATTAACTCAAATATAGTGTTTTATACTACTTTCATAGGTTTTTGCATATCTGAGTTATTACCTCAAATATAGTGTTTTATATTACTTTCTCTACAATACATGCTAATGTATAGGAGAAGTGTCGAAAATCGTAGATCGAGTTTTTGACGAATATACATGTTTCGGTCACTTTAAAACACGAATGCATCATTTTCAGCGTGAAGCCTGTCTGTTCAATGTATGTATCCACTCCAGCTCAAAAACTATTCGACTAAATTTTTACCATCACCAATCCGTTAATGTTTAACTACTTGTAAGATTAAATGTCAAACGTAAACACTATAGTATAAGATTTAAATAAATGACTAAGTAAATATATTTTAAGAACCCTTATGTGTCCAGTACATGATTTTAAGTGTTAAATTGACTGTTACCACATATAATACGTTAGTCAAAAACCCAAGAATGCATATTTGGGAGTTTAACATATATGGAGCATGTTTTATATACCATTACTAATTATATGACAAAATGTCAAACGTATAGTGAGCTTGAATATGACATTTAAATAAATGACTATATAACAGTATTGCATAAAATCTTATATGTTTAACATATGGCTTTAATGTGTTAGCACTGCTGATACTGTAGGAAAGACTGAGGCAGATTTATACATATATTGATTTTTAAATCTTTTTTGTATATATTTTAAACAAAAATTGAAAAACATTTAATTCACTCAGTTTCTCTTTTTATGGATTTAATTATGCAATTAAACTGTTTATTTTAAAGAAAAATAAATAAAATTTAAATCTTTCAATTTCAGGGACTGCTGTCATGAATTCCTAGGGCACGTACCATTGCTAGCTGATCCCAGTTTTGCTCAATTTTCACAGGAATTAGGTCTTGCTTCTCTCGGTGCATCAGACGACGATGTGGACAAATTAGCTACAGTAAGTTCTTTCTGTTGCTGTAGTGTGAAACTAACATAAAATGATCACGAACAGATGACTGACACATAACAACGGGATTACGATTTCAGGCTAGCCCTAAAAACAAACTAATGGTTGAGAGGCAAATGTTGCACCATTAAATGCAATTAAAATTCAATTTTGCTTTGAAAATCAAATTGTAAATGCAAATTTCTGTAACAAGAAAAAGTTACTCCTAATGAATATAAAGCTAAAAAATTCACCTTAAAGTTCTATTAAAACAAGTATCTGGCTAAAATACTAATCAAACTATGAATCAAAATACAAGGTCCTTTTGGACATGAAATTTAAAAATATAACTTTCCTTATTACTTGTAATAGAAATTACAAAAATGAATAATTTTTGTTTTAGTGCTATTTCTTCACAGTGGAGTTCGGTCTTTGCAAACAAGCTGGTGAAATGAGGGTTTATGGAGCTGGTCTTCTTTCCTCAGTAGCAGAACTTCAAGTTAGTTACTTTTGTATTTATTAATTTTTATTCCAATATTCGAAAACGGCTGAAATCATTTTATTCAAAACTAGTGATCAGACTCATGAATAATAATACACTTTTGTTCTGTAAAATAATGATTTTGTTTTGTTTAGTAATAGGAATAGTTTAAATTGTTGCTCACAGAATGTAATCTATATGAGCAAATCACATATAGAGATGATGTTGTTGTTTCTAATGACCTCCTGTTTCGGAACAGCCGATACAGGACCAGTAACGCAGGAAGCAGAAAAAAACGAAGAAAGACACACAAGACAAGAGAACAAAATTTATTACAAACAAGCATCACTAACGAAGGTCGGAGGGGGTGCAGCTTCACATTTAGACGAGGACCCAGAAGGCGGAAGACTGACTTGTCTCAATAAACATCCATGCCTTACTCGGGATTCGAACCCGTGCTCACCAGAGAGCAGCCGAAGAAGCTATTTACTTCAGCCCCTGGGCGGCACATATAGAGATGATAAACTTTCAAGCAGGAGAAAGACAAAATTTCCAAAATGTAATGCCACTGTCTGATGTCTTGACTTATGTGATTTGCTTACATATTTTGTTTGCCATAGCTACATCATAGACACAAAGTTTCTTTAGCAGCTTCGAAACAAATGTTTTTGAGGAGAGTTAAGGGTTGATTTTTCAAGCTCTTTCACTACTAAGCTGTCTAAAATAATGTTGAACTAGGATCATGATCGCATTTCAGAAGAATAAATGAAGAAACTTTCATTTCAGCACTCCTATAATAAAATGTCTTAGGCAAATCTCTCAAGCATTGTGAATCCACAATTTTCGTTATTTTAGTTGAATATCTAATCAACTCGCCTCAACTCCACGCACAAAATATCTTCCCATATTTCTGTTCAAATACGTCACCGATCAGTATGCACTAAATTCCTGTATCTTAAATTATCTCCAGGGTGTTTAATATAAATCCTAGTATCGTGTTATACATATGTAGTAAAATTCCCTCAATGAGCAAGTATTCGAAGTAAATTTTATTATTACTTTATTATTATGTTATAATCGAAATATGTCAGATCACTAAAGTGTGCAGACATCCGGTGCAATTAGCACGTGGGTAGATTACCACCTAGGAATACTGTGCGATGTTGGCAAGAAGTGGCTTATGACAAATGGTGTACGTGAACCGTGTGCACAATGAGCAACAAAAGCGTCCTAGCAATTTTGAGAAGACTGTATTTTCAATCAATGTAACAACTAATTACCTGGAAAACTGTAAGGTGGGTCAAAGGTTGATGGGGCTTCACCGAGAAATGGTCACAGTCACTACTTGGCAATCAATCCACATCTCCTCACAACAAAAGGAACTGCAAACTTTCTACCAATAGTTTCAAATTTAGGTCTGCACATGTATATATATTTGTCTCCATATGAGCAACGTTTGAAAAGGTGTTTTATCTTCACCGAAAATCGGTATTCTAAAGAAATACTTTAAAAATCTACCAATTTATCGCATAAGGGAAGCACATTGTTCAGCTCACCCAAAGTGTGTAGAGCAGTTACAAAAGACGGCTGAGCAAATAGATGTCAAATTTGAGGGTGCTATAGGTTCATATCCACACCGATGGTAGCTCATCCAGATGGGTATTCCATTCTTGGATGAAGAAACTCTATTGCAATGCATTATACTGACAACTTCATCATCAAGTTACCTTTAGCAAAAAAATGTTCTAACTTACCCTAAATATTACAATAGTTCACTCAAACTGTTGCAAAATTATTGATGAATAAGTTCTGTTGTGAAATAATATAAAACAAGAATACTGGGGATTTACAAATTACAACGTAAAGTAAAGCTAAATGAAACATTTATATTCAGTTTATGCTGCTCAATTACAGAAAAATTTTGTTTACTACTATGTGGTAAAATAGTATTGAAGAATTGACCTAGATACACCATAAAGTTAAACTTCACAGGATTAAAATCTTGAAGAAAAAAATACTTTTCTCTGAAATATTAAGGATTTGTTTCATAATACTGATTATAACTTCCATTGCAGCACGCCTTGTCAAAATCAGCTAAGGTAATGCCATTTGAGCCTGAAAGAACTTGTGAACAAACTCCGCTCATCACAACTTTCCAAGATCTCTACTTTTATACGGACAGCTTTGAAGAAGCAAAAGAAAAGATGAGGTATTTTAAGTTGGGTATTTCCATCTATTTTACTATTTGTCTTCCAGTACATAATGTATACTTTCTTCATATTATCAATGTATGCTTAACTGTTTAACTGCAGACCACATTCAACTCAGAAGAACATAAATTGTTTTTAACTGAGACCGGGGACATTTTTTTAAAGAAACGGTTACCTATAAGCCATCAAAACCCCTGAGAACCAGAAACAAGACCTGCTTCAAAACACTATTGTAAACTATATAAATAAAATTGAAAGTCTGTATGTTTGTCCCGTCATCACGGGAGAACGGCTGAACCGAATTTGATAAAATTTCGTGGATAGCCTGGAAATAGTCCTACTTAAAATTTAGTCCATGTTTGAAGTTTCTACGATTAGTAATTCTCGAGATATTAGTAAAAAATGAAATTTTCGTCTGTCTCATCATCACGGGAGAACGACTGAACCGAATTTAATGAAATTTTGTGGATGGTCTTGAAATAACCCCCTATAAATTTAGCACAAGTTTCGAGTATCTAAGACAAGGGGTTGTCGAGATATTAATGAAAAACGAAACTTTTTCCTAGGAGTTCTACTCTCTAACACCGTGGTTTATCCAAACGAAAAGCTTGAAAATCGATTGAAAGTGAATTAAAACTTTATCTCTGTTTTTGACGGGAGATTTTTTGCGCTAATTAGTCACTTTCTGAAAACATGAATTGTTTAACACATGATTTAAATGGGAAATCTATCTCCATGGTTTATTTTTCACAAGTTTTTACTGAACAAAAGTATAAAGAAATCAAAATGGTTATTTATTTCGCAATTTATGAGGAAGATTCTAACTTATATAATGTTGCTCAGAAACGCAATTAAATTAAATCTGTCTGTTAATTTTAATTATTATTTTTTCGATTTGAATAATAAATAAATAGATATAAAATATATTTTAGAAAAGAACGATTTGATTTTTCTTATAGCATTTTTGACTAGATAATATCAATTACGGTCTTCAGGTTTAAATGTTATTATTAATGATATTTTCGGGGATTATTGATTCAGGGATTATTGATATTTTTAAGTAATTATGCAGTTGTTTTATTCTGACAAAAATTGTTTAAACTTATATATTGTACGTTGTACGAGTAATCTTCTACAAATACACGGGTATATCTTCTAATTTACGAGAATATAAGTAATACAGGTATATTGGCATAAATTTTGACATATATTGGCATATATTGGAATCAATTACAATCTTCTGGTATAGAAAGTACGGGGATTATTAATATTTTTAATTTATTACGTCATCTCTTTTATTTGACAATGATTTTGGAAACACATATTGTAATACGAGTAATCTTCTACTAACACACTGGCATATTTTCTAATCTGCGACAATATATGTAGTACGGGGTTGCATATATTGATTCAATTCCTTTTTTTTTTGTAAATTTGCTTACAAAAGGGACCAGGATGTTTTATTCTTCAGATCTACCCGTGAAGATAATTTTTCATAGTGAGAACAGGTATTCTTGAACTTCTCTTTAAAAGCAATAAATTTAATATTTTAACAGGATTTGCACATGATTGCGAATTATAAGTTTCTTTATATTATATATTCCGTACGAAGAACGGGTATGCTGCTAGTCATATAATATTTATATAAATACATATATACATCCTCGAAAATACATAAATACAGTATTTATCAGGAAGATTTAAGTTAGTCTAGATTTTTGTTGCGTTTGAATCACAGTCCTTCAGTTGATTACTTCTGTTAACCCATTTATTTGCTTTTTCTTTTTTTGTCTTTTGTACTCAATTCGTATTGGAAGCTTACAATCTCTTAACAACTCACGTTTTTCTTCTTAAAATTCAAGAAGCATAAGATCTTGAGTAGATTAAAATATTCTCAAAAAACCCTTCATCTGTGTAATTTGCTATGTTTCAGTTCCTTTCTTTCAGGATTAGCAAATAAAACAATTCATTGATAAAATTGGAAATAAAACACAAAATGCGAAGTGTTAGAATCTTATGTAAAAGTTTTTGCACGAATAGGCAAGAAATAAATAATTTGGAAACACTTTGCTGGATTTGTGAAATGTATTATAATTCTAGTTGCACAAAAACTGTACTGATATGCAAAAAAAATGATTTGGTTTTCGAATTCCCGAAGTCGTTAAATGAACATGTATATATATGTAAATATTTAGGTGTAATTAATGGTGTCTTGTGATTTTATGAAAGTGTTCTAAATAATGACACAGGAAAGAACCGTCGAGCTGGTTCAAGGCAAGGAATTAGAGGCCAGTTCGTCACCATACCCTTTACACAATCAATTTTCCAAAAACTATCATCTGAGCAATAAAGTCATATATCACGCCCTTTCCTCAAAAGTGCCATAACGATAGAAAGGAAATTGTTTAAATGATCCAGAAAGCTACATTGAAAAACCGTTATAATTTATTAAATGTTAAAATTTTCAACCTTAATGCACATTTTTGCCCATTTATTTATATCTACAAAACGAAAAACTTAAACTTTCAGATATATATTTTTTATTGACATTTCAGTTAATTTTCAATACTTTTAAAAACCGCAAAAGCACTTCTGTTTTCAATTGTGAAGTTTTTGATATGTTGTTTTTACACCAAAACAATTTTATTTTAGGTTGTGGCTCTTTTGCTAAATTATTCATTTATACTTATATAAAAAAATCTATTTTCGCACAAAAATACCACTTTATTCGTACAAAAAACTCTAATTAGAGTTATGATTACTTTTGATATTTGGACTACTAAAAGTAGGCTTGTTGTTATTTAGAGTTTTAGTAGGCTTATAGCTATTTACAGCACTTTTACTGAACAATGTCACTTTTGTAAATCGTATATAGCATCACATTAAGATTTTCACAACTACACCTGTGCAATCTGATGGACTGACATATCACGAAGACAAGTTAGGGATGATTTATATGACATTATTTAGTCAATTTAATTATAGAGATAACTAAACACTTGAACTTCTGCAGTGTCATTTTTGAAGCAAAGATACATGTGTTAGATTTTCGTTCGACTTTCAAAGCATTATAAAATATTTTTAATTCCCATATCTCGTATTTCTTTGTATTTTCTATTTCTTTTAATCTTGTATTTCTTTGACTTTCTTCTTTTCCTTTTCTAGAGAATTTGCAAATACGATTAAGAGACCTTTTGGCTTGCGTTACAATCCTTACACTCAGACAGTGGAGATCCTCAGTAATACACGCAAAATTGCCAACCTCGTCAGTGAGCTCAAGGGTGATCTGTGCGTTGTGACAGCGGCACTCAAGAAGATCCGAGGCAGAAAGTCCGACTAAACCAGATCCTGATACTGAAGAACATTCTTTTTTTCCTAGCAAGCGATTTAAACTTCCTATATAAATAGACTTATAATTTGATTTGTGTAGAAATGTTATGAATTTCTTATCTTTTTCTCTTTATAAATAGTTAAGTTGATTTCTTTTTAAACTGACGGGACACTTTTCAAGTTTATCACTTGCTATCATGTTTTATGCAATAGAATGACTTATGACTTGGTTTAATTTGATGTCATACTCGTATTTTATGCAACACAGTGGGTTATGGCTTGGTTGGAACATTGATATTTAAAATAACTTGGCAAAATTTCTGACTGTTTGGTATCGCTTGTATAAACACCAAGCAGGATAAAATTGTATTAAAAAAATATTTAATTTGAATATTCTGATTATTTTATTTCATGAAACTGAAAAGGAAATTAAATTGTCTCATTTATTTTCGAGTGCATCTGCACTTTACCCGATAGAGGCTAAAATACAAACACTGGTTAAATAAGGGTGAAAGATAAATATATGCATAACGTCAGTACAGATAAATTATAGATAAAATATCCCTGGATAGGAGATATCACATGTAAATGTTACTACACAAATACCAGAAAAACTATTTATGATTTCGTTCTATTTTAAAAAGTTCCCTGCTGTTTTCGTTAATTCTATGCAGATATGTATGATAAGTTAAAGTACCTATATGATGTAGGCGGAAGGCTGTGCTCAAAACTTTGTTTTGCCCATAATATTAACATCATTACTTAGATATCAACATACTTTTTACAAAAATTATATTTTGGGGTCCTAAAAATATTTAGACACTGCGTTCGAGTCCCACTATCTCTTTGATAAAAACGGCCTTGGAATTAATGCCCTTGTATTAATCCTTGGTCGGTGTCGTAAGATATTCGTGGCATAAACTATGGGAGATTGTCTAACAAATTTTTTTCGTAAAAAAATTATGTGACACACTATTTGTAAAATAATAAATATTTAAATCATTTAAATTTTTTGTGTAAAATAATATAATTATGCCATGTATATATGTATGTAACGAAATAAAAATACATCATTTACTTCAATTTAATTTCTTACGAAGGGGGTGTTGTTGTACCCCCAACAAAAGCGACTGATAGTTAAAACAGATGTTTTTATAGATTAGGTTAATTTCTGACAAACAAAGTAATATAATTATTAAGTACATAGTTATATCTAAGTAAAATAAAATATATGCATAGAAAATATGGATGAAAGAAAATATATAATAATAACAAATAATTTTTTTAAATATCTCATATGGCCCATGGCTTTCTGAAATCTAAAGGTCTAATCAAATTTCCCTTAAATAACAAACATATTCTAATCTGGGATTGACAAATATAGAAAGTTTGAGAAACTTACCGTGCCTGTGATCAATAATAACCGTCAACTTAGATTGTTCTTTCATTCCCAGCTTATTTCAGGTGATTTTGCTGCTCACCCACCACACCAATTGGTAAATTGGGTGAGGGAATACTGTTTCAAATACTCCTTAAAGTGCTAGCTGATTATTTTCAAAGTTTGCTGCTAAAACTGGAGCAGAAATTTAACATTCGTATTTAAATGTTTCTAACGTTTGAAAGTCGACAAAGGCTGCTGCGCAGAATATAGGTATTTTAGCACTGGTTCGCCGAAAAAGTCAAAGTTTAATATATGATAGTGGACGTTTCTTTCTAAAATATGATGTTGGCATAGAACCATGTATAAACACCTTCTTTTTACCATTCATTTTGGCAGCAGATAAGTTTTAACTAGAGGTCTTAATTTAAACTTTCATCCGGCCGAGTCCAACAGTAACAATCAGCAAATCTGACCCGAAGACATTCTATTATATAAAGGCCAACTTAGAATTTTTTCTTCTCAACTCTACCAGATCTAACTATTGTTTTTGCAGATATATGTAAAATAAAACATATGAGCAAACTGCGCAGAATTGTTTAGAAATATGTTTTTATGCTTTTCTTGCACTTCTCAAATTAAGAATACATTTTCATACATTTTGCGAATACAAATATAATTGCATTTACAAATATAATTTGTCAAAACAGGATTCCTATTATTCGTGCCGAAACTTTCTAAAAGAAAAGCGTCTTACACGTGCTTAAATACGCGGCAAACTCGTACCTGGGCATAACTGCAATTTTAAGCGAATTTGCAACAATACGTTAACTGCTCAATGATTTATCGATGACGGGGAACAACAGAGGAATTAATTTTTCTACTTTAACATTTTAAAATATTATTGGATTTTACCTTTATTTTTAACATAATTCAGTTTAAACAATAAGTTACAGTGGAGTAAAGATATTGGGATACAATTATGCAACACTTCCTGGTGCAATACCAAATTTCTACGAAAATTACATTAAATTAGCATAATTAGCTGTTAAACCTGTCAAATGACGGGATGTATGCCACCAGATAGAATCAGTATTTAACATCTCCATTTACCTCAGACAGCTGGGGCGATCAATGTCAACATTCATTCTAATATTTTATGGAATAAAGTATGAAAATTATAAACTTACGAAGATTGGGTGTTGGAATATACAAAAGTAAAATTTTATAATATCTGTAGTTTCCCCCCCCCCCCCCAAAGAATTGATAACCATAAAAATGTACTTAATTTTATAAAGCGCTGCAAAAGTGTAATGATTTTTCCCAAAAACCTGTTTTCAGTGGAGCTTAACAAATCAGTGAAAATATATGCAAATCAGGTCTGAGACGTTTTCGAATTATATGCGGTGACGAAAGGCATAATCGGATTTTTAATTTATGCTATTCCGTGAGTTGGTGCAGCAGAATGAACTTCAAAATAATATTAATAATATAATATAAATTTCCCCTTCTTGATTCAATGTTATGTCCTACAACAGCTCTTTGTGGTCGAGTAATGAATATCAGGAGATATTTTCTCTAGAAACGTCCTTTTGAATTTCTTTTTTATATGTAAAATTCGCTTTAAATCGTCACTATAACATGAACTTAAGAGGCTTCAAGGGCGATTTCAGAATAGTTGGGAATGGTTGAAAAGCCACTGATGGTGATATAAAATCCTACAAGCTATTAATGAAAGCCGTATTTCAAACTTTGAATACCCTTCTGAAGTCGATTTGCTAGCTGTGAATCTAGCCTTGCAGTTTTGTGCAGTTCGACTGAAATTCGCAAGCACCTGCATGAGAAAGGCCTACTTTTTAAATCATCGTAAATAAACAGTAAAATTAAAGGACGGTGCAAAATTCCTCTCCTCTACTTAGGAGATCTGATGCCAGTTCAGTGACTTTCAAAAAATTTCGTCATACTGACAAAAATCCAAAATAAAAATTAAATTCAGATTAAATAATTCACCCCCTTTAAAAATACAATATTTATATTAATATTTATATTATTTATATTAATATATATTTACTTAATAATTTCCTGTCGTTTTCTAGAAATTCTCAATTTATTATTCTTGATTCAACATAAAGTGAGTATTACTGTTGATGGAACTGGTATGTTTCGGCAGGGTGTCTAGAGGGTCACCCATTAATGTCATTTTATTAGGGGTGGTAAAATAATTTTGTTCAATTAGAGGGTCGTATAATAATTGATAATATTCACAAAACTAGGCCCGTGTTCCGCAAGTATCTGGGGATGTTAGGACCGACCGGAAGTGTTGCAAAAAGATGAGGTTGATGAAGTGCTGCGAGAAAATGGGCGGGGCTCTTTTACAAAATGTGTTGCCTTCTGTCATAATGGCAGGCTTAATATCTAGTCTCAAAAGCATCAAGTGAAAGAAGCAGCATACACCCTCATTCAAATTGCTTGTTTGTTCCCGTAGTTAACTTTCTTGTTATGTATGTATTATATGAAAAGCACTTGTGAATATAAAAATGCACTTTTTTCTCAATTGCAATGAATGTTATTTTGATTCCGATGTACTGTCATTAAAGTTCAATAAAGCTAATACTGTGTTTCGATTTGTAAGGTTCTTTCTATCAAATACCTACCTTAGCATTAAATTCAATAGTACTAGTAATATTAACTTTACACTCAAAATTATCTATTAAGTGCTAAAATCATCTTCAGGTTACAACCGTTCAAAGTATAATAACAGCGAACTGTATGGTAAGAATTCGTTGAATTGATATAGTAACTTATCCAGAATAAGACAAACGTACTTGCAAGTATTATTTAAAGAAACCTTTATTGTGTTAACAAATGGGGGTGTGTACTTCATTTTTGACAAAACTATTAAACATTTTTATACATTTTTTACATGTATTTCGTATAATCATACGAATTTTCGAGAAATATGTTGCAAAGGAAATGCAAAATTTTGATCAAAAGTAACTGAGACCAGATTTAACGGAGACAGTTTAATTTCAATATTTATGATGTCTAGCAGGCCACACAATGGTATGAGACTGCAAGCCGCCAATGTATATATTGCAGCCCTGACCCGAGAGGTCAGCAAAAGACATAAATTAGGGGGCTTCAAGATAGGATGGGTCGAACCGGAGCAGTTACTCGAGGCTGAAGGAAAAACCATGGGGTTGGTTTAAAGGTAAACCAATGTGGAAGATGTCTTGTCGCACGTCACTAAACCGACGTCACTAAATCTCTTAGGACGTCACTGACGAAGATGTGCACAGCACGATTTTAAATATCTCCATAAGTTGTTTACATCTGTATATTGCCACTTCAAAATAAGCAAACAGCTTTTAATTGTAATAGTGCGAAAGCTTGCTGCGTTTTGGCAACGACTTTTAAAGTTCGTGGCGACAAGAATGATGAAATGTTAAGCTTGTCGATGTCAAGCTGATAACTTTTTGATTGATGCCGAGTTGATTGCTCAACCTTATATAAAATAACCTTGGTCGTATCAATACATGACATTACTGCATATGTAGATATTTCGCATCGATACACATGTGCACAATACTTACTGTTTATGATACAAAAATTTCCGACACGTATTGTGTAATATCGCTAATCAAAGTCCACCGTCTGTGAAAATGAAATATCATCAACAAAACTCTTTATCCTACGATCTCCTCTAAGCAAAGATTCAAAGGCAATTACAGTCTGTTACAAAAGTATAAGACCACGAGACTTTATGTTATTTAGGTAATTAATGAAATATTTTTTTATTCAAAATCAAAACTACTCCATGTCAGAACAAGTTTTAAATAAAATTTAGCAACTTACATGTACGAAATTCATTCAGAAACAAATATAACAGCAACATAACAAAAAGCGGCACAAATACCTGCTACAAAATTATAAGACCACATGTGGAAAAAGAAAGTTTTAGCAAATTTAGTAAGTTGCTGCTCCACCATTTTTCTGAATAACTTGAAACACACAATTTGGCATCGATTTAAATAAATTTTTAAAGATAGATTCCGGAATATTGTCCCATTTCTCCATAATGGCGATTTCTAATTCATATGCCGAATGATACATTTGTTGTTTTCGTATACTTGGCGAGACAATAACCCCACAGGTTTTCCATGAGGTTAAAGTCAGGGCTAAGGCTCGGCCAAGATATAACAGCAATCTTTTCTCTTTTGAACCATGCTTTTGTTGATTTAGATGCATAACTGGAAGCATTATCTTGTTGGAACTTCCATTTCGGTCCTCCTAAAAGTGGCCCAACGAGTATCAGACTTCCGTATAACATTTGTTGATAACTGTTCGAGTTCATTTTGCCATAAGCTCTTTGCAGATCGCATTTTCCTGCATATGAGAAAGCGCCCCACACCATAACAGAACCGCCTAACACCATAATGGAACGAGATTCTTGCCTTAAGTCATGCCAGTAGTAGTTATTGCCGTCCGGACCGTCTAAGTTAAATTTTTTCTCGTCTAAAAATATTATATTTTTTCATGTAGAGTTCCAGGACATGACATTCTTTGACCACTTCAGACGTGCTTCTTTATGATGTTTAAGAAGTCGTGGTTTGCTTCTTAGTTTCCGAAGTTTAACATCAACATTCGACTTCAAACTTCACCACACAGTTACATGACCGGCCATCCTAATAGATGCTCAAGTCCTCAGGACGAGCCGGACGGTCTGGGTCTTCAACACAGTTACATGAGGCACTTGTTTACTTGTCTACTGTGCTATTTTATAAGTGGACTGGTAGTTTTTCGTTGTAAGCTGAAAAATTTGTCTATTATCACGAGCTGATAACTGCTTTTTGCGGCCAGATATTTTCTGCTTTCCATACAATTCTTTTTTACTCAAAAAATTATGAATAGCCAATTTAGAACGATTAAGAATCTTACTTATTTCACGTTCCGACTTTCCTTTTCCATTGTAGAACCAAACTTTTCGCACTTCTACTTCAGATAAATTACTTCCATGAGGCATTTTAATAATCCAACGAATCAAACAGTTCAATTCTGAATTTCTGCCTTTTCCCTTCTTTCCAACCTTTCCAGATGGTTTAGGTTACAGTTAAACTCCGAAGTTAAATAAAAATCGTCTACATTATTAGAAAATCTAAAGTGGTCTTATATTTATGTAACACCGTGATTTCGAAAAATTGTTTAGCACGAAAATAATATTCGATCTATTTTTTTTTTCTAAGCTAAATCAACACTACAAAATTGTTTCGTTTCATACACCTGCTTTGAAATTCACATTCAATGTTGTCTTTGTTGAGAAAGGATGGAATTTTGAGTGGTCTTATAATTTTGAAACAGACTGTATGTTAAATTCAATTAATAGGGTTAAGTCACGTTTTTATAAGAACATTATTATTTAAAATATTATGAGTTAGCAAGCTTCTTCTATAATAATAAAGGAAGATGTTTGTTTGTTTGTTTGTTGCTTAGCAGACAATTTAAGTGATTCACAGCTATAAACTTTAGTACAGTGATACTTTAATTCAGGCCCGAGTACATCTGAGAGCGATTTTTTAAATACGAATGAGTTTTATTTTATGTATAAAATGTTAAAACACCATTTTGAAATAAGTTCCTTGGCGGTCAATATATTATCGCAGCATTTTCATTGGAGGATCGAAGAGTTAGTTCTCTTTTAAACAAACTTTGAATGGAATCCATAGTACGAGTATTAACATATAAATGTTCGTGAAAATTTTAAATATATATACTTTTCGTGTTTTGAGGACGTTCCCGATTTTAAAATTGCGAATTAAAAATAATTGACTGACAATCCAATCTTTATAATTTAACACAACTTCTTTAAATATTACACGCTACTCCAGAATTTAAAAAGATTACGAAGTCATCCGTGTAATAATTATAAGTGTTATAATTGTATAGCTAATTTTTAACAAATTCGGGACGTTAAAAAGTCATGTCCTTTCGCGCAAGCGCATAAACACCGATAGGCTGGAATTGTGATGTAACGAATTCCTTTCTTAGAATTCCGTAGGAATCGCTGAATGACGCAACAAGTGTTCTGCAGCTGACGTCACTCGGGGACTGTGTTCTCGCGATATTTTTATTGCAAGTCATTTTGTTTACAAAATGTAGTGTTGATTTTAAGTGAGATTAACGACCGAGAATTGAAGAGTCGCACAATTCCGATATTTGACAAAATATTGGGTAATATCTTCTGAGTCAATATTTTATTCTCGAGTTACCTATGGATTATTTAAGTCAAACTGCAGTGCCGGAAGTTTAATCAAACTACAACTGCGGAGTTCTTCTCGGAACCAGACTTTAACTGTAGTTAGTGTAAGAATTTGCCACTAGATGGAGCTGATGCACGCTACCGCAGGTGTTTTATTCAGTTTATAGACCAACGAGCTATTTGATGGGATCGGATTTATACTTTTTAGACGTCTCCCACCGTACTATTTATAATTCTGTTTATACTCGTATTTCTGTTTTCTTTTTGTGTTCGAAATCTATATAAATAAAATTGAAAATCTGTCTGTGTGTCCCGTCATCACGAGAGAACGGCTGAACTGAATTTGATGAAATTTTGTGGATAACCTTGAAATAGCCCCCCATAAATTTAGCTCAAGTTTCGAGTATCTAAGACCAGGGGTTGTGGAGATATTAATGAAAAACGAAACATTTTCCTAGGAGTTCTACTCTCTAACTCCGTGGTTTATCCAAACGAAAAGCTTGAAAATCGTTTGAAAGTGAATTAAAACCTTATCTCTGCGTTTGATGGGAGATTTTTTTGCGCTAATTAGTCACTTTCTGAAAACATGAATTCTTTGAAACATGATTTAAATGGGAAATCTATCTCGATGATTTATTTTGTACAAGCTTTTACTGAACAATGAAAAGTATAAAGAAATCAAAATGGCTATTTAATTTCGCAGTTTATGAGGAGATTCTATCTTATATCATGTTGCCCAGACACGCAATTAAATTACATCTGTCTGTTAATTTTAATTATTATTTTTTTTATTTGAATAATAAATAAATGGATATAAAAATATATTTTAGAAAAGAACGATTTGATTTTACTTATAGCATTTTTGATAATATCAATTACGGTCTTCAGGTTTAAACGCTATTATTATTGATATTTTCGGAGATTATTGATATTTTCGGGGATTATTGATTCAGGGATTATTGATATTTTCATGTTATTATACAATTGTTTTATTATGACAAAATTTGTTTAAATTCATATATTGTACGTTGTACGGGTAATCTTCTAGAAATACACTGGTATATCGTCTAATCTGCGAGAATATAAGTAGTACAGGTATATTGGCATATGTTTTCATATATATTGACACATTGCCATATATTGGAATCGACCTTCTGGTATAAAGAGTACGGGGATTAGTGATATTTTCAATTTATTACGTCATCTCTTTTATTTTGGCAAAGATTTTTGAGACTCATACCATAATACGGGTAATCTTCTACTAACACACTGGCATATGTTCTAATCTGCGACAATATATGCAGTACGGGGTTGCATATATATTGATTCAATTCCTTTTTTTTTCTTAAATTTGCTTACAAAAGGAGCCAGGACGTTTTATTCTTCAGAACTGCCCGTGAAGATAATTTTGCATAGTGAGAACATATATTCTTAAACTTCTCTTTAGGAGAAATAAATTTAATATTTTAACAGAATTTGCACATGATTGCGAATTATAAGTTTCCTTATATTATAAACTCCGTGCGAAGAACGGGTATGCTGCTAGTATAGAGTACGTTCGTCTTTGCATTTCACAGAAACAATATATCTTTAATGTAGTATCTAATAATAAAAGATGTTGGTATCTCTGTCTGTTGGTTGCGTAACAGAAAATCGGTTCATTACCGACCGAAAATATCATTATAGAGTTTGCAACTATTTTCATTTAGAAGACGTGCTGTTGATTATAATCATGTCAGAAAAGTATTTTATTTTCGATTAATGTATGCTAAGCGAACTTATTTAGGGCGTATTTAAAGAGCTTTTTAAGGTGTATAACGCCTACTCTGAACAATTGGCATGATTGCCCATGGAAAGAAAGGAGCCTAGGAATAATTTTTGTTCAAAACAGGCGATTTGGAAATCGAGTAATGTTATCTTTATCCGTATTATTTAAGTAGTAGCATAGGTCAACCGACATATTCTGTAAAATTAAAAAAAATACATAATTAATGAAAAATCTACTTAATGGGATACTATGTAAATAAATATTAAAACTAATAAAAATAAATATAAATGCACACTATAATTATAAATTCAGGCGTACCTTTTAATACCTTCTAGTGCTTGTGGGAATGCCTTCATGCGAAAAAGGGTATTTCATCATGTACAATATATTGAAAAAATACTAAAAATTATAAATTTAAATGCGTCTTTGAATGTTGACATTTTTTAAAGAATAGAATAATATGAAAGTTTTCGAACATCTCAATGACTTACAGTATGTTATACTTCAACATAATGTCAAAATTACAGGTGTTCCTTTGACAGCGCAGGAACGTTTAAGAAAGATGTTAAAATAAGAGTGTTACATTGTTAGCTGTGCAGTAATACTACGTGTTGTCAGCAGCTAGGCCAAGCTTTAAGGCTGTTCAAAAAGCGATAATTTAAAGTAAGGAAAACAGACTAAGAACTTATACTTTTAGTTCATATTTTTTAAATGTTCAATTTAGCATTTAATAATTTGATACATTTTAAAAATTGTTGTAAAAATCAAGCATTTGAAATGTTGCTATTATTTTCGCTCATTTCTAATGTAATATTAAATATTTTATTTAAAAGCTGGTTAGCAACTTCTCCGTTAGAAAATTTCGTGTAATTTTGCATCAGTGGTGACTGCTTAATAAATTCGCTTAATTTAAAAGCACCCATTGAACTAGGAATAAACCTGCGCTCCCCTCCCAAATCCAGTCAACTGATCCAAGGGATGATATTAAATTTTATAAATACTGCAAAAAAATGGCGTCCAAGTCTATAATTATGGAAGAATGTTTAAATATTTATCTTATATTTGCATCTGCATTTATAACCAATAACGAGCAATGATTTACTATATTACGGTTATGTTCAAGAGAAATTCAATTTATTATTATGCTTTGCATAATTCTCATATGATGGTTAAAACGGTATTATTAAGTAATCAACGCAGTAATCAAATCTGAAAAAGTAATAATCTGTTTACCTTTATTGTGCACCACAGTATATTATATTTCCTCATATTCCTTCCATCTGGAAAAAAAATCGCTTAATTTAAAAGCACCTATTGAACTAGGAATAGGCCAGGGCTCCTCTTCCCAATTCAGTGGTCCCTTTTTCAACAATTGATCCAAGGGTTGATATTTAATTTTATAAATACTGCAAAAAACTATCGTCCAAGTCTATGATTATGGATGAATGCTTAAATATTTATCTTATATTTGCATCTATATTTACAACCAATATTGATGTTTGTCTGTATTTCCTCATATTTCTTTCATCTAGAAAAAAATTTCGCTTAATTTAAAAGTACCCATTGAACTAGGAATAGGCCTGTGCTCCCCTCCCCGATTCAGTGGTCCCCTTTTCAACAACTGATCCAAGGGTTGATATTTAGGGCGCGGTAGCCCTGTGGTTAGCGCGCGGAGGTTGCACTCGGTAGTTCCGGGTTCGATTTCCGCCGCTGCCCAAACTGCCGCCGTGTTCACGCGGAGTACGATCACGTTAAACATGTGTGTCTGTAAGTCCTTCCGAGAGGTTGGTGGTAAAGGAAGGAGGGTACGGTCCCTGTGGATGCCTCCCCCACTGGGTTCCGGTCTAAATTGGGTGACACTTCCCGGCCGTCCAAACAGATACCTTACACCTTTCTGGTAGGTCGGTCGGTCTGGGTCGAAGAAGAAGAAGAAGGGTTGATATTTAATTTTATAAACACTGCAAAAAACTAGCGTCCAAGTCTATGATTATGGGTAAATGCTTAAATATTTATCTTATATTTTCATCTATATTTGCAACCAATATTGGTGTTTGTATATTATATTTTCTCAGATTTCCTCCTATTTCTTCCATCTACAAAAAAAAAATCGCTTAATTTAAAAGCACCCATTGAACTAGGAATAAGCCTGCGCTCCCCTCCCTGATTCAGTCAACTGATCCAAGGAATGATAATAAAGGTATTAAATATGATATTAAATTTTATAAAAACTGCAAAAAAATGGCATCCAAGTCTATAATTATGGATGAATGTTTAAATAGTTATCTTATATTTGCATCTGTATTTATAACCAATAACGAGCAATGATTTACAATATTACAGTCATGTTCAAGAGGAATTCAATTTAATATTATGCTTTGCATAATTCTCATATGATGGTTAAAGCGGTATTATTAAGTAATCAAATCTGAAAAGTAATAATCTGTTTACCTTTATTGTGCACCACAGTATATTATATTTCCTCATATTTCTTCCATCTGGAAAATAAATCGCTTAATTTAAAAGCACCTATTGAACTAGGAATAGGCCAGGGCTCCTCTTCCCGATTCAGTGGTCCTATTTTCAACAACTGATCCTAGGGATGATATTAAATTTTATACACACTGCAAAAGACTGGCTTATTTTTCATTTGCATTTATATTTACAACCAATATTGGTCTGTATTTCATCACCTTTCTTCCATCTAGAAAGAAATCACATAAGAATTACATCTTTTCCTCATTGAAAGGACCTGCGATGAATGATTTCAATAAAAGGTGGTTGATACTGATTTTATGGGAGAACTGACTTTTTCTTACGGATATGAAGAAACATCTTAGCATTTTCAATGAGTTTCTTCATGGTACAAATCGAGACGTTTGCAGCTGTACACTGCGATTACTGGATTTCATCACAACCTCTCTGTGTTGCGGAACAGTTTGAACTCGGAGAGTTTTACATTTTCCTGTTTGCCAAGAGATATATGATGAATTTCGTGATTCTCAGATGAAATTTTGCTATTTACCAGCTGATCAATTTCTTCCAAAATCGACTTGAAAAATATGCAGCGCTCCTTAAATTGCTTTTGAAGGAGCGCTTTCTATTGATTCACAATCGGAATAATTGGAACTTTTGGAATTTGCATACTATCGATGTTCGACTCCACATACCGCTGCGAACAAGCGTTTTCAAATAACAACTTGACAAGTTCTGTAGTGCTCCATTCGTAGTGGCACTACTTGTTGCGGTTCCCGCAGGTCAGGGAATTACAACCGGCAAGATCGTAAGAAGTGGTCCTAGAGTGGTGATGAAGCATGACCGGCATTCTTTGCGGTGTGTGGTATATTCTTGAATCGAAAACTACGAGAAGAATTCGGATGAAGGGTTATTCAGGAATTGGAGATAGTCGACGAGAAAACACTTTTGATGAATACCTCGGGATGCAGGTGACGAAAGCATTTGAAGAATAAGACGAAACAATCTTGACTTTTAAATTTCAATATATTTATTTAATTCGAACATAATTTACTTTATAACAGGAACAAGCAACTTGACGTTGAAAACGAAAGTCATTAACGAAACTTCATAGAATCAAATTTTTGACAAATATTCCTCAAACATCATCTCACCTCCTAAATAGATCTACTTGATAAAATCTTAATTATATTTAATTTAATTTAGAATATCTTAGAACTTTACGAATAGAATTCTCATTTCGTTGCCTCCGTAGGCAAAGCGCGTCCTACCCCGTCCGCGTCACATCGCCAATTAAATTATTTACCGAAAAAAAAACTTAAGCATCATTTGTATAATTGCGCACATTCATGACGAGATGAAAAATAGCACCGGTATATTTCTATATAAAAATATTTCGCGGGAAGAGCGAAAGTACGTCTTATGTATAAATGCGCGAGGGGTTATCGTTACAGACCGAACGGCTCCAGAACGAAGGAGTGAAATATTTGGCTTTTTATCAAAAGGTATTAATTTATTCTTAAGAACAAAGTTCGAAATCGGAAGTATAATTTAGAATTTACTGAAACGATGGAACAAACTAGATTTTTGAAACGGCGTTTCCGAAACATGAATTTTGAAGAATTTAATTTAATAAAAGAGGGGGGGGGGGGTATTTCATTACAGTTCAAAACTCGAAACAACATAGCTGACAATTCAGTCTAGCGTTGCTTGAGGATGTCAGCAACTAAATTCAAGAAGGACATCGATCGACCTATGATGAATTTTTAAGCTCAGACATCCCACTGACGTTGCCAATAATAACTTGGTTTTTCGCTTTCTCCTTTAGTGTCTGCGAATAATGATACATGAAGTATGAATATATTTTTTGAACCATTGTGTTGTTTATATAAGTGCAGTTGCCCGTGTATTAAATTTCTTTAATAATTAATTATATTAATCTATTAATTGTATATTTAATTACATATAATTAATTAAATGTATTAATTGCTCATAATATATATTTAATATATTGCGGACATTTTGATTTACGATATAGAAATTAAATACAGTGTGTAGCCTGCCAGCTATCAAAGTGCATATGTGCACCATTTGGTACGAAAAGTTGAACCGTTCATTCTAAACCAATATATATTTTATATAAATTTTTCATAAAAATTTTCTGGCACATAAATGAAAACTTGTCATAAACAATATATGACAATAAAATTTCATTTCATTTACTTATTTATTTATTTTTTGTTGTTGTTGAAAACGGATTAAACTTAGTTTTTTAATAGAACCTCAACGTGAATTTTTCCCATAGACGATAGAGCAATTCTAATAGGATCCAGTTTTAATTAATATGTTACTTATTATATTTTATGCGTGCTACTTGAAAAGGATCCAATTAACAGTTTGTTTGATCCTTAATATTCCAATCAAGAGGAGTCTTTTAAATGTAAATGTAATTTGAAGAATATTTTAAATATAAATGTAAATTAATTTTGATGTATTTTCTATTTTAAAATTATATATAGATTGAAGTATTTTGACCTTCGAAATATATAAAGTATCATTGTTATAATGCTATAAAACATTTTTTTTTTACTTTTTTATACTAATAAAGAAAAGAGAAAATTAAAGAATTGATTTCACTAAAATTTCGATTTCGATATTTTGATAGCAATATGTATTTTAGGATATCCTGAACATGTTTTGACTATTTTTAGAGTGATGTCCGTCTATCTGTCTGTGGTCGATATCTTGCGCACACGATAGCTGCCACAAATATTAATGGATTTTCAAGAAATTTTATATCAGACTTTCTTATCGAAAAATCTAGAACTAGATAATTTTTTTTAATTCGAACGAAAACTTTGAAATATATTCGAAATGATATATTTCCTTAACATGGCAACATAGGACAAAATTTGACATAATTATGCATAAAATGGATTATTTATGGATCAGTGATCACGAAACTTAACAATTTCAATCATTGTGGTGAAAAATAGCCACAGTACAATTTTTGTGTTAGTGGCACCATTAGATCACCCTTCTTGGTGGAAGTTATTTCCCCCCTCCCACACACACACATGAGGAGGTACATTATCAAACTTTGTTAAATTGCGAATAATTGGATATATTGGACCATGATAGATTGGACCATGAAAGAATTAAAAATTTCTTTCAAAGTTTTCGAAAAAATAAAATTACAAGCTTTTTAAAAATGGATTCCTGCTATGAGAAAGTCAAGTTAAGTTACACTCCAATTAATTAGTATAAAATATAGTCAAATGAAATTTGACCACAGAATATAGACCACAGAGGATTTTGGGGTAGAAATGATAGGACTTAATAATTCGAATGGTGAATCAAATGTACTGCTAACTCTGCCTGCTAACTACATTAATTATCGCTCATTTTAATGTTGAAAGAGTTTTAGTCAGAAAATGAAATTATGTTCGGTTATGTTTTATTCTGACTGCTTGGCAGGCGTGATTTTGTCGGTCTCCTTAGAGGGTCGTAAAATTTTTCTTCATAACAAGTTTTTTTTTTTTGCTGCTTTTTTTTCGCAATGCTGACATGTACATAAAAAGCGCGAAACCAGTAAATGCAAATTATAGAGAGCGATTCTAACATTATTAACGCTAATATATAAATATACTTTTCTTAGCGTATGTTATGCACTTATATGCACATAATTTTCGACAAAATTTAAAATTCGGGAAAAAACTTACGAAGAAAAGTTTGAATATTTTATTCTTTACTTCTTCTCTGAAAGAGCGTTTTTTAAGCATTTGCGGGTAGCGTGCTTGATGAATTGAATAGTATAAAGTATTCATTTATGAGCCGGGCAAAGCCGCAGTAATTCGCTTTTATACATTTAATATTTTCAAAAAGAAAATAACTATAAGCATTGAAACATTCATTAAAATTGGATGGCAAACTTAATCAAAACCAAATAATTATCAAAACCAGCTAAAGGGGCTGTGTTCCTAAAGCTCAGATCACCATTCCATGGCAGACATCAGCATCCGTGAACCGTTATTTTTTTAGGTTTCTTCTGCATTGAATTACCGATACTTGCAATGCCGGCAATTTTGCGAATCTGTATGCGGGATGGATAAAATTAGTCTTACCACGTAACTTGCATGAAATATCATAAATATTTATCCCAGGCGGCAAGAGATTGCAATGGTCAAATTTATACTTACAGAGTCACGCTAAAAGAGGCATTCCCAGCGCGATGCCTAATGAACACCCTTTTAGCGGTGTTTTACAGATACCAACAGCCGTGGACCCAGTTCGTCATGAGCACCCATAGAGGAGGCAGCCCTGTAGAGGAGGTGGGTACGGCAAGTATCTACCTCCTCTATGTTTTCTCCTTGAGCTCGCCCCTCTTCTCCTACAAAAAGTTCTATGGGCGCCCATGCTGTTCGCGCTCCTCAGCAGCTATAAATTATTCATAACTAATGAATGCTAAGCAGCACAATATCGGTACACAGATGCTGCCCTAGTAGCATTTAATATCGGTCTACTATTGGACCATTATTATATATCTTTGCATTGCATTGGAAAATATTTCTAATGTAATCTCAATTTTGGGCGAATACTGACGTTACATTGACCTCCAATATTGGCTAATATTTTCATTATAATATTACTCCAATATTGGTGTTACATTGGAAATATTGGCGGAATATTGTCCAAATATATTAAGCCAAATCAAAATGTCCACTTTATCATATTAGTTCAATATTGGAGCCAATAATAAGCCAATATTAGGTCAATATTGGATTGCTACTAGGCTGGTATCCACAATGGGAGTGCGAACTTATATTTTTTTATAATTTAGGTTGTTATAAGGTGCAAATTAAGAATCTTAACTTTTAGCTTAAATTTGTGGGTCTCTGGTAATGAGTTGATTTATCTTTAGGATGGTATATTAGGACATGAAAACATGAAATGGTTTGTGGAATAAAAAATGCATATTTTTAGAAAATTTATCTGCAGTCTTTCCTAGTAAGAATACATTCTTACACTTTTAGACCCTCAAAATGAAGATTTTATTGTTCTCCGCTGCCCTTTGCTCAGCAATCTGTCTCAGCGTCGTAGGGAACGACCATAACGGTAAGTATTTTTTAAAACTATGTATTTTCCCTTTCCAACATCAATGATTCATGTTTTCTAGAATTAGAATAGCTATCATGTAAATCTACTTTGAACAAATTCAAAAAAACTGTTTCTTAAGCTGGATTCTCTTTAGTTTCGTTAGACGTCAAGGCATCAACTAAGCATAAAATTACTTTTTAACAAACAATCTAAATGTAAAAAGTTTTAGAGACTCCAAAGAAAATACGGAAGGGTTGATGAATTGATATAGTTTAGGGCTTCACCCAGAAATTCGGAAAGTAATACTGAGCTGTGATCCGGATTTCTACTTTAAATTTAACAGCAATGCCACTAGACATGACATAAATACCTCTGCCCGTTTTACCATCTTCAATGTTACTTCCGTCGGTATAAATCTGCAAGAAACCTTAAGGGATACAATTAATTATCTCCAAGGCCACCTGACTCAAGTAATCAATATAGCGAGATTACTTATCAACCTGCAAGGAAAAATTTAGTGCAAAAGTAAATATTAGATAAGTTGGAAAGGGGGCCAGACAGTGATCCAGGAATTAATTGATTGATCACTTCGTCGAAAAATCCCTTCTTCTCCGCAAATCCAATATGACTGTTTTACATCTTTGGTTGCTAATCCATTGGTTGAGAGATTTGGAGGTTCGGTGTTGGTTACTAGACCTTCTATCCTTGAACATACATGTGTTACTAAGTTAAATGACCTCTTCTACTCAGCGGCTGAAGATTGTCTTCATACATTAAATAAACTGAGCATTCATTAGTTTAGAAGAAGATATATACATGGATTGGTAACATGTCAAGATTTTAATGATTTAATTAAATTAAAGACGAAACATTTGATTCTAAAAAGTCATTTAATAGATATCCCATTGTACTTACAAATATTTTTAAAAAAGTCAGATCGCTTTTGGGCGTCAACACACTCTTCCTCAGTGGCGTCAAGGGAAATCGTACTGACATACTTAAATATCATTCCCTTCGGCAGGCAAAATTTGCATATTACAAAATAGCATCACTATAACAAACATGATAAGGCATCAACTAAAATCATCAGCAAACAATTTAAATAAAGGAAATTATACTGCAAAATTAAACAGGATAAAATTCTATATCAAGTATGGCATGTATATTGGTATATATATATATATATATTGATATATATATATATATATATATATATATATATATATACATATATATATATATATTGATATATATATATATATATATATTGATATATATATATATATATATATATATATATATATTGATATATATATATATATATATGTATATATATATTGATATATATATATATATATATATATATTGATATATATATATATATATATATATATTGATATATATATATATATATATATTGATATATATATATATATATATATATATTGATATATATATATATATATATATATATATATATATTGATATATATATATATATATATATATTGATATATATATATATATATATATATTGATATATATATATATATATATATATATATATATATATTGATATATATATATATATATATATTGATATATATATATATATATATATATTGATATATATATATATATATATATATATATATATATATTGATATATATATATATATATATATATATATATATATATATATTGATATATATATATATATATATATATATTGATATATATATATATATATATATATATATATATATTGATATATATATATATATATATATATATATATATATATATATATATATATATTGATATATATATATATATATATATATATATATATATTGATATATATATATATATATATATATATATATATTGATATATATATATATATATATATATATATATATATATATATATATATATATATATATATATATATATATATATATATATATATATATTGATATATATATATATATATATATTGATATATATATATATATATATATATATATATATATATATATATATATATATATATATATATATATATATATATATATATATATATATATATATTGATATATATATATATATATATATTGATATATATATATATATATATATATATATTGATATATATATATATATATATATATATATATATATATATATATATATATATATATATTGATATATATATATATATATATATATATATATATATATATATATATATATATATATATATATATATTGATATATATATATATATATATATATATATATATATATATATATATATATATATATATATATATATATTGATATATATATATATATATATATATATATATATATATATATATATATATATATATATATATATATATATATATATATATATATATATATATTGATATATATATTGATATATATATATATATATATATATATATATATATATATATATATTGATATATATATATATTGATGCTGTATCATGTTTGTTATAATGAGGCTATTTTGTAATATGCAAATTTTGCCTGCGGTGTGGATGATATTTAAGCATGTCAGTACGATTTCACTTAACGCCACTGAGAAAGGGTGTGTTGACGCCCGAAAGCTCTCTGGCTCTCTTAAAGCAATTTTTACGTCAATAGAATGTCTATTAAATGATATTTCAGAATCAAATATTTCGTTTTTAATTTAATTAGAAGATATATACGTTTATTTTGGGCCGATTTGATTCTTTAAGATTACCCTGGGGTGCGCTAGAAACTACTCACGTACATATGACTCAATGAAATAAATTTTTTGAGGAAGTCCATTGTCTATAACAAGGGAGTTCTACTTTACTAATACGTTTATATATTTTCAGAAGCTGATCTTAAAAGTTACTTCAGTGAGGAGGAATCAAGAGAATTTCGCCCTTATATCGAAGATTTAGAAATTGTGAAACTTGATGAAGAATCCAGGTAATAGGATCTGGATTGCGTTCTGAATAGTTTTTAGTAAAATATTTCTTATTTTATTATTAAAATATTTATTACTAAGGAGCTCCGCTACATGCTAATAGTATTCTAATATATCTCTACTTCATTTCTTCTGTCCGTAGAACTATTTTCAGGATGGGTGCTAACTCAAGCGTAAAATGTATACACTTATGTATACACATATAATAGCAACAAGTTTGCTGATCGCCTTTGTTATCTTGAATGTTCAAGTGAAAGTATTCCCTTTGCTCTCCCCTATGGGCAACCATGATTTTAGATTTAATAAGCTGATTGTAGAATTTCATCTAATTCAGAAACAAGAAAACATTTAAAATGCTGTATTTTGTATTCATCTTATATAAGTAACATATTTGAAAATATCGTGCATTTCATCCACTCTTTACATTTTCATGTTAAATTATTTTATTTTACTCACCAAAGAAATAAATCTTAGTGTAAATGCCCATGTAAATTTCTCTTGTAATACTAAAACCATCTCCAAGTTAAAACGCCAATCATTCAACCTCCCTAGTCAAAAATCTCACACTGTGCTACAAGCATATATTGCATGAAGATTACTTTACAGAGATCTTTTACGTATTTTACCCATAGCAAAACTGTCGATGATTTGATTACTTTACAGATATATTTTTAGTACTTTCTCCATAGCAAAACTGACGACGATTGTTTGAGTACTTGCAGAAATATTTTTCGTATATTATCCATAGCAACACTGTCGATTATTTGATTAATTTAAATATTTTTTCCGTACTTTATTCATAGCAAAACAGTCGATTATTTAAGGATGTTTTAAATATCTGGTAATGGTTGACTCTATTGTTGAAAGTGGGAAGTTGCTCATTTTCTCTTATCCTGTGTAATTTTTAACTAATTTTTTATCTACTTTATGACAAAAAAAAGAAAAGAACATTTGCTTTTGTGTTCTGTGTTTGCTACTGGTAAAGTCAGATATAATAATCCGAATGTTCGGAAATGTTTATTTTTCTTCATAAAAAGGCTTTTTTTTTCCAATTTCTAACTCGCATAGGGCCTTAGGCTATAGCTTACTTGGCATATACATGTCTATACTGAATAAGTCTCGTAAATGTAGCTACTGGTAGTGTTACAAACACACATTCCTGCAAAACTGCAGAAATATACTTTTAGAGTATGTACAATTGTAGATACGTATATATTATAATATTTGGAAATATATAATATTGATTTTGTTATCAAGTCAGATTTATTTACTTATAATTCATATTAAAACATATATTGCATTTTTAATATATATTCAATGCTCCACGATTATAAAATACTGTTTTAATTGTATGGTCCCATCGTTGAAATTCTTGTTATTGTTTTATGATGGTTATATTTTATGGCTAGGAGCTTCATTTAAATTATAGCAAAGGGTCCCCGTGACTGCGATGGTACCTCCAAAAGAGTATTACCATGCAAAATTAACCATGTTTTTTTCCTTGCATAGTACAAAATATATAAAATATGAAAGGAAGTGACAAAAACTGTCAGCATTTATAAGCATATTCGTACGACGTATCTCCGAAATCATTGGTGTATTTGCAAGATATAAGAATGAGTCTGGATTTCCGTAACTAACGCGTTTTATTAAAAGCATTAGTAAGCGTCAACAGGGAAAATGTATTGCCAATAACACTCTAGCTATCTTCTAAAGTTACGAAGTTCCTGTTACGTACGATAAACAGCAATTAAATGCTCTTATAATTAGCACAAAATATTATATATTCAAGATACTGACGTGTTCACAATTCATTTTTCGTATATCACTCCACTGCACCAACTGAAGTATGACCAAATAATATACCCTCTGTGGGAAATTTTACAAAGAACACGTAGCTCTTGAAGTTTTATAAGTTTGCAAAACTCATCAAAACTGGCAATATTCGTCGCCAAAGGGAAAAAACCCGGATCATCAAATTACAACAATGATTACCTGTTGAGTATCCTTAAAAATATAAAGTGTTCTCCCACTATATATTTTTTAATTTTTTAACACTTTACAACAAAGTTGAAAAGTGTTTATGACTTTGTTCATTCTGTCTGTCTGTCTGTCTGTCTGTCCGTTAGCACGATAACTGCCGTAAAAATGACTTTATCAAAATGAAATTTTAGTATGTTGTTCAGACGGTCTGTAGGACCTATGGGAATATAAATAAATAATATCACCCAATTAGTTTTTTATTGAACCCGGGTTGAAAAAATGAAATACATTGAACCCTATGGGACCTAATTTTTCAAACATTTTTTAAGTAAATTTAAAATTCACGAATTGCTTTGAAATTTTTAGAAAATATTCACATTATCCCATAGAATATATAAAAAAAAATTCAGTAAAATATGTTAAGTAGTTTTTTAATTAAAAATTATTTAATATAGGGAAAAAAACAAATTCAATTAAATTATGACTTTGGGATACCTTCCAGAAAGAAAAGAGAGATATATTATATAATAAATATCTCTCCATTTGTTTAAACGTTTTGCATATGGGAGTGGCTTCACATTTTAAAATAAATTTGGTAGATAACAATTTTTCATTTTTTTAAATTTTATATAACTCTTCATGATAAATTTATTTGATGGCATTTTTAATGCACTTTCCTACGTCCTAGAGAGTTAAAATTTGGTACACAGCTTAAATTTGTTGAACATTTTATTCGACAAAAATTTGATGGATCTTTAAATATAGATCATACATTTTTTTCGAAATGGCCTGAAAATAATCCCCGTTCACTTCTATAAATCATTGTTGTAATATTGTTAAAAATTCTGATGTGGACAGCACATGTCTTTCCCTGCAGACTCATATTCGTTCTTTTTATTTATTTTTTCTATGACGTCATTTGAATTAATTTCAGTTGTTTTCGATGAAGTTTTTAAATATAATAAATTATCGTAGTATTATGATAGTTTTAAAAATAATACCGTGGAATGTATCGCTTTTCAGATATATTTAAACCAGGCAATTTTTATTTCAATGCCGTCATTTGAATGAAGTTCATGTTTTTCAATGAAGGTTTAATTTTTCAAATATAATAAATTAATGTAGTATTATGATAAGTTTTAAAATATTACCGAGGAATGTATTGCATTTTCGACTGTTTTAAATAAAATTGCATTGAAGTTGGAAAGTGTTTCATAATCAATGCTTTAAGCATGATTGATCTTTCTTGTTTTAATTTTTAAGGAAATTTAATTATTTTAACTTCTAAATTTACATTACATATTTCCTTTTAAACAGATATTCCACCTCTAGTGTTATTTAGAAAATATTAGTAGTTTAGGAATATACCCAATTAGTTCATCGAATTTGAAAAAAAAAATTAATAAAGTTGCCATATGGTATAAAAATTGGAAAGTAAAACTTTCCCATAGGAGGTTGTTTCATATGTCACCTACATACAAATTACCTACATGCAAAATCAGCCTTCCCCCCCTAAAATCCATTCTCGTCATACCGATTTGGAAAGTGAAATAAGGCTTTTACATTGAAATATTTGTGTGCGGAGCTGAATCTTCAACTCACAGCCCTCCTCTGCTCTTGCAGATCTAATAAATGCACCAAAAGACACCACGAGTGCACAGAAGATCGCCACAGCTGTTGCCGGAGCAAAATGTTCAAAGACACCTGCGTCTGCTTTTACCCAGAGAACAACGAGACTGCAAGAGCAGTGGAAATGTGCACCTGTCAACAACCCTGGCACTTGAAGGTGATCGAACAAATAGCTGACAAAGTCCACGATGTCGGCAAGAAACTGCTTGGATAATGTTGTCAACGCTGTGTATTATTTTTCACTTTATAACTCAATAAACAGTTATGCGTTTCTTGATTTTGTGATTAAACCATGGATATGAACTTACATACACATCTATTAATTTGGATCGTCTGAAGCCTTGCCTGTGACACTTTTCGGAAACTAATCCCCTTTTCCTCCTCTATTTCTACCCACCTGTAGTTTTTAGAAATTTTTATGGGTTGATCCAGGGCCAGATTAAGGTAAAGGCTGAAGAGCTCTCCACTCAAAAGCTCTCCCCCATAGTCTGCTGGGGCATAAAAGTGCAACAGTAACATTTTTAATTTGCGTATAACCACTTACAGTTTCTACATATTTATTGTGGTTGAGAAGATGGCTTGATCGCAAGGGATCATCAGAAAAATCTGTTATAAATATAAGAAAGAAGTAATTACAAGTGGTTAAGTAGATTTCGTTAAGTAGATTTAGGTCTTTTCACAGGGATATATAAATATGCTCAATATTTAGAGAGAAATATTACATAATACGTTTAAAAGTGAATTGAGAATGCGTTAGAAATTTAGAAATGCTATCTTCTTGTCTGTGAGTCAGTAGAGCATTAGAGCATAGTAGCATTAGAGCATAGTCAGTAGAGCATTAGTCAGTAGAGCATTTAATTGCAGTTTTATTGTATTTAACGGTATTTCGAAACTTTACTGGATATCTATTATATTGTATGTATTTTTATGTGTGTATCAATATGTATCTGTAATCCTTTTTTTTTTATTTTCCTACTATACAATACACTATATTCTCAAAAGTATTCGTACACTGTACGAAATTTGCATATTGTAGATTCTGAATTTTATTAGTATAGCAGAATTCTAGTTCAACAGAACTCCTTCTCAACTTTCATAGTGTGCACAAGAGTAGTTTGTGAAAAACTATGTGAAAATGTCAGACGTTAGACTAAACTACTGAAAGACCATTTCTGAACACCATATACCGCTCCTGGAAGAAAATTCAGATTTTAATTTCAGCCTAAATCTGCTAGAGATTCTTTCTGTGAAAAAGCTGTAGTGTCTAAGCTGCAGTTTACTACAGAGTTTTATTCCATTAATGTGCATATAGTAGTGATCAGCCCAGTACGACAGCCCAGTAGATAGTAGTGACAGCCCAGTAGATAGTGGCGACAGCCCAGTAGATAGTAGCGACAGCCCAGTGGTTATCGGGTGGGGATTGCACTCTTACGAACCGAGTTCGATTCCTCCCATTGCCCAAATTGTCGCATTGTTTACATACGTAGTACGATCACGTTAAACATGTGGGATACCTGACAAAATACCGTACAAACAGATACCTTACATCTTCGATTTGGTCTAACGGTCTGGGTCGAACGAAAAGAATGTGCATACACTGGACTTCAAACAGTCTCGCTTGCCATTTCTATCTCGGTCTCCACAAATTACATTTATTCTCACCGGTGAATGTTGTCCAGGAGTGTTGCAGAGCTGGAAAAACAATCCGCTCCATAAAAGTAGTACGATATAAAGCTGCTCAAAATAACTGGTAATACTTTGATTTCAATTTTATTGGTTAAAGAATAAGTGATTAAAGTGTTATGTTGTTTAAATAAGGTGTTCCTGGATCTATAATACTACGATCTTTTATTTTACATGCAATAAAAATGTTTGAATACTATTGAGAATATGGTGGAGATAGGTATTAGAGTATATGATAATTTTAGGCATTTTTATCGTAGAATTTGGTCACACTTCCTATATTTATTACATGGTAAAGGCATAATGTACCCATCCAACAACGTATTTACATTCAACAGTATTCTAAGTTATATTTGGAATGCTTATTACATGCTAGAGGCGTACCTTTCCCATAAATGCTACATAACTGAGTATTTGCATTCAACAATATTTCAGGTCACATTTCAAATGTTTATTACATGTTAAAGGCGCTCTGTTCCTGTAAATTTTGCCTAACAGAGTATTTGCATTCAACAGTATTTCAGGTCACTTTTCGAACGTTTGTTAAACGTACACTGTTTTCGTACATGCTGTCTAAGACTGTATTGACATTCAAAAGTATTCTAAATATTTTTTTTTCTGCCTTAACAGCAAATCGGACGAAAACTGTATTCCGAAGCATCACGAATGTACAAATGCTGAGGACAACTGCTGTAAGGGGCACATTTTTAAGTACAAATGCCAATGCTACAAGATAGAGGACGACAAAGGTAACACGTCCAAGAGGTGCGAGTGCACTACTTCGATGTTCCATAAGGTTGTCGAGTTGGTCTCCACTGCCTCCAAGAAAGTATTTGGTTGAAATGGACAAGTAGTGAATAAATGCATGCTTCCATATTCATAGTTATGTTTTATTACAAAGCAAAACAAAAGCAATTTGACATTGGGAGAACTCTGATTTGCAAAGTCTGCATTTATGAAGCAAAATATTTTAATTTACTGAAAGTTAAGACTTATGCGAACAACTTAAGTTATGCCAACACCTTAACTTATGGGAACAGTATTTCAAAACCTGATATTTTCCACACATAACATTTCCTACAGATTTGTTTTCTAATGATAATATATTCATAGTTATGTTTTATTACAAAAAACAAGAAAAGAAATTTGACATTAGGAGAATTCAATTTGCAGTCTTCATTTATGAAGCAAAATATTATTTTAATTTACTGAAAGTTAAGACTTATGCGAACAACTTAAGTTATGCCAACACCTTAACTTATGGGAACAGTATTTTTCAAAACCTGATGTTTTCCACGGCTAACATTTCCTACAGATTTGCATATTCCCAAAGACGTGAAGTGAACTATATTTCTTTGGAATTACCTTGCTCTTCGCTTGTATATTTATTCTTCGTATCTTCTCTAAGAGGAAATTGCGATTTAAAATGTAGATTAATTGTTTTATCACATAAATATGGATTTTAAATAATATTTAACAACCAGGATCATTTAAGTCCTGCATTAATATCAACTTATTATTGTTATGACGTATCCTCTGAAATCGTGGGTGTACTTGGGCTCATTCTTGTATCTTCAGAGTGCTCAAGATACAAGTATGAGCCCAAAATGTCTGAATAAGTAACACTTTTATTCAAAGCACTAATAAGCGCAAACAGAAACTAAATACAGGGAATAGATCTATAAGTCTCTTACAAGATCACGGAACAATTGTCAGATACGATAAACCAGAAATTAAATTATCGGTTAATTTACTATTCTTAAAACACTGACGTATATCACAATTAATTTCAGCTGGTATCACTTCAGGTACTCTCCAACTAAGGGATAACTCCTTTTATATACGCTTCGTAATTCAAATCCTGTATTTTTTTTTAAATACCACCACATTAAATAAAATGTTTTATTCCATGACGTGATTTATTAGAACTCAGCCAGCAATTTTCTTTACGCCTAGACATTTTTAAAATCAATGTGTTTATTTATTATTATGCAAACATAAACTGTGATTTAAACAAACATTGCGTGAGCGTTATATTAGTGTTTACTGGTATATTCAAATATGTATGTAAATGAAACAGCTCCTAAAAAAACTATTAATTTGTCATAAAATTAATAATTTAAAATATCTCAAATTGGATTTAATAATTTTGGCTCTTTATCTTTAAATACGTTTAAATTCTCGAGTTAATCTTCAAATTTTAAGTTACATAAAGTATGGATTTTGCGAAAACAACATTATTTATATTTGAAACTGCGGCGCTTATAAAATTTAGATCTACATTGGTGTTGATGAGATTGTTTGTGAAAGGTTGGGAATTACGAGTATTAATGCTGTCAAGTAAATGTGTGGTGTCGCCATCTATCTCTAATAACCTAAAATAAAAGATATTTTAAAAATATAGTGCTGCCATCTATTACAATGTTTTGAAACTGAAAACAAATATCATTTCCTACAAAAAAAAATAATAATAATAAATGTCATTAACGTGGAAGTATAATTTTAATGCTGATTTTGTTAAAGAAGTGAAATATTAGGAAGTTAGCAGTGGCTATTTCCGACAGCCACCATTATATTGTGTGTGTGTGTGTATCTAGCTCTTACACTCAACTAAGTGCCAATGGCTAAGCACTAGTGTTTCTTTCAGGTATACAATCATCTGGCAACCAGTTTTGACGTTTTGCCGGAATGGAGTACATATCTCCATATGTCAAATATTGAAACATTTGATTTTTACTTTGTGTCCCAAAAAGGTTTATCTCTGCACCAACTTTTAAGACACCAGTTAACTTAAAATATAACGCTTCCCATTTAATCGGCAAATTTACTTAAAATAACAAATATCGAAAAACTACTTTGTTCTCCGATTTCATTTAAGAGCGAATTACATCTGCATCAAATATCAAGTCTCTATCAATAAGTTCGAACGTTCTAGTGTGGAGAAGATCGCCCCTACCTCTGCCACTCCTACAAAATAAGTATATTCGAAAATTTAATTTTTATCAGACGTTTTATTGAAGGATAGGCCAGAGTACCAAGTTTCAAGTTTCAATTCATTCTGCAGTATCTAAGAATGACGTGACACAAAGACGGGCACTTGTTGATCAGTGTATGAAATCCTTATATTAGTAAAAAATACTGACAATATTTGACACTGAATTGGGAATAGACGGCGAAACTCACTGTCCTAAAATTTTGCATATGGACTAATATAAACCCGAAGATGTGCAGACGGTTTATTGTTATTGTTATTATCATCATTTTTTTTATCACCCAGGCCGTTCAGTTCACCCAAAAGGTGTAGAGCATTTACAACGGATGACCGGGAAAAACACAGAAATGACAAAACAACAGAAACAGCAATAAAGCAACAGAAATAGCAACAAAGAAACATTAATAATAATAGAATAACAGTAACAGAAATGAAAGATAACAGAAACAGGCACAAAAAGAACAGGTACATACTGCTGGTTGCTAGACACATCAAACCCACATGGGGGAAACACGGAAGTCATATACTCTTTACGACCGTAACTAACACTTTAAAACAACATAACTAACATCTTAAAGACCGTAACTAAAACCTTAATAACATCATTTGGATAAACGATAACCATATAATAATGTTAGAATATCAAAGTCAAAGACAGAAACATATTATATGCTATAAACTATTCTCTTTCAAATTTTTATAAAATCATTTAGATAATTTGATATCATGGTACAAAAGCAAGTACAGAAATTTAAAGCAGAATCATCAAAAGAACAAAAGCTTATCAAATTAAAACAAAACAAGAAAACCGAACAAGCAGCATCGACCATCCATGATAATTCAGTCAGAGATGGAAGTAACTTTTACAAGAACTCGTGCAAGCCATTCAGACTTATTTACAGCACTTGATTCTTTAAATAAAAATATTTCGTGTATTTTCAAGTAAGAACATAATGATTTACATAATATTTCATTAAAATGAGCAATTTCGAGATGTTTAAATATTGAACTTGTGTGAAAGTCCCATAAAAGGACCATGTCCCGTAATAAAGTAAATCCTTGCTACCCATAATCAATAGAAAATCCCCCCAACCTTAAAAGGCAAAAATCCTTATTTAAAACAATATTTAGAAGATGTTGCCATTCATCACGAATTAATTTTTGACCAAATATAATGATTAAAGAGTAAGAATAAGGAATTTCTAAAATATCGATCCTCAGAAAGAAAGAGCCAACTTAGCACAATGGTCACAGTCTCATTTGCAACGTTATGAGCTTTAATCCTGTTTAGATTAATCAAATCCTATTTCCGTTTGCAATGATGTTAACCTCCTTATAAAATTTACTTATTCCTAACAGAATTTAATAACATAATAGCGGACAAATTATCACTAAAACATTAACATGGCATAGATTACAGCTAGCCCGCATAATCAATTCTGCTATCAATTCAGATTAGAAACCAGAGTTGTGTCCATTAACATCAGTACCTGAATTAAATCATTATTAAAGACGCACAGCAAGACGAATCTCATTTTGCATCTTAGAACCGTCCATATACACAGTGAAAATGAGACATCAAGAAGGAGTGGGCAGAAAGTGATGAAAATCGGCAAACGGAGAGAGGCAGAAACGAATAATAAGTGATGTTTATTGCAACATGATACACCTATACATTGGGCGATAACAGCGTCTGATCAGTAGGTTGTAGAACCACCGCGGGCGGCGATACAGGCAGCAGCACGTCTAGGTACAGAGTCAATGAGCGTGCGGGTGGTGTACTGAGGGATGGCTGCCAATTCCCTGTCAACCATTTGCCAGAATTCGTCTTCTAAACGCGGCGGTGGCAGCCCACGCAAGTAACGCCCAATCACGTCTCAGACGTGCTCGATTGGTGAGAGATCAGGGTATAGTGGTGGTCAGGGAAGCATCTGGATATCTTGCAGGGCATGTTAGCTGATGCGTGCCGTATGTGGTCGGGCGTTATCCTGCTGGTAAATGGCATTGGGCACCCCCTGCAAGAAAGGGTAATTTCACTAGTCACAGCACTCCATTCACGTATCGTTGGTGATGCTGCGTGCCATGATGTCGCGGTGTGGCGTTCCACATATGCGGCCGGATTGGACCCATCACCACTTCGGCGCCAGACTCGTACACGGCGCCTGTCATTGCTAAAACAAAAGAATGACTCATCTAAGAACATGACATTGTGCCATTCAACCATCCACGTGGCTCTATTCCGAAACCATTGCAAACGGAACTGTCTGCGCTGTTGAGTTAATGGCAATCTTTTTAACGGGCACCATGAGCGCAGGTCGTCGGCGACCAATCTGCGGATAATGGTCCTGGTAGATATGGAGCATCAAGGGTGTCCTGCGCATGCTGCAAAAGGACGATGGAAGTGGCCTGCGGGGTCGCCAACGCTTGCCGTCGGATGCGTCGGTCCACGCGTGCTGACGTCGCTCTGGCCGTATCTGTATCCCTCAAACGTGCCACATTCCCTTGTTCCAACCATCCTCGCCACAGCCGGTGCACCGTGGACACGTGTAGATGGATGTCTGCTGAGATTTGACGTATGGACCAACCTGCCCTTCTGAGTCCGATCACCACACCCCTCGTGAAATCGTCTGTCTACTGGAACAGCCTCGGTTGGAGGCGGCCTGACATTCTCTGCTACTACACGTTTCCTCTGAGACAAAAAAATGCAAAATGACTTCTCTGGCAGACAATACGGCGCGACTATTGCCTATTATGCAGATTCCTTCCCTTATATCTCACTCAAAGTGATCGGGACAGATGCGCATTTCGCATCATTTACATAACTCGGTGAGCTGTGTCTACCCTGCAATTTATATATTTTTCTGCCCACTGCTTCTTGGTGTCTCATTTTCACTGTCACGTCACGTAGCGTATAAATTTATCAAACATTCATGACTACTAAGAAGTCAGGTAAACGAACGTTCAAGGACAAGAACCAAACAGATAGGACAATTAAAATCAAACTTAAGTGTAAAACAGTGTTTTAATTTAAGTCTTAGTGTCTCATTTTCACTGTTACGTCACGTAGCGTATAAATTTATCAAACATTCATGACTACAAAGAAGTCAGGTAAACGAACGTTCAAGGACAAGAACCAAACAGATAGGACAATTAAAATCAAACTTAAGTGTAAAACAGTGTTTTAATTTAAGTCTTAGTGTCTCATTTTCACTGTCACGTCACGTAGCGTATAAATTTATCAAACATTCATGACTACAAAGAAGTCAGGTAAACGAACGTTCAAGGACATGAACCAAACAGATAGGACAATTAAAATCAAACTTAAGTGTAAAACAGTGTTTTAATTTAAGTCTTAGTGTCTCATTTTCACTGTCACGTCACGTAGCGTATAAATTTATCAAACATTCATGACTACAAAGAAGTCAGGTAAACGAACGTTCAAGGACAAGAACCAAACAGATAGGACAATTAAAATCAAACTTAAGTGTAAAACAGTGTTTTAATTTAAGTCTTAGATGATTGAATAAATAAAATTTAGCATTACCAGTATGGGAAAAGTTTTAATGGGTTGAGCCGACTTTCAAATTTTTTTTGATCTTACAAAACTATTAAATTATTTATAGTCACGCAATCCGCTTTAGGAGGCTTTCAGAAAGTTGTGATTACGCTCTAATTGCAGGTAACAGCACCCATGCAGTGAGTTTGTGCTTATTATGTGCTGGTCATTAATGGAATGACGTACATTTCTCTCATCTATGCTGATGAGAGCACAAGTGCTAAACCCGTACAAGGATGCTGTTATCCGCAATAACAGCGTAATCTTATTAAATTACTATATTAATGCTACATTGATCCAGGTCTCTCCGTCCGGAACGCTTGGCGAAAAATTTAATGCAAATTTGGCGACCTTGGTTACCTTTTCAATTTGGCGACATTTAAAACGTCATCAAATAGACGAGAATGTTGCCAAATTGATGAAAACGACTCCAACAAGAAGGGTGCCAAATTCATAAAATCTAAAATCTAAACGTAAATAGAATATTAATTTCAAATCTTTGGAATGGATTGGAATTCAAACATATTAATAAACGGATGGTATATTAATTGTGTTTGAATAGAGTGTGTCTGTTTGTTCGTTTGTCACACTAGGCGAAATTGCAGAGAAACTTGGTGACTTTTGGAAAGTGCCGAAAAATTGACAAAACACCTCCAAATGGACGATAATGTTGCCAAAGTATCGAAAATTCAATTGCTCATAAAATCTGCACTATTATTTAAACTTAATATCTTTGATAATCACTGTTGCTTTGAGAAAATCATTAATTTAATATAATGAATATATTTTACTCAAAATATAATCAGTTGCACTGTGTCATGTGACAGCTACGTTTTGTTAGAGAATCTAGGAGAGAGCAAATTAATTGCGTTATGTTAGGGAGTGGTATAATACATATGTTTTGATAGATATTCGTATAAGAAACAGTAATTCTGAATGGAACGGTAAATGGCTTACATGTAACTGAGGATATTGTGAGACCAGAAATAGATCTCACACGATGTGCTGTGTTTGTGGTGAGACACTTTTACGTGCAAATTTATGGTGTCTGAAACGGCAACAATACGTCCAGTCAAAAAGACGCCAGGGTTTACAGCATGTGAACCCAAAGGTCGACTGAAACCATAAATTAGGGGACTTAAGCCAGAAGGGGTCGAACGAACTCTTAAAATAGTGTAAAGAACGGCATTGGATGGAATGCTAGCCAATTCAGATGAAGCTTGTTACGTCACACTGAATGCTACAAATGAAAGCAAGAGGGAAAGTGACACCCCGAAAAGGAGAGAACCACACGCTGTGACCTAAGAGGGACACTGATCAACGAGAAGAGCAGTGATGATAGAATACGACTTAAGATAACAACAACAATGACTTGTTCTGATACTTGCCCTACATTATGACATAACGACGACTAGAAATGTAGAGTGCTCCGTAGATATTAAAAAATAATGCAGATCTATTGATTTTTGTGAGTGCAATCAGAGTACGAGAAGGAGCTACACACCGAGAGTTATCCTTCCCGGCCGTCCAACTAGTTACTCTAAGTCCTCTGGACGAGTCGGACGGTCTGGGTCTTCAACACCGAGAGTTATGGCGAGTACGAATATCTAAGGAGCTACACACCGAGAGTTATGGCGAGTACGAATATCTGATGCCAGCATTTTGATATATGATCAAAGTCCAAGACAGCCTTGAAGGTATGTGCCCATTGAAAATGATATCTGGTCCTAACTACTATTTAGGTGGTTCCGTACTGGTCGCATATGCCCCCTCCGCTGAAATAATATAATTAAATATTGTAATTGAATTTAATAAGTATTTATGTGTGTTAATAAATGTTAAATTGGTGTAATCCTTTTAGTATTATTTTAATTAATAATTCCTTTACAGGACTCACGCAGAGGTTAAATAATTGGAGGGTTATTGCAAATCACAAAGCACAATCTTAATGAATTTTATATTAAAAGTATAGCTTTAAATGCTCTTTTCCATAGATATAAGAAGCGCAAATGCTGCAGACGGGTAAATGAGAGGACATTTTTGCAACTTCATTCCATCTTATGACGGACTCACCCTTCTTATATGGAATATGCTTATAAGCATATTCCTTAACAAACAGCGCCAGCAGTGATAAATACATACAACATATAAATTATAAAGTTTTGAAACCAATTATCAATATAACAGTAGATAAAAAAGCGCTTGAATAAATTACTCCCCCCCCCACACACACCACCACTACCACCATAGTTAGCTGGTTACCTAATACTTGTTAACTAAATGCAGTTATAAAGGTTATTTTTATCTTCCTCATAAAGTCTCCCTGAAAGTTGATGACCTGATGAAAGCTAAAAACAATTTCATTTCGTCTAAGATCAATGACATTATTCCAGGCTGAACTCTCATTACCACCATCTTTCGAATTGCTGTCATTCACCGCCAGTTTATATATTAGTATCTATCACTGATAAAACAGGCTACTGACTGCAATTAATTCTGGGATACAAACATCCAAGTAAGACTTATATAAATCTATATATTTGACCTTTATCAACACTTTACGAATGTATGTGAAAGTGTTTCGTATTTTTTATTTAAAAATAAATTTCTTCATGATTATATAATATACATATTTTTATATTCATTACAAATAAAGCAAATTTGTACCTATCTGTATATAGTGTGTCAGGGAAAGTCATGGTTCAAGCCAATAACTGCAGAAGTATTAGGGTATTATGGGTATTTTTTATGCAAATGTGTAGGAAACTCCTATGGCGCTACACGACGAGTCAATTTCTCTAATAGAACTTAGATCTCTGATAGGAAATGAAGATATCCCCCTTACCCAAGTTACTGCATTGTACCGTCATCTCCGAGAAGTTGGCCGGAGCACTAACTTTTGACGTCACGGTTTGTAGGCCCACTTCGAGTAGGGCTTCCAGATCGCGATTGGAGCTTTTGCTATTTCCTTCCCTTATGTTTCTCTGTCCAATGTAAAGGAATAATAATTTGGCAGTACAGCAATAATATGCATTAAATTTGGAAGTTTAAAATTTTCTACAAATCGTAGAACAAATAAAGTGAAACGTAAGAAAATATTGCATTTATGCTTGTTTACAAATAATTCGATAATGTACATTAAAATGGGTGATTCTTTAAATATCATAAGATAATCATAAAAAATACACTCAGAATTTAACTTTCAAAATGCTTATTTGTTTATTTAGTTGTATTTCATTTTATTTATTTTGTTGTTGTTGTTGTAAATTGTTAAATGATTTAGAATTAAGATAAAATACTAGTTGAATGTTATTTATTAACCTATGCACTATAATTTGTAGAAGTTCAGGTTTTCTAATATAGTGCATCTTGTATTCCTGTTTTTTACTACTACATATTAACAAATTGTGAACAATTTTGCTTAATTATAGAGTTTGAAATATCTCAGGGGCTTTGCAGTTAATATTTCATTAATTGCAAAGCCCCTGTCTTTAATATTTCATTTACAATTCCATTGAATTGAAAATGTAACAAAATTAAATTAGCTTTGTATTATTAAAATAACATTAACTAATATAAGGAAATATGCAATGGTAACTTGTAAGTTGGTTACTTTACTTTCTTCCATGAAATTTTAACAATTTTCAATAACATAATAACTCGCTACATTAAAAAAATGTGAACAACCTAAACATAAATGACTTCTTAACCCATTATTTTAAAATTTCAGCATGCCATAACAAATAAAAAAAATATACATGCAATATATTAAGATACTAAATATTTTACATGCAATTACTTGTCAAATGGTTAAAAATATGTTATTTGATGTATGAAATATTACATTTTACATTATTACTTTACTTTCATAAATTAAGTGTAGCATTTTTATTGCTACGATTTCTTACTATTGACAATATCTTAAAAATAGAATGAAATTTTTTATCTATATAAATAAAATTGAAAACACATCTACCTGTCTGCGTGTTTATCTATCTCATCATCACTGTAGAACAACTACATGGAATTTCATGAAAATTTTGTGGGTAGCCTTAAAATAGCCCCACTTAAAATGTTGTCCATCTTTCGTGTTTCTAGGCCCAGGGATTGTCGAGATATGAATAAAAATCCCACAATTAAACCTTCCAAAGAAATAGCATTATGCAGATAATATATTTTCCGCAAATTTATTAAGAAAATTATATCATGATGCCTAGTAACGCAGTTAAATCAGATATATTTATTAGACAGAAGATAATTATTACCTTTTTTCCCATTTAAATAATAAAAGATTGATATAAAAGAAAATTTTATAAATGATCGGAATATCATCTTTAGCTAGATTACATCAATTGCAGCTTTTGGGTTTAAATATTACGGAAATTAATAGCATTTTCATCTTAATACCTCATATGTTTTATTTTGGCAAAAACTCATGATGTGTTTAGTCAATTAATTCATATATTGTGTTTAGTTAAATAATTCATATATTGTGTTTAGTCAATTAACCCATATATTGTGCTTAACCAAATGTAGAAACAGAATAGAAATGATAATACCATTTTAGCGCTTTCATTTTATTATATAATACATGCCTTCGGCGACCAGATGGTTCGCTACACTTGAAAATCCTGACCGTCGCAAACTCGCTGGCGCCAATAAAATGGATGAATAATTTTTATTCCAATAAAATGGATGAATAATTTATTCCAATACAATGGATGGTTTGTTTTAGTTTAATGCCGTTAACACTAATAATTAAATTTTAAGATGAAAAATAATGTATTCCAAAAACAAAAACTTTCATTAAAGTTTGTATATGTTAAAAGCTTTTTGTTTTTATTAAAAACACGAAACAAAATAATAAACACCCATAATACCAATAATCCACTGCTAAAATAAACTGTAAACTAAATAGAATGTTTACAAATTAAACAAAAATCTAAATACAATTCTAGAATAGAAGTCGAAAACCTGTTAAATCAGAGCAATATATAGCCCCTGTTTAAATCAGAACAATTTTAAAACAATATAAATGAAATACACTATAAACGTGTAAATACACTTAATACGTAATGTTATGAAAAGAGAAAGATAAGTTTATGTTCTTAGAAGAACAATAATGAAGTAAAATGAATTCTTATCTTGATACGGATAAACCGCTCCAAAGAAACTGCTAACATAATAAAGTGAAAGGTTTAAGTTGTAAGAAAAAATGACATTTTTAAAAAAATTAATAAATGCATTTCAAGCAAATTGAAATTAATGACGTACATTCATTATTTGGCAGGGACAAATATCGAATGTTCCATTCGATTTCGCTATGCGTATCTGATGCAACCTCGTCAGAACCGTGACGTCATAACGTCGTCCCCTCCACCATAGAAACACCGTGCGTCTGTGCGCGCATGTGGATGAAAAATCGATCACTACTTTCCCGGTTTGGCCGAGAAATTGAAAATCATTACTTCCTTAAAATCCGGATAGTGCGGCTACTTGTTCTTATTTCTTGACCAGATTGGGCTTGTAAGAAAGCTTGATCTTTGAGCTTTCTAAAAATGTAAATCATTAGTCTCGAAATTGTCGGTACTTTTCCCGACGCGAGGATTTAAAAACGAAAATTCGTTTTTTTGAGCCAAAAATGACTTTTGTTTTAAAATCTTTAAGAAATATTAGAATTTATCCCTGAGATTTGAAATTGATATATTTTTACTCGCAATTGTCTGCTCTTTCTGATCGTGTGATTTTTTTTCTACGACGTCTGGATGGTGGAGAAAAAAAGAGGAAAAACTAGAAAAAACGGTCGAAATCGCAAAAAACATTAAATAACAAAAAAAAAAAATTCAAATTTTAAAAATCGGTTTTCACGTGTCACCTTCCCCCTCCCCCCGGTTCTCCGTTTCCCAAATTTTGTAGTTCTGCGGGTCCCTGGGCCTATAGTGTATAAGACAGACAGACACACAGACAGATCTTGCCTTTTATTATTATAGATTATAAACACCCATAATACCAATAGTCCACTGTTGAAATAAACTCTAAACTGAATAGAATATTTACAAATTAAACAAAATATACAATTGTAGAATAGAAGTCGAGAATAGCCCCTGTTTAAATAAGAACAATACTATAAACACAATAAATGAAATACACTATAAACACGTAAATACACTTAATACATAATGTTATAAAAAGAGAAAGAGAAGTTAATTTTCTTTAAAGAACAATTAAATGCATTTCTAGCAAATTGAAATTTAAAATGAAAAGTAATTTATTTCGAAAATAATATTTTATTCCAATAAAATGGATGGTTTGTTTTAGTTTGACGTTAACACTAATGACGTTAACACTAATAATTAAATTTTAAGATGAAAAACAATGACAAAAACAGACAAAAACAAAAACATTCATTATTTAAGTCTGTATATATTAAAAGTTCTTTTGTTTTTAATAAAGACAGGAAACACAGTTATAAACACCCATAATACCAATAGCCCACTGTTAAAATAAACTCTAAACTAAATAGAACGTTTACAAATTAAAAAAAATCTAAATACAATTCTAGAATAGAAGTCGGAAATAGCCACTGTTTAAATACGAACAATACAATATAAACACAATAAATAAAATATGCAATAAACGTGTAAATACACTTAATACGTAATGTTATAAAAAGAGAAAGAGAAGTTTATGTTCTTAAAAGAACAATAAATTCCTGTCTTGATACCGATAAACCGCTGAAAAGAAATTGCTAACGCAAAAGTGAAATGTTTGGGTTGAGTTGTAAGAACAAATGGCGTTTTTAAAAAATAATAAATGCATATCAAATGAAAAGTAATTTATTTCGAAAATAATAATTTATTCCTATAAAATGGATGAACAATTTATTCAAATACAATGGATGGTTTGTTTTAATTTAATGATGTACATTCATTATTTGCAGGCACAAATATCGAATGTTCCATTCGATTTCGGAACCTCATCAGAATCGTGACAATAGAAATACCGTGCGTCTGCGCGTGCATGTGGGTGAAAAATCGATCCCTTCTTTCGCGGAGGAAATTGAAAATCAGCACTTCCTTAAAATCCGGATCGTGCGACTACTTTTTACTTTCCCTGCAATACATGGTAATGTATAGGGAAAGTATTGGAATCGTGCCGAAAATCGCAACTCGAGTTTTCGACGGATCTACACGTTTCGAGACCTCTAGAATACGAAAAAACCATTTTTAGCGTGACGTCTGTGTGTGTGTCTGTGTGTCTGTCTGTGTGTCTGTCTGTCTGTCTGTGCAGATTTTGTATCCACTCTAACTAAAAAACTAATGGACCGAATTTCACAAAATTTTGTAGGTAAGTCACTTGTGTCCGGGGCTGGTGCTGATTAGTTTTGGGTATGATTCGGAATAAAAGAACCCGCCTTTTTTGTGAAATGGCCCGCAAAAGCTTGTATCCACTGTAGCTGAAAAACTAATAGATCGAATTTCACAAAATTCGGTAGATGAATCACGTATAGGTCACCCTGGTGCTGATTAGATTTTGGTTCGATTCAGAAAAAAATAACCTGTCTTTTTTTGCTGAATGGCCCGTAAACATTATCAAAATCTAAACTAAAAAGCTACGTATGCTCAAATATATCCATTAAATGCTTGTTTAATGCGTAATTTTTAACGAAGAAAAGAATAAGACCAACCCCATTACATTAGGACTAGCCGTTCTCGAGATATATTAGTTTTTTTCGTATTTTTCCACGCCATCTTTGAAAATAAGTCCAGTTATCAAATGAGAACGAAAATTGAATTAAAAGTGAATTAAATTTAATTGAAATAAATATAACGTGGATATAAGTTTGCAGGAAAAGTCATGTGCTGCCCACATCAGATTTTTATTATTTCTTGACTAGATTAGGCTTGTAAGAAAGCCTGATTTTTGAGCTATGTAAAAATGTAAATTATTAGTCGAAATAGTCGGTATTTTTCCCGACGCGAGGATTTAAAAACGAAAGTCCGTTTATTTGGGCTGAAAGTGACTTCTGTTTTAAAACCTTTAAAAATATTAGAATTTGTCCCTGAAATTTGAAATTGGTATATTTTTACTCACAATTGTCTGCTCTTTCCGGTCGTGTGATTTGTTTATTTCTACGATGTCTGGATGATGGAGAAAAAGGGATAAAGGCAAAAAACTGTAGAAAACGCATAAAACATTAAATAACAAAGAAAATAAAAAATTCAAATTCTTAAAATCGGTTTTCACGTGTCACCTTCCCACCTCACGGGTCTCCGACTGCTAAATTTCGTAGCTCTGCGACGCGTGGTCCCTGAGCTTATAGTTTATAAGACGAACACACAAACATACTTTGCCTTTTATTATTTAAGATTGATCTTACTTCTTATATGCATAGTTTGCTGTGACCTTATCTACGTAAGGGATCCCACAGATCTCCTGTAATGCGTTTAACTCGCTAGAGTTGTATTCCAATGCTTCACCATTCCTCTTGTACATTCCATACATAAAATTTGTTTCCTCGCTTTACACTTCCATTCTCCAAATACCTCCGTAGGTATATTGTATTCCACTGCTGTATTATAAATGAATTTTTTGAGGTCTTGATCAATTGATTGTACCTCATTATCGAATTCTTGATATCTGTATTTAGCTCCCTTGGCAAAGATGTTCCTAATTTCGGAATCAATCGCCCTGAGATCATCCGTGATTACATGTCCGTGTACAGGGTTTATAAAAGTAGATTCACTGCACTTTCAATCCCGGTTCACCAAAAGCAAATTTTGGCTGATTCCGCTGTAATTAAAGAATTTCCTACAAACAGGTGTTATATGATTAAATGAAACTCCTACATTAAAATCATTTAAGGGCAGCAGATCTTTACAATCTTTAAAAATCTGATGTGGGCAGCACATGACTTTCCCTGCAGACTTATATTAACGTTCTCTTTATTTTAATTAAATTTATTTCACTTTTAATTCAATTTTCGTTCTCATTCGGTAACCGGGCTTATTTTCAAAGGTGGCGTAGAGAAAGTACGAAAAACTAAGATATCTCGAGAACGGCTAGTCCTAGTGTAATGGGGTTGGTTTTATTCTTTTCGTCGTTAAAAATTACGTATTAAACAAGCATTTAATGGATATATTTAAGTATACCTTGTTCTTTAGTTTAGATTTTAACGATTTTTGCGGGCCATTTTGCAAAAAAAAGGCAGGTTATTTTTTCCCGAATCGTACCAAAATCTAATCAGCACCAGGGTAAGCCATATGTGACTCATCTACCGAATTTTGTGAAATTCGATCTATTAGTTTTTCAGTTAGAGTGGATACAAGCTTTTGCAGGCCATTTCGCAAAAAAAGCGTGTTCTTTTATCCCAAATCGTACCCCAAACTAATCAGCACCAGACTCGCTCACAAGTGACTTACCTGCCAAATTTTGTGACATTCGGTCCATTAGTTTTTTAGTTAGAGTGGATACAAAATCTGCACAGACAGACAGACACACAGACGTCACGCTGAAAATGGTTTTTTCGTATTCTAGAGGTCTCGAAAGGTGTAGATCCGTCGAAAACTCGAGTTGCGATTTTCGACATGATTCCAATACTTTCCCTATACATTACCATGTACTGCAGGGAAAGCAAAAATACGATTAAAAGGAACATTATTAAAGATTTTATTTTTAAATCACACAATCAAATATTTATGAATGTGACGTTTTTCACTTTTGTGTAATTCCATATTTGATGAAAGTGCCCTGAATTTTATATAGTCGCATATTGCAGCATGTAATACAGATTTCTTATCAAATTTCCCAAAACCGGAATTACAACTACATAGTAATCAAATTCTCGAAAGGAACCTAGGTCTGATTCCGTAAACGACATTTTTAACACATTTATGCTGAACACCAAGGTTGTTCACATTATTTTTTATGAAACTCTGTAGATGTTTAACAGTAAGGTCGTAGCCAATTTTGTGTTTTCTGCCACTTCTCGTACTTCGTCTTTGATTACTGTTATTCCGTACCACTATCTTGGAGTTCAATTTTGCATAATGATCATTGTTATAATTGACTCCGAAACCTACTGTATTGAGCCCATACGAGTGCAAGGTGTTTTTCATCCGAATATGTCGATTCTCCCACCAAAGTTGCAGTTCTAAATCAATCACCAAGTTCAGAACAGAGATCTCCATGGCCTCGATTCCGTGTTCTGCAAAGTGTCTAATCTCCATAGACTTTTCTATATTGCGATCCTTCTGAAATTTGTAGATTAAACTCCGATGCAGATTGATACGTATATTTAACTTGTTTGTTTGGCCAATATATTCTTTATTGCATTTCCTACATTTTATGCCATATATGCAATTATATACTTTGCAAAACGGCAGGCATGATAGATCGTTTTCTATTTGAGACCTGTTTGCCTGTGGACATAGTTTGCATATATGAGAATTACATTTTCTGTATTTGAAATCGACGATCTTATTATATTTGCTTAATCCCTCATTTCTCTTGTTCTTGCCTCCACACACTACCTTAGGATGATTAGAAATTATAGTTTTTTTATTCATCTCTTCTCCAATAACTCGCGGACCGAAATAATTAGTAATATTATTTGTTCTAGGGTTACTGTATATCGGTCGACTAGTACTCCTACTACTAGACGACCGGGCTATCGCTGCAGCTGCCGCGTCTTTGCCGGTAACTGAGTTATTGTTTCTGTACATTTTATATTTCATTTTTTAAAAAGTGCTGATCATCACCCCCATTGCATTTATCACAGTATGTCATTATCATATGTCTATTTATGCGATCACGCTGAAACATATAGCATGTCAGACCCAAAGCCATTTCTCAAATCTTTTACAAATATTATGAGTACTGATCATATATTGAATCATACGTAAGCCACTTCCTCTTGAATAATTTAATCAAGCTTTTATGTACTTTGAAAGTAATTTTTTATTTTAAAATTTGTTTGGTTTTTAATATAAAAAGTCTGTAACAACACCTATGTACACCACACAACACTACAAACGCATCCATTATACATCTAAACATCCAATATACATCTAAAGCTTTTATGTACTTTCAAAGAAATTTTTTATTTTAAAATTTGTTTGGTTTTAATGTAAAAAGACTATAACAACACCTATATACACCACACAACACTACAAACACATCCAATATACATCTAAATATCATAAATATCCAAACAGCCTGCTAGTTGCCATAGGCTCATGCATCCGCTCGTAGAGCAGGTAAAACCTTCCTCCCCCCAAAAAACAGCCCGCTACACAATACACTTCGAAGCCTGCCTCTCATGCTGTTTAAAGATTAATTTGAAAGTTTAAGGATATTGCCACAAAAGCGCAACGCTGCTTGTATGTGATACAAAAAATATATTCTACAAAAGTATAAGCTAATGGTTTTAGGAGCAGGTTACACCCACGTGAAAACCTTTGTATAAATAAGGCAAACTTGAAGCAATGCAGCTATAGTACATTATTTACCTATATAAATTCAAACAGATACATCAATACAAAAAGCAAAGGAAGGAGTTTGAAAATGAAAAGTATCACAAACTGGGGGGGAGTTGTGACCCCCACTCTCCGGTTAAGCAATGCTTTGCGCCATGCAACACTCCAGGAAACACATACATTTCAATAGATGGCCTAAATGCCAACAATTTCCATCTAACTATACACAGGAGAGTATTTAAGGAACGAAAGGATTCAAAAGACATAAATCAAAGTCCAAAAAGCATAAATCAAAGTCCTAAAAAACACTCATGCAAAATATGACAAATCTACCCACATGAATACCTGCACCACTAAGTATCATACCTTTATTTTGAATATATCCATTTCCATCTTTAAAATCATACCCATTATAAGACTCTCCGTGCTCGTATCGCTCAAATCCAACCATCTTCCATTCTCACGGTTTCAACAGTTTAAATATTTTCGTCTGCATGCGGTTACGATTAAACCCGTAAATTCCGTTAATACCTTAAGCAGAAAACCCAATGGATAACCTGGTTCAACTGCTTCTTTTAAAAATTCTCTATCGCAGTAGTTTATTCTTAGCTTAATTTAGCTTTTATTAATTGATTACCGAGTATTAATGCTTTCCTGCAGGCTGTATTTGCATCGCCTGCTTTGTGTTATCTTTATCTATGTAATCCATTCTCCTCAAATTCCCCTAAATGTGCCAAAATGAGGCAAACGGATGACATAACACAGTTATAATTTCGAATCAACTACCGCCGTAACGTGTATAATTCTTGTAATTGCTTGTAACTGTTGGTTGCTCAATATTGAATGTGTGCGCATAAAAATGTGAAGTAGAAAACTAGAAAAGGGTTATGTTGAAAGTCTAACCTGTTTACTTCATAAGTATTCTCTTAAAAAAGAAAAAAAAATGAATGCAAGAGCATCAGGATTTTGAGGGAAGGACTCAAGGCACTGGCAGAACACAACCGGTCCAATTTGACTCAGGAACCAAGATGCAGTTTCATTTAATGTGACGTAGTTTCTGTCTTCTTGACTTTATAAATTCTGTACAGTTGAAATATAAAGCATCGTTGCTTTTATTTCTTTAGATGCTTCAAAGATGAAAGCGCAAGCAATTAGTTCCTTTATCGTATGGTATGCTCTTTCCACAGCATTTGGAGCGAATAAAAACATTCCAGGTAAGAACTGTACATTTGAAAGTATAACTAAAATAGACTGAAACAACCCAAAACATATTCTCTTAAAGCTAAAGGAAATAACCGTGAAATTCAAATAATTTTAGACTGTTTCTTTAAAGGTAAATAGATAATATCGCATAAATATAACATATGACCTGCTGCACCAACACAAGAAGCCAGATAAGTAAATAAAAGACTTATCTTACAAGCGACATCTCCTGAAAACATTTATATTAATTTCAATTTCGGGAGACAAAGATAACGTTAAATAACCACACAGTTTTAAAGATAAATCACTTTCTTTATTCAATATGGTAATTAAGAAGAGCAGAAGTTAAAATGATAACTGAATCATTATCAGGAACACAACTCTAAGTAACTGTGACAATGGACTCAGGAACTATTCTAATATATTTGCTGCCACGGAAATATCCAATGATAATAAGTTAATCAACAATATAAATAAAGTGGCACAGCAACATTTAAGTATATAATAAACAACATGATTTAGAGGTATGGTCTCAACAACGGGAGAAAACTCGCACTCAGAGATACTCCGTTAAATATAAATTTAGATGTCAGAATTTAATAACTTAGAACATATTTAATTTAACTCATATTATATCAATTCAGGAAGACCAATTTAGGATCTCCCAGTCTGTACAAATCAACGCGGTTGACTTCCTTCAGATAATTGAATAATCGAGGAATTCCGCGATGTTGGCGTCTTTGGCTCTCCTTTCCATGCCCACGGGAGGCCAGGATTCGACTTGGGCCGAATCCCGCACTCCGTGGTGGGTAACATTAAAAATGGTCCGGGCCGACCTGAGAGTGTCGACAACCCGACAGGAAGAATATTCTCTAATATTCTTTGCAACAGCTTTTATGTAACCAGGCGGATTCAGGGCCCAGAATTCATTCGGGCCTGCCAGTATGCTTATTTACAGTTTTTGACCAATCAAAAACTTTCAAGACATAACCTCGCCAGCCCAGAGCGGGGACCCGAAAAAAAAGCGACATACCCTCTATGCGAGGTCTCAAATTCATCCTGAAGTTTCTCTCCAAAATCTATTGTGTAGAAAAGTGCATGCCTTGCACTAATATTACCAGGCCTCGAGCAAAACCAAACATCTGCTCTGCCCGGGACAGAACCTTGAATTTTAAAGGCCAAATAATAACGCAACTTCTCTCTGAATGCGGTTTTAACAGATTAATAAAATGGCTAAAAGCTTTCCTTTCAGTATAGAATAGTTTGTATAATACATATTTAATAGACAAGAGGGATAAATAAAACAGGGTTTAAATTGATATAAAAATATAGAATCTTGATATATGATATATAAATTATGATTTTTACTTAAGTGACGCGAGATTATGAAATCTCGTCATACCAATGTTTTTCAGACGGTCTGTGGGACCTATGAGAATATAAAGGAATAATATCATCCAATTAGTTTTGGATTGAACAATTAGTTTTGGTTGAAAAAATGAAATACATTGAAACGTATGGGACCTAATTCTTCAAACATTTTTTAAGCAAATTTAAAATTCACAAATTGCTTCGAAAGTTTTAGGAAATATTCAAATTATCCCATAAAATATATAAAAAAATGTTCAGTAAAATATGTTAGGTAGTATTTTAAATAAAAATTGTTTAATATAGGGAGAAAAACAAATTCAATTAAATTATAACTCTTGCTATATTCTCCAGAAAGAAAAAATAGATGTATTTTATAATAAATATCTTTCTAAGAGTTTAATTACTTTCATTTAGATGCATTTGTGATAAAAATTTGGACACATATTAACGTATTTTTGATCTAACAATTTCCATCGTCAATTTGTTTATATCTATTTTCACTGATGAAACAACCTTTCACATGGTACGGGAAAGTTTCATAAGTCAGATTTTTTCCTTTACCATAATTCAGTTGATTTTAAAGATACAGGTATGCGGGTTTTTTTAATGATCTTCTTGCATTAAAAATAAGAATTTTCTAATTGACCAAATTTGTCTAAGGGGTCGTATAAAAATTTAAAAAGTGTAACTTTTTGAAAATGAATGGGAGGACTATTTCATTAACGTTGTCTTACGAGTCCGTATTTCCTACCTTACTTTTAATACTTTTGCAATTTACATTGCCCACTTATCTCCAACAGGTGAAGAATTAAAGCCGTTTCAATCTTTTTTGGGAAACCCTGTATGGTTCGTATTGGAAAGCGAAAACCGACATTGTAAACCATCCAGATTGACCCCAAGACAGTAGCCGGCCTGTTACGGTTATCAGCGCTACCCTCCTTCCAGAATATTGGGTACACTTATGGCTATGAGAGATAGAACGAATTACCACTAGGGTGTAGTCAAATTACCGTTAGAGATATAGTACGAATTACCATTAGAGGGAGAATTCTGAAAATTCGGCCCGTTAGTTTCTTTCAGGAGATTAATGCTACAAGTGCACAGAGATTCAGTCTTCTAGGTCAGCGGTATGCAGATTTTTAGATAAAAATCGAAATAATAATTACACTCATAATATATGAAAAGTTCACGTGACACATTTCGAAATAAAAAAAATATGGCATCCATTTGTTCCGCTTCGTAAAGATCGTGATGTTTAAAAATCGTTTAAATTTATATTTAGTGTTGCATCCGTCATAAAACCGCTTTATTACTTTACTTATATACAATAATGTATAAGGAAAGTATTGTGAAGGGGTCGAAAATTCTAATTCGAGTTTTCGACCGGAGAGCACGTTTCAAGCATCTCTGATCACGAATCGAACATTTTTGAAGTGATCTCTGTGTGTGTGAATGTATGTGTATCTGTGGAGACGATAACTGACGAACGAAAGGATTGATTCGAACGAAATTTGATACAAAAATTACAATCTGTAAACACTGGAAGTCTATTGTTTTTATACGCAATTGAGTGTTCAGAACCCCCCTAAATTTTCGAGTGAAATTTTGAAAAAATCATCAAAAAATCAAAACCAATAATAAAGTTACGCAAATAAACATTTCTTATGTAATTTTCCATTAGAAAACGACTGGCATAAGTTTTAGAACGCTAACATGAACCGTTCTTGAGATATTGCACATTTTCAAAAAAATTATCAAAAAGTCATAAAATAAAAAAAAAATATTTGCTATTGAGAAAAATGTTCACTTTTCATATGTAATACCATGCGATAAGTTGGATGACATCATTCTCGAGGATCCAGTTAGCTCTATTCATGAAAAGAGATACTTTGAGTAATACTTTTGTATTTGAACGCCAATAGTAATTTATCTGCTGTAAGAATAACTTATTTCTCCGCCCATAACGCTTGGCTAGATTTTGGCGACGAATTTGGTGGAATGTCGCCAACTTAGCGACTTTTTAAATGTCTTTAAATTAACGAAAATCTTTCCAAATGAACAAAAATGACGCTAAATCAAAATGGTGACTCATTGACGAAAATTCAATATCTTGGAAAGAATATAAATATCTACTATAAAAATAATCTATTTTTTTTACTGTAAAAGTAGTAAATTTATTGCATTATGTAAAGAAAGTCATGTGCTGCCCACACCCGATTGTTTTACGTATTATCTGTTTATCTAAATTTTGAGCCAACGCAATTACAATATTTTTTATTTTAAATGATGAAAAATATTCATTGATTTTACATATAGAGTCAGACGATTTATATTACAATGGCATTATTTGAATAAAGTTCATTTAGTATAATTAGCATGGAGTTAGAAAGAAGGAGATAAAACTCCTATGGAAGAAATGCTTAAAAATGCCATAATATTTTGAGAATTATGTCTAGTAAAGGGGTTGCTATTGCTAATTGACACAACAGAAAGGAGTAGTGGAGTAGTATTTAGTATATATATTTTTGATTAGTTTTAAATTAAGAGTTAACTAATTATGAGTATAATTAACCAGTATTTTTTCATAGTAGTATAGGATAGAGTACAGAATCTATGGAGATAAAAATAAATTGAAAGGTAAAATAATTTTGAATGAGTAGGAATATTCGTTATTGTTTCAGTTCTAACTTGCATTGAGTTAATTATTTATTTTTACAAAACTGAAAGTTTAAAAAATATTTTAGGTCTTTCGCCGCAGAAATGCAGCTCATCCCAGCGCGACCTAAATTATTGTGTTACACGATATTGGCGTTTTCTTAATGTGAAATTTTAACTCCTTACTTTTACCTCCATGGTTACTGGTATTGTATTTTTTGATTGTCTTTTTTGAAGTTTTAAGTCTTCAAATATAATAAATTACTGTGATATTTAAAAAAATATCAGCGCTGAATGTATCACAATTTAGAGACGCCTAAATAAAATTACATTTCCAGTTGGAAAGTGTTTTATAATCAATGTTTTATGCAAAATTGAACTTTTTTGTTTACCTCTGCTATAGTTCCAGGAAGAAAGGAAAATATTCCTTTCAAACGCTTAGTTTCTAAAAAATCAGTAAGATTAAACGTAGTTCAATATAGATATTTTTAAAAGTGCGAATTAATTGTTGCACTCCTTAAGACTACATTGTATTTTACACCTAATACACTAAATAATTCTTTATTTTTTTGTCTGTGATAATTACCATATTTTTGTATTTCTATTGTGAAAACTGGAAACTTGGTTCCCCTCCCCCCGTACTATCTTAATCGGGCCCTGAATAGATGATAAAATGTTATTTTCAAGCTCAAAATGCACTTTCCATATGTCCTCGACACTTTTAATATATCTCGAAATTTAATACGCATGTTAAGCCCTATAGGGCAAAATTACATCCATAATTTATAAAACTATGTTTAGAAAACTGTGAAAAATTAAAAATTAAGGGGTGCCGATACTGACCAAATTATTCGAAATGTCGACATAAATGAAACTCCAGGGCTATTGAACAAGAAACTTAAAATTTGGTACAAAAGTATATATAATAAAATCTATATAGGGAATTGGTGTTTTCAAATATTTATTATATTAGTGCGTGTCGTAGGGGAAAATGGTCGAATTGTCAATTGAACTTTCAACTTCAATTTCAATTTGGTGCAAAAGTGATTATATATGTATTGTTACGAAACGTATCCTATAGAATAGTAGGTGCAGACACAGGATACAAAAACGAGTCTAAGTTTCTGGATAACTTACATTTATTCACAATCACAAAGTAAACAGGAACAATATACAATTAAACAGCACTTAAATACTCCACTATTTTCACAGAATAAGCCATATTATTCTCAAAACGTTGACGAAAGTAATTTCACAAAACAACTGTACCCCCACTGGGTTCCGGTCTAAATTGGGTGGCACTTCCCGACCGTCCAAACAGTTACCTTACACCTTTCTGGTAGGTCGGACGGTCTGGGTTTCAACAACAACAAAACAACTGTTAAAAATCACAGTCCAATGTAGCTCATATCAAGTCAATTCGGTAACTCCACTGCAACAGAGGGGTGAGTCCTTTTAATATTCTCTCCATAGAAACGTCTGGAAATATGTATATCTCAAATAATAATCGTTCTATCAAGAAGTTTCTGGAACATTCCGGAAGTCCCCAAATTGGTGATAAATCTCCAAATCTGAAAACCCTTCTTCTAACTGGAAAATCCTGGAAACCCTGGGCCCACATCATTCTCAAGTCATGCTGACGTCATGCACTGTATTTTCTTCACTTGGCTTTCGAACCAGACGAAAGAGGACGCACCAAACAGAACATTGCGCGTTCGAAGCAATATAATATATTATAAAATCTTACATCATAGATTATGTTATAAAATCAAAACGGATAATTGCTGTTTTGAAATATATATTATTTCGGGGGGTGTTACAGGTAAAAATGTTTGAATTGTCTAATGAACTGAACATGAAACTCCAAGCTTACTGGGTAGGGACTTTAAAGTGTAACTCCACTTGGTACAAAGTTTGCAGCTTTTAGTACAAAGATTGATCATATGATAATACCAACGTATACAATTGCAATTTTTAAATATTTATTGTTTTATGGGTGCTATAAGTAAAAATGTTCGAATTTTAGAGTCAAAGTTACTTATGGTATAATGGTTAATTATGGTTTTATCATGAAGTTAGATCATATGACAAAATCAACATAGATAATTGCTAAAAGATCAAGCACACATCTTTGATAGAAGGTCTTTATTACACTTCTTATAAGACGTACAAAAATGATAAAGGTCACAGCGCTTTCTAGCGTAAATACGCTCTTCATCAGTGACTACATGGGAATTAAAATGATCGTTCATATATAGACCAGAAAAGGTGACAAATTTGCATAAATACAATTAGTAAATGAACTTTCGATTATCAAAGGAAAATTACACAAGAAAAACATAAATATTTTTTAACAGATTCAAAGGCGAGTATATCCCAAGAAAAGTACAATTAAAATACTAGTTTTATTACAGAAATACAAATTTAAAAAGGACAGTCAGGTCCAATCCCCAAGAGGATGACGTCAAAGATAACTATGAAGACACTTGAATTGCATGGATTCGAGAATGAGTCGCCAAGCATAACTTAAAATTTGAACGGGGTCAAAATCACAAATCGACGTGGGGTATATATAAATAAAAAAGGATTCAAAAAGGAGAATATTACGGGGGTTATTACAACGCATTAAAAGGAAAGTTTTTTCAAAAATAGGCAGAAAATTATCTTTAACAACATAATGAGCAAGGGCCGTAGAAAGCTTACCACCTTTGACATCCCGAGCGTGTTCTGCTAAACGGATGCCAACACTGCGTTTGGTACTGCCAATATAAAATTCATAGTTGCGTTTGGTACTGCTAATATGAAATTTATAGTTTTGGTTGCCAATATAAAGTTTATAGTTCTGCTAAACACAATGTTGGCATCCGTTTAGCAGGACACACTCGGGATATCAAAGGTGGTAAACTTTCTACGGCCCTTGCTCATTATGTTGTTAAAAATAATTTTCTGCCTATTTAAAAAAAAAATCTGATGTGGGCACCACATGACTTTCCTTATATAATGTAATGAATTTACTACTTTTACAGTAAAAAAAAATAGGTCTTTCTTATAGTAGATACTAATATACTTTCCAAGATATTGAATTTTCGACAGTTAGTCGTCATTTTCATTGATTTAGCGTCATTTTTATACATTTGGCGCGATTTTCGTTAATTTGGTAACATTTCAAAAAGTCGCCAAGTTGGCGGCATTCCGCCAAATTCGTCACCAAAATCTTGCCACGCGTTATGGACGAAGAAATAAGTTATTCTTACAGCAGATAAATGACTATTGGGGTTCAAATACAAAAGTATATTTTTTCATGAATGGAACGATCTAGATCTACGAGAATGATGTCACCCAATTTATTGCATGGTATTACATATGAAAAATGAACACGTTTCGCAATAGGAAATATTTTTTTTTATTTTGTATGACTTTTTGATAATTTTTTTGAAAAATGTGCAATATCTGGAGAACGGTTGATGTTAGCGTTTCAAAATTTATGTCAATCGTTTTCTAATGAAACATTACATAAGAAATGTCTATTTGCGTAACTTTATTAGCGGTTTTGATTTTTTGACGATTTTTTCAAAATTTCATTCGAAAATTTAGGGGGGTTCTGAACATTCGATTGCGTATAAAAACAATAAACTTCCAGTGTTTAAGGATTGTGATTTTTGTACAGGTGATTATGAATCAAACATTTTTGAAGTGATGTCTGTGTGTGTGTATGTGTGTGTGTGAGTGTGTGTATGAAAGTATGTGTGTGTGTGTGTGTGTGTCAGTGAGTCTGTGGAGATGATAACTGACGAACGAATGGACCGATTCGAACGAAATTTGATACAAAAATCACAATCTGTAAACACTGGAAGCTTACTGTTTTTATACGCAATCAAATGTCCAGAACGCCCCTAAATTTTCGAGTGAAATTTTGAAAAAATCGTCAAAAAATCAAAACCGCTAATAAAGTTACGCAAGTAGACATTTCTTATGTAATTTTTTCTTAAAAAACGATTGACATAAACTTTAGAACGCTAGCACGAACCGTTCTTGAGATATTGCACATTTTTCAAATAAATTATTAAAAAGTCAAATTAAATAAAATAAAAATATTTCCTATTGACAAACATGTTCTCTTTTCATATGTAATACCATGCGATAAATTTGGTGACATGATTCTCGTGGATCCAGCTCGTTCTATTCATGAAAAAATATACTTTGAGTAACATTTTGTATTTGAACGCCAATAGTCATTTAGCTGCTGTAAGAATAATTTATTTCTTCGTCCATAACGCTTGGTGAGATTTTGGCGATAAATTTGGTAGAATGTCGCCAACTTGGCGACTTTTTAAAATGTTGCTAAATTAACGAAAAACTTGCCAAATGGATAAAAATGACGCTAAATCAATGACGACTCATTGATGATGACGACATGGAAAATGACGACACATTGACGAAAATTCAATATCTTGGAAAAAATATAAATAACTACTATAAAAATAATCTATTTTTTTACTGTAAAAGTAGTACATTCATTGCATTATATAAGGAGAGTTATGTGCTGCCCACATCAGATTTTTTTATAAGTGTGGAAAGCAAGTTTAAAAATATTTTAAAATAATTTTGGGCAACAAATTTAGTATACAAAGTTTAGACTACAAATTTAGTAAAATGCCTTTATGTACAAGCATTATTAATCATGAAACCAAAATTTGCAAGAATGCCAGAGCACTTTGAGACGTCATAACGTCCATCATCTGTGGCAATGTTAATGAAAATGACAGACATGAGTTTTTATACGCAAAAGCTTCTGCTTATAAAAGCTCATGTCTGTCGTTTTTATTAACGTTGCCACTGATGGACATTATGACGTGTAAAAGCGCTCTGGCACTCTTGCAAATTTTGGTGTATATCATGAATGGTGTTTTTAAATAAACACATAATAAGCGTTACACCGTTCCACGTATGCGATCATATGCAATCAGATCCCAAATTCTTTAGGAACGCCCACTGTAGGCAGATTCTATGAGTATGTACCGTGTTGTTTTTTAAAACTATGCTCAAAGTTTTCCTTTGAGCATAATTTTAAAATTTAAAAATGCAAAAATTTCGGTTTCAAGGGTTTTTAAAAATAATAATACCGAATTACCGGGTTTTAAATTTTAGCTTGGTATTGCATGTTTGACTACTTTTCTCCAGTTTCGTTAATCCTTGTGTTATTATTTCAAAATAGATGCTATTCTTACCAGGGAAGGAAAGGTGGACCACAACCACTTTCACTTCAAGAGAGCAAGTGTGTGACCGTGAGGTTAGTTGAGCATGAGTTCATGCATGCCATAGGTTTCGAGCATGAACAGAATCGCTCCGACAGGGATGAATACATTCAAGTTCTACCTGAAAACATACCACCAGGTACGGATTGATAATAATTTAATTCACACATGCTAGAAACAGAAATCGAGATAATTCTAAGTCATCTAAGCTAATTATTTAAAGATAACTTTATTTATAAGATGCTACTCGCATAACTCCCCCCCTCACCATTTTACGTTTATCCTTTTTCGTGCCTTGTTATATTTGAGTCCCAACAATAGCATTTACTAATGTACTCCGTAAAATGTCCCTTACCAATCCCACAATTTCCCGTATCGTACATTTTTAACTTTCGATGCTAAATCAAATCAGATATAATAGAAACCGTTTACAATGAGTATTCCTGAGTCGTTATAAACGGGTCTCTTGTATATTATCGTTCCTATCTTCATGTCCTTCTGCTTTATACCTAGTTATAACCGAACTTCGTTATAAGATTGCTTATAATGTGTAACCTCACTAGTTATAACCACCGGGTTAGTTATAACATAGTTATAACCATTAATAGATTGTTAAGTCTGAACGTTTGTTAAATAAAAACAATAGAAAATAACACAGTAAACACTATTATAAACTGTTAACACTATTACATTATATACTAACTTCACAGCCCAATCTAGTTGTCTAAATACATAACCTAAATAATTTCGGCTCCACTAATGATTCAAATACGACATTTTACGAACATTTGTATGAATAAAACTGCTGCTTAACCTACAAAATCTCTTTGAAGAAAGCAGGCATATGTAAGTTTCGTGAAGACAATTATTTCGACGTTAGAGGGCGTTGGAGAGGTTAGACAATTGTTTCGAGGACGTTATAAGCCCCTTTTATTTCATTCCGGCAGTTTGTTCCTAGCAATTGTTAAGGACACATAATGTTCTATTGGCTTGAAGAAGTGGTCAATAAAATTACGTGATTAGAATGTAATAAATATTGTTTCTATTACATAAGAATTTCTTTAATTTCAACTCAGACCGGCCAAACTACCTGAAGGTGTTAAATATATGTTTGGACAGCCGATACTTAACAACTTCAAAGCGTTGTACTCCAATTTAAAAAAGACATATCTAACTGTAGAGAATGAGGGGGAAATTGTCCAGTTATTGGATAAGAGATACGCCACTAGGTCCAAGCTACTATATAATCTCTTCTATATAAACTACACATCCATATTTAAAACATTTTAAGATACATTTGTTTCATTTCAGACTTGCTCGAACAGTACGAAAAGGTTGAAGGGCCCGACTTCGAGCTGGTAGGTCCATACGACTATTACTCCATCCTGCACTACCCATTGGTCGGTAAGTTATCGGATAACATATCGACAGGCAACCCTGCTTTCAGAATCCTGCAGGAAGGAATAAATGCTTCAAGGATTGTACACGGAGATGGCGTCCCGCAACTGGGCATCGACAAAGTGAATACTTACTATGGTAGAAACTGATACTTCAGGTGAAACTGGAGTAAAAATTGGAATATGTTTATAAAAATTCAACAAACTTATTGTGAAGCAATGTAATATAATACACCTGAACTATCTTGATCAAAATAAAATATTTTGATGTGTCTGTCTCAAAACTTTATAATTGCATATATATACATATATATATCTATATAAATAAAATTGAAAATCTGTCTGTCTGTCTGTCTGTCTGTTTGTCCCATCATCACGGGAGAACGGCTGAACCGAATTTGATGAAATTTTGTGGGTAGCCTAGAAATAGCCCCACTTAAAATTTAGTCTATGGTTGGAAATTCTACGACCAGTGGTTCTCGAGATATTAGTAAAAAACCAAACTTTCGTTTGTCTCATCATCACGAGAGAACGGCTGAACCGAATTTAACGAAATTTTGTGGGTGGCCTTGAAATAGCCCCCCATAAATTTTGCCCAAGTTTCAAGTTTCTAAGACCAGGGATTATCGAGATATTAATGAAAAACTGAACTTTTTTTATAGGAGTTCTACTCTCCAACTCCGTGGTTTATCCAAACGGAAAGGATAAAAATCGTTTGTTTAAAGCGTCAAAGGGAATTAAAACTTTATTTTTGAGTTTGATGCAGGATTTTTGCATTAAATAGTCACTATCTGAAAGCATGAATTGTTTGAAACATGAATTTAAATGGAAAAATCTACCTCCATGTTTTTATATGTATTAACCTCCATGTATTTCACAAGCTTTTACTCAACGATTAGAAGTATAAAGAAATTAAAATGGTTATTTAATTTCGCATTTTATGAGGAAGATTCTATCTTATGTCATGTTGCTCGGCAAAGGAATGGAATTAAATGTGTTTGTTAATGAATATTATTATTTTTTCTATTTGTATAATAAATAAATAGATGTAAAAATATATTTTATAAATGAACGGTTTGATTGTTCTTTTAATTATATATATTGCGGACTGCGTACATTACTTTTATTTATTTTAGCAAAGAGGTTTCAAGCTCATATATTGTGTTTAGCTAATAAACTCATAATAAATGAACGGTTTGATTGTTTTTTTAATTATATATTTAATTATATATATTATATTGAAGCAGATGATATCATGTCGCTTAGCAACGGATCCAATGTGTTATGTGTCATACGATTTTTATTAAATCTAATAAAAATATGTATATAAAATAAATTTCATTGACCATGCATTTTTGACTGGATAATATCAATTACGGCCTTCAGGTTTAAACATCATTATTATTGATATTTCGGGGACAGTTGATTCAGGAATTATTGATATTTTCAAATTATTATGCCATTATTTCATTATGACGAAAATTGTTGAAACACATATATAGTACGTTGTACAAGTAATCTTCTACAAATGCACGGGTATATCTTCTAATCTACGAGAATATAAGTAGTACAGGTATATTGTCAAAATTTTTATATATATTGGCATATATTGGAATCAATTACGACCTTCTGGTATTAAGATTACGGGGATTTTTGATACTTTCAATTTATTACGTCATCTTTTTTATTTTAGTAAATATTTTTAAGACTCATATTACAATATGTTTAAGCTTCTACTAACACACTGGCATATTTTTTAATTTGCGACAATATAAGTAGTACGTGGTTGCATATATTGATTCAATTCTTTTTTTTGTGTGTGAATTTGTTTACAAAAGGGGCCAGGATATTTTATTCTTCAGATTTGCCCGTGAAGATAATTTTGCATATTGAGAACAGATATTCTTAAACTTCTCTTTATGAGCAATAAATTTAATATTTTATCAGAATTTGCACATGATTGCGAATTATAAGTTTTTTTATATTATATACTCCGTACGAAGGACGGGTATGCTGCTAGTATATAATATAATTATTTGTCATATACTCAAATACTGGTGACCCATCCCCTATTAAATGATGGTGTATGAAGAGCACATGAAAAATAGAGTTACTCAATGTTGTACATGAGAAAAAGCCGGTTATACTTAAAATATATACTATTATTCCCAGGTCTGCATATAAGGTAAATGATTAAGAGTAATTATATATTTGTAATATTTCAAGCAGAAATATCCACGATAGAAGTTAAGCTTGTAACAGTAAAATAGAGTTACTCAATTTTGTATATGAGAAAAAGCCGGTTACACTTAAAATAGATACTATTATTCCCTGATCTGCATATAAGGCAAATGATTAAGAGTAATTATATATTTGTAATATTTCAAGCATAAATATCCACGATAAAAGTTAAGCTTGTAAAAGTACCCGAATAAAATTATTTCAAAATCTCACTAAAAATCCTGTTATATGTAGTACATGTACTAATTCCCTTATTCCCTGTATTACCGTACATGGTGTAGGTACAAGAAAGGGTAAAGAGCAGAATAACATCAAAAAGAAAATGCAGCACATGGAGTTAAGCCTTTATCAGTACCCAAATAAAATTGTGACAAAATAACACTTAAGAAGGAAATAAATAAATTATATATATATATATGCCCCTATATACTGTGTATATAAGAGGAGTAAAATAATAATAACGTCTTATTGTAAATGATAGATATAGCGTCAAATGTAAAAACCCCTGGTTTGAATCTTAGTTAGGACACATGAGTTCTTTATAAAACATACTTTCAAAGGGTTTGCTTCTGTTACTGATTAACTTAAGGTACATATGCTGAATTTGTAAAGCAATTTATTTTAACAGTTTTCCTTCTTGATATTCAGTCAGGTGGTCGGACCATTTGGTATGCCAATGAAAAAATCATTTACTACCATTGACCTTGGTGCACTTTATTTATCGCAGATATTAAAATGCAGTGATGTGCGGAAACACATGTATGCTAAATTGGATTAAGTTACAATAGGTTTGCAAAGGTGGTTGCAAAACATATTTTCCTATGTCAGAATATCTGGAAATATGAACATATGCTCTTTGAGAAAGCAATTAAAAATTCGCCTTTATTAAATGTGCAAATAAAAATCACTTTTGGGTTGGATTTTCCTTTAAATTTTCAAAATTTCGCCTCACAAATTGTGCATAGCGTTTTATTCACAATATTATACAAACTATAAATGTATCCAAATACTGTTTAGACGTCTTCAAGTACACAATTTTTTTTTAAATTTCAGGTTGTTCTTCCAGTTTACGAGTACTTTTTAAAAAAAATATTAAAGTTAATATTCGAGTTTTCAAGTTATTCTTTTAAAATATTTCAAAATATTTTTAGAATTTACAAGCTGCACTATTAAAATTTTTAAGTTGTTTTTTTTAATTTACATGTTACTCTTTAAAAAAATTTTGCGTTGTTATTTGAGTTTGCAACTTGTTTTCTTGAAAAAATTCGTTATTCTTTAAAAATATTGACAATAGGTTAGTCTAATTAATGAATTAAATTCATTAAACTGATTCATGTTTATTCATACTATCTCAATACCATTTACAGGTATGACGAATATAAAACTATTAGGTTTTTATTGACTATATTTACTATCACTGTTTTAGCTAGGCGACAATGCTATGAAAATCCAGAATTTCGAACAGTTTACGTTAAAATCTAGCGAATAAAAACATTCTGTAGTTATTGACATAATGTATTTATATGTACATAGAAATTAGTTTCAAAGTGTTACTTGTATACCTTCTTGAGTTTCTGTGTCAAAACGGCGTTTCACACAGATGGGCATCATTAATACCAAAAGTATTTGACATGTTTCCAGTATCTCTTATGCGCTTTTTTTTAGGAAAAACCTCAAATTCAAGAAGTTTGAGAAAAACAAAATTTTCTCTATATAATAATAAGAAAAAGTATAAATGTATCTTTATAAACTTTTGTTCTAAATTCATTACTTAAACTATTTTTAATTTCTTATTTTAAGATAGCAACAGGTCAGTGCCCTGCTTATAAATTGGACATATTCGGTTTCTTTTCGTTAGTATGTATATATATATATATATATATATATATATATATATATATATATATATATATATATATATATATATATATATATATGTATATACATTACATAAAAAACGTAAAAGATTAAAGTAAAATCCACAGATATCCAAATTTCCTTCAGAAGATGGCGCAACGCAGCACACTCTCCCAAAATAACATAAGATTCATAAGAAAACAAGGGGGGGGGGATGACCAAATGCAAGGCATAAAATGATAGAGGGGGACCGCGACCCCTCTTTCCCGTTTAAAAGCATGCTTTTATGCCCGGGCAACACTAGGGTACCAATGCCATGCAGTAGCCATACTTCCGGAAATGTGTCAAATCAAAGACACTCGAAATATTGCAAAGTAAACACACAAGAAGCAACCAGGATCGCAATACTATAAAACGCAATATCTTTTATAGCGTTATCTGATACAGCGTATTTGGTTTCTTTTCATTAGTATATATATATATATATATATATATATATATATACATATATACAAATATATATATATATATATATATATATAAATATATATATATATATATATATATAAGATTTAAAATGAAAAAAGAAAATATATAGATGGAATGATTGTTCTTACAGGGTTGCAGAAAAGTCAAGGGGGATTGCGACCCCTATTTCCTGGTTAGAAGCTAGCTTTGACTTCATGAAAACGCTCCCAGAGACTCTGCACGCCCGAAACAACAATCGATCATGCCCGTGGGGAAAAAATCTCCTTGGAACTCTTCCAAGATTCTCGTCTTGCTGGGTAGTAAAATTTCCAATTTTTGTTATTTTGATCATTTTTATGTTGTCTGGGATTCGGCCATTTTTCCCCCACGGGCATGATCGATTGTTGTTTCGGGCGTGCAGAGTCTCTGGGAGCGTTTTCATGAAGTCAAAGCTAGCTTCTAACCAGGAAATAGGGGTCGCAATCCCCCTTGACCTTTCTGCAACCCTGTAAAAACAATAATTCTATCTATATATTTTCTTTGTTCATTTTAAATCTTATTTTTCAAGACTCTGATAGTGCGGCAATTTGCGCCTTTCTCTTTCTTGGATTTCATACTTTTTGGGATTGTATTTCTTTATATATATATATATATATATATATATATATATATATATATATATATATATATATATATATATATATGAGCTGAATGTAATGAAACAGTTTAATTAAAAGAACTGATTAAAACCAGTAATATTTATCAAAAAATTCTTTAATATATAATTAAAAAAATACTTGCAAGCGAAAACTTTTAAAAAATAAATACCTACTTTTGAATGGTTATTGTATGGCCATTGTAACTAAATTTTCAAATCCAAGGTTTTGATTGAAATGACTGAAAACATTTAGTTTACTTTCGATATTATGTCCACCACTCTATGTGTATGTTTGGTTAAACACGATATGTCAAGAAAGAAAGCCTTTGCAAAATTTTATGTCTATACATTCTGGTAAAATCGAGATTTAAACAGATTTTGCTATAGGCTTGATTAGAGGAAAAAGGTATGTCTTCTTGAATCCGCTTATAGGGGGCGTTCCCAAATTTAAGATGTCGTTTCACTGCAGATAACAGAAACCAGAAGCTCATTAGCGTAAAATAGTCGATATATGTAATGGTAACAATCAAATTTGCTACGTGTCACATTTTGGAAACCTGTATGGAGACCGAAAAATCAAGTTCTACTAATTTATCGTCCTCCACAGAAATTCTTAAAATTGTAGCATATTGAAAATTTTCTTCCTGTCATTAAAACTATCAATTATTCCAACCGGACGAACTCCTAAACCATGTGAAACTTGTTCATGAAACTACTACGTAATTTAATATCGTGAAACTACTACGTAATTTAATATCGCAATTTAAAATTACAAATATTGTAGTTTCTAATTACAAATATTGTAATTTAAAATTACAAATATTGTAATTTGAAATAAATGTAATCTAAAGTTACTCTAGAGGTCTTTTAACGATCTTTTCTGATATTTAATCAAGCATATCCAGCTAATTTAATATATTTATTAAAAATCTCGGAATTCATAGTAAAAGTTGGGGACCCCTAATTTTTAAGGTAAAGGGGCCAATGACCTGTGCCTAAGTTAGACTTTGGTAATTTGACTTCGAAACATCACATGGACATCAGACTTTGAAACATCACATGCACATCAAACTTGAGCATAAGACTAACTGAAATCAGACTCTGTATGCTAGAGCTCTAGTCAACTTGATAAGGAATTGTTATGAAATTTTGATTATATTATAAGTTGGTCTATAATAACTAATCTACAATATAGATGTGTGTGAGTAAAAATAGTGGAAATGTATATTCCAAATATTGCATGTTAATATAATTGCTATTTCATGTTATCGTAGACAACTACGTTAATATTTTCAATACTTTTCCTTTTCTTAAGTATGTTTTACCTAAATCGATAAACTCATACAATAACCATAAAGAAATGGACATTATACTAAAGCAAAGTTATTGGTTTTGTACCCGTAAAAAATATTTAGAAATCAATTTATAGTTTGGCAGTTTGGAAATTTTCTTTTACAAAATGTGCCATTAGCACCAAGTGCAAAGTGTTTCCCAATAGATTTCTACTTTAGTTGAGTTTCATTTTACTGTTTTAACATGATTGTGTTCGATTTCTTATAAAACATTATTTTAAGGTAATAGTGAAGTTCCAAGTTTAAATTCTGGTAAAGTTCGTATCTATTATAGATTGATTGAGCACGCATGAATATTTTATACTTTGTAGTTTTTATCAGGTCGTATGGAAATCCTGATGTTTTCTACACATTAATTTTGCGACGAACTAATAAATATTGATTTTGTGAAAAAACAAAGAACATTCTTCTGATTCAATTTCGTAGAAAGTCAATATGCTTATTGTATTGTAGCAAGCAAATAATATAACCATATCAATTTTTTCCTATTTTTGCAAATTGTTTATTTCTTTCAAAATATATTGCCCTGATTTTGAAATAGTAAAATTTTTATCTACAAAACGGATCAACATAATTGGTTATCAAAGGATGTTATTGTCTAATTTAATATATTTTTAAAATATCAAATTATTTATTTAATCTATATAAATAAAATTGAAAATCTGTCTGTCTTTTTATCTGTCTATCTGTTTGTCTGTATGCTTATCTCATCATCACTAAAGACCTGCTGAACCGAATTTAATGGAATTTTGTGTGTAGCTTTGAAATAACCAAACTTAAAATTTAGTCCTTGTTTCAAATTCCTAAGACGAGGGATAGTCGAGATATTAATAAAAAACGAAACTTATCATAGGAGTTCTCCTCATTAAATCCTTGTTTTCTTCAAGCGAAAAAGGTAAGGAATCGCTTTCTTGTAACGTGAAAGTGAATTAAAACTCTGAGTTCAGTGGGAGTTAATTGCGCTTATCAGTCACTTTTAAAAATCGCAGGTTTGAAACATGAATTTAAATGAAAACTCTATCAACATGGTTTAATTTTCACATGCTCTTACTCAACAATGAAAAGTATTAAGAAATCAAAATGGTCAAAATTATCAGCATTTTATGAGGAATATTCTTTTTTATAGCATGTTGCTCAGGAAAGCAATTAAATCAAATGTGTTTGTTAATTATTATTATTATTTTTTCGATTTGAATAATAAATAAATGGATATAAAAATATATCTTAACGATTTGATTTTTCTATTAATTATATTAATTACGGACTATGTACATCACTTTCATTTATTTTGGCAAAGAGTTTTCAAACTTATATATTGTGTTTAGCCAATAAACTCATATATTGTGTTTGACCATTAAACTCATTTAGCTGATGTTGAAAAAGAATAAGAGTTGAACTGGTATATTTTCTAATATACAATTTTAGTGTTTCTATTTGGTATTTGCAAACGGGATCAGGATGTTTTATTCTTCAGAACTGCAAATTCAGATTTACGAATTTGACGAGATATCAATAACTTGGCAACTTTTATTAAACGTTGCAAATTGAGGCAAATGTCGCCAAATTTATGAAAACGACGCTAAATCAATCAAATTAATTCTGTTTTGTAGAAGAAAGTACTGAAATGATGTTTCGGTAGCATTTGTCTGTCAGTCCAACCGTCCTACAACAAATAGCGAATTTTTAAAATGTCGCCAAATTGATAAAAATGTTTGTAAATCCATAAAAATATCATGGAATTGACAAAATTACGCTAAATAAATGAAATTAATTGTGTTTTGTTAAGGGATAGTATTGTGATGATGTTTCGTCAATTTGTCGCCAAGTAGGACTGTCAGTTCTATAGTCCCATTTGGCGATAAATTTGGCGATTTTTTTAAATGTCGCTAAATTGGCTAAAATGTCGACAAATTGATAAAATGACACTAAATTCATCCAAAGGACATCGAATCGATGAAAATACAATATTTTGCATAATTAAGTGTTATTTTCTAGATAATTGCTGTCGTTTGGTGAGAATTAAAAAATATTTTTCTAAATTTGTTTACAAACTGGACCAGGATGCTTGAATCCTCAGATCTGCCTATGAAGATAATTTTGCATATCGAGCCCAGAGATTCTTATGCATTTTTTAAAAGAATTAAATTCAATATTTCAATAGAATATTTTGAATAACAAAGTCATTTAGAATATTGCAGGAATTTACACATAATTGTGAATGTTAAGTTTCTTTATATTATACTTTCCGTACGAAGAACGGGTATACTGCTAGTAGAAAATATATTTAAATTTTCATATTTATTTTTCATTTTAGATTAAAATAAAAAACACATAATATCGCGTGTACGACGTGACGTATATTAGAGCGCTAAAAATTGAAATTCAATTTTACTTTAGAAATTATACACATTACAGCTATTTGCTTAAAGAGTTTAAGCTGATTACATCTGTTTCAATTCTATAAATGCTATTATTGAATTTTGTTTTTCATTTTTTAAAATGCAGGTACAATGATTTTTTTTTTCAATTTGAGAAATGCATGTTTAAAAATTATTTTTAATTTTGAAATACATGTTCGAAAAATTATTTCCAAATTTAGAAATACATGTTCTAAAATGATTTTTCAATTCTATAAATGCTTGTTTGGAAAAATTGCTTTTTCAATTTTATAAATGCATGTTCAAAATGAAAAATGTTAGCTATAGTACTCTGAAAATAACATTTTAATTGGCTCTAATTTTTTTCATTTATTTTTTGATTGTGACTTATTTCAATATTTCTATCAGCTTTATTTATCATTCAAAAACTTCATCAGCAGTTTCATTGGCACTTTATATGTCCTTCTATGTGTGTCACAATAGACTACGCCAGTAAAATCATTTCGGCTTTAATTAGCAAAACAAACATTAAATTATTTACGTATTATAACATTTTAATTTAACAGTCATTTGGATATATGTCTACAAAAATCAGGAGTTAGTTAAAATCATAAGATGTACTCCATGTTCGCAATAATTTTACTTCATAAGATTTATATCAGCACATAGGGCATGATCAAACATTTTGATTTCACCAGTTTATGTTATTTGTCAGAACAAATGATATAGGGATAAAACACCTTAAAGTACTTCCTTTCCGTTGTCACGTGTTAAAATATATATCGGAGTGAAGCCGGATATCGGACTATTTTTAACTATTTTACAACAACGATTATTATAACTTTTTTGCGTTGCCACGTGTTAAAATTTTATCTTTTATATAATATGCTTGTTACCAATCTGCGAATAATAGTAACGCGCTTAAATTACTCACACTTGATATTATGTTGTTTTATTATTAATTAGTTAAATGCTTAAATGCTGAAGTATATGAACAGTGCCGTTATTATTAATGCGATAATCTTTCCTTAGCTGCCTTATGCAATAGATAAGAAAGTAATTCTGAAATTAAGAACAGAATATATTTCAATATAAAGGTGATGATTATAAGGAAAGAGTGAAACATTTTCTTTGAAAATAAAATAAAAAAATCCCAATAAATGTTTCGCTAACCATTTAACATTTAAAACAAGCACATTTATCATCAATCTATTACAAGTTTGAAACAACTCCAATTACTTTTTCAATACGTCATTAAGGTTTAAAATATTTTAAATACTTTTTCCAATAAATATGCCATGTAAAAATTCAATTTAATAGAATCCTTTGTTTTTCAGAATCATGTTTTTAATTTTGTTCCTAAACATTCGATTAAATTAGTCAATAAAAACATTTTACAATTTAAATTTAGTTTATAAAAAGGGGAATTGAAAAAGGAAATTCAAAGAATTCGTCCAGTTCTAAAGTTTCGTGTTGTCTGCTAATATTAGTTTAATAATTTCTAAATGTCATTTTTTTCATGTTTTTGATTAACACGTTAAGCACGGCGCCAGTCCGTAGGACCTAACAGTGAACTTTCCTTTTAGGCGGCGTCAGTCGTGGGGACTGACAGCGAACTTTCCTTTTAGGCGACCTCAGTCCGTGGAGACTGACAGCGAACTTTCCTTTTAGGCGGCGTCAGTCCGTAGGGACTGACAGTGAACTTTCCTTTTGGGTGACGTCAGTCCGTGGGGACTGACAGCGACCTTTTCTTTTAGGCGGCGTCAGTCCTTGGGGATTGACAGTAAACTTCCTTTTTAGGCGGTGTCAATCGGTGGGGAGTGACAGTGAACTTTCCTTTTAGGCGGCGTCAGTCCGTGGGAACTGACAGTGAACTTTCCTTTTAGGCGGCGTCTGTCGTGGGGACTTACAATGAACTTTCATTTTAGGCGACCTCAGTCCGTGGGGACTGACAGCGAACTTTCCTTTTAGGCGGCGTCAGTCCGTGGGAACTGACAGCGAACTTTCATTTTAGGAACATTCATTAGGAACATTCATTTTAGGCGACCTCAGTCCGTGGAGACTGACAGCGAACTTTCCTTTTAGGCGGCGTCAGTCCGTAGGGACTGACAGTGAACTTTCCTTTTGGGTGACGTCAGTCCGTGGGGACTGACAGTGAACTTTTCTTTTAGGCGGCGTCAGTCCTTGGGGATTGACAGTGAACTTCCTTTTTAGGCGGTGTCAATCGGTGGGGAGTGACAGTGAACTTTCCTTTTAGGCGGCGTCAGTCCGTGGGAACTGACAGTGAACTTTCCTTTTAGGCGGCGTCAGTCGTGGGGACTTACAATGAACTTTCATTTTAGGCGACCTCAGTCCGTGGGGACTGACAGCGAACTTTCCTTTTAGGCGGCGTCAGTCCGTGGGAACTGACAGCGAACTTTCCTTTCAGGCGGCGTCAGTCCGTGGGAACTGACAGTGAACTTTTCTTTTAGGCGGCGTCAGTCGTGGGGACTTACAATGAACTTTCATTTTAGGCGACCTCAGTCCGTGGGGACTGACAGCGAACTTTCCTTTTAGGCGGCGTCAGTCCGTGGGAACTGACAGCGAACTTTCCTTTCAGGCGGCGTCAGTCCGTGGGAACTGACAGTGAACTTTTCTTTTAGGCGGCGTCAGTCGTGGGGACTTACAATGAACTTTCATTTTAGGCGACCTCAGTCCGTGGGAACTGACAGTGAACTTTCCTTTTAGGCGGCGTCAGTCGTGGGGACTTACAATGAACTTTCATTTTAGGCGACCTCAGTCAGTGGGGACTGACAGCGAACTTTCCTTTTAGGCGGCGTCAGTCCGTGGGAACTGACAGCGAACTTTCCTTTTAGGCGGCGTCAGTCCGTAGGGACTGACAGTGAACTTTCCTTTTAGGCGGCGTCAGTCCGTGGGAACTGACAGCGAACTTTCCTTTTAGGCGGCGTCAGTCCGTGGGAACTGACAGCGAACTTTCCTTTTAGGCGGTGTCAATTGGTGGGGAGTGACAGTGAACTTTTCTTTTAGGCGGCGTCAGTCCGTGGGAACTGACAGTGAACTTTCCTTTTAGGCGGCGTCAGTCGTGGGGACTTACAATGAACTTTCATTTTAGGCGACCTCAGTCCGTGGGGACTGACAGCGAACTTTCCTTTTAGGCGGCGTTAGTCCGTGGGAACTGACAGCGAACTTTCCTTTTAGGCGGCGTCAGTCCGTGGGAACTGACAGCGAACTTTCCTTTTAGGCGGCGTCAGTCGTGGGGACTTACAATGAACTTTCATTTTAGGCGACCTCAGTCCGTGGGAACTGACAGCGAACTTTCCTTTTAGGCGGCGTCAGTCGTGGGGACTTACAATGAACTTTCCTTTTAGGCGGCGTCAGTCCGTGGGAACTGACAGCGAACTTTCCTTTTAGGCGACGTCAGTCGTGGGGACTTACAATGAACTTTCATTTTAGGCGGCGTCAGTCCGTGGGGACTGACAGTGAACTTTCCTTTTAGGCGGCGTCAGTCCGTGGGAACTGACAGCGAACTTTCCTTTTTGGCGGCGTCAGTCCGTAGGGACTGACAGTGAACTTTCCTTTTGGGTGACGTCAGTCCGTGGGGACTGACAGTGAACTTTTCTTTTAGGCGGCGTCAGTCCTTGGGGATTGACAGTGAACTTCCTTTTTAGGCGGTGTCAATCGGTGGGGAGTAACAGTGAACTTTCCTTTTAGGCGACGTCAGTCCGTGGGAACTGACAGTGAACTTTCCTTTTAGGCGGCGTCAGTCGTGGGGACTTACAATGAACTTTCATTTTAGGCGACCTCAGTCCGTGGGGACTGACAGCGAACTTTCCTTTTAGGCGGCGTCAGTCCGTGGGAACTGACAGCGAACTTTCCTTTTAGGCGGCGTCAGTCCGTGGGAACTGACAGCGAACTTTCCTTTTAGGCGGTGTCAATCGGTGGGGAGTGACAGTGAACTTTCCTTTTAGGCGGCGTCAGTCCGTGGGAACTGACAGTGAACTTTCCTTTTAGGCGGCGTCAGTCGTGGGGACTTACAATGAACTTTCATTTTAGGCGACCTCAGTCCGTGGGGACTGACAGCGAACTTTCCTTTTAGGCGGCGTCAGTCCGTGGGAACTGACAGCGAACTTTCCTTTTAGGCGGCGTCAGTCCGTGGGAACTGACAGCGAACTTTCCTTTTAGGCGGCGTCAGTCGTGGGGACTTACAATGAACTTTCATTTTAGGCGACCTCAGTCCGTGGGAACTGACAGCGAACTTTCCTTTTAGGCGGCGTCAGTCGTGGGGACTTACAATGAACTTTCCTTTTAGGCGGCGTCAGTCCGTGGGAACTGACAGCGAACTTTCCTTTTAGGCGACGTCAGTCGTGGGGACTTACAATGAACTTTCATTTTAGGCGGCGTCAGTCCGTGGGGACTTACAATGAACTTTCCTTTTAGGCGGCGTCAGTCCGTGGGAACTGACAGCGAACTTTCCTTTTAGGCGGCGTCAGTCCGTAGGGACTGACAGTGAACTTTCCTTTTGGGTGACGTCAGTCCGTGGGGACTGACAGTGAACTTTTTTTTAGGCGGCGTCAGTCCTTGGGGATTGATAGTGAACTTCCTTTTTAGGCGGTGTCAATCGGTGGGGAGTGACAGTGAACTTTCCTTTTAGGCGGCGTCAGTCCGTGGGAACTGACAGTGAACTTTCCTTTTAGGCGGCGTCAGTCGTGGGGACTTACAATGAACTTTCATTTTAGGCGACCTCAGTCCGTGGGGACTGACAGCGAACTTTCCTTTTAGGCGGCGTCAGTCCGTGGGAACTGACAGCGAACTTTCCATTTAGGCGGCGTCAGTCCGTGGGAACTGACAGCGAACTTTCCTTTTAGGCGGTGTCAATCGGTGGGGAGTGACAGTGAACTTTCCTTTTAGGCGGCGTCAGTCCGTGGGAACTGACAGTGAACTTTCCTTTTAGGCGGCGTCAGTCGTGGGGACTTACAATGAACTTTCATTTTAGGCGACCTCAGTCCGTGGGGACTGACAGCGAACTTTCCTTTTAGGCGGCGTTAGTCCGTGGGAACTGACAGCGAACTTTCCTTTTAGGCGGCGTCAGTCCGTGGGAACTGACAGCGAACTTTCCTTTTAGGCGGCGTCAGTCGTGGGGACTTACAATGAACTTTCATTTTAGGCGACCTCATTCCGTGGGAACTGACAGCGAACTTTCCTTTTAGGCGGCGTCAGTCCTTGGGGATTGACAGTGAACTTCCTTTTTAGGCGGTGTCAATCGGTGGGGAGTGACAGTGAACTTTCCTTTTAGGCGGCGTCAGTCCGTGGGAACTGACAGTGAACTTTCCTTTTAGGCGGCGTCAGTCGTGGGGACTTACAATGAACTTTCATTTTAGGCGACCTCAGTCCGTGGGGACTGACAGCGAACTTTCCTTTTAGGCGGCGTCAGTCCGTGGGAACTGACAGCGAACTTTCCTTTCAGGCGGCGTCAGTCCGTGGGAACTGACAGTGAACTTTTCTTTTAGGCGGCGTCAGTCGTGGGGACTTACAATGAACTTTCATTTTAGGCGACCTCAGTCCGTGGGGACTGACAGCGAACTTTCCTTTTAGGCGGCGTCAGTCCGTGGGAACTGACAGCGAACTTTCCTTTCAGGCGGCGTCAGTCCGTGGGAACTGACAGTGAACTTTTCTTTTAGGCGGCGTCAGTCGTGGGGACTTACAATGAACTTTCATTTTAGGCGACCTCAGTCCGTGGGAACTGACAGTGAACTTTCCTTTTAGGCGGCGTCAGTCGTGGGGACTTACAATGAACTTTCATTTTAGGCGACCTCAGTCAGTGGGGACTGACAGCGAACTTTCCTTTTAGGCGGCGTCAGTCCGTGGGAACTGACAGCGAACTTTCCTTTTAGGCGGCGTCAGTCCGTGGGAACTGACAGCGAACTTTCCTTTTAGGCGGCGTCAGTCCGTGGGAACTGACAGCGAACTTTCCTTTTAGGCGGCGTCAGTCCGTAGGGACTGACAGTGAACTTTCCTTTTGGGTGACGTCAGTCCGTGGGGACTGACAGTGAACTTTTTTTTAGGCGGCGTCAGTCCTTGGGGATTGATAGTGAACTTCCTTTTTAGGCGGTGTCAATCGGTGGGGAGTGACAGTGAACTTTCCTTTTAGGCGGCGTCAGTCCGTGGGAACTGACAGTGAACTTTCCTTTTAGGCGGCGTCAGTCGTGGGGACTTACAATGAACTTTCATTTTAGGCGACCTCAGTCCGTGGGGACTGACAGCGAACTTTCCTTTTAGGCGGCGTCAGTCCGTGGGAACTGACAGCGAACTTTCCTTTTAGGCGGCGTCAGTCCGTGGGAACTGACAGCGAACTTTCCTTTTAGGCGGCGTCAGTCGTGGGGACTTACAATGAACTTTCATTTTAGGCGACCTCATTCCGTGGGAACTGACAGCGAACTTTCCTTTTAGGCGGCGTCAGTCCTTGGGGATTGACAGTGAACTTCCTTTTTAGGCGGTGTCAATCGGTGGGGAGTGACAGTGAACTTTCCTTTTAGGCGGCGTCAGTCCGTGGGAACTGACAGTGAACTTTCCTTTTAGGCGGCGTCAGTCGTGGGGACTTACAATGAACTTTCATTTTAGGCGACCTCAGTCCGTGGGGACTGACAGCGAACTTTCCTTTTAGGCGGCGTCAGTCCGTGGGAACTGACAGCGAACTTTCCTTTCAGGCGGCGTCAGTCCGTGGGAACTGACAGTGAACTTTTCTTTTAGGCGGCGTCAGTCGTGGGGACTTACAATGAACTTTCATTTTAGGCGACCTCAGTCCGTGGGGACTGACAGCGAACTTTCCTTTTAGGCGGCGTCAGTCCCTGGGAACTGACAGCGAACTTTCCTTTCAGGCGGCGTCAGTCCGTGGGAACTGACAGTGAACTTTTCTTTTAGGCGGCGTCAGTCGTGGGGACTTACAATGAACTTTCATTTTAGGCGACCTCAGTCCGTGGGAACTGACAGTGAACTTTCCTTTTAGGCGGCGTCAGTCGTGGGGACTTACAATGAACTTTCATTTTAGGCGACCTCAGTCAGTGGGGACTGACAGCGAACTTTCCTTTTAGGCGGCGTCAGTCCGTGGGAACTGACAGCGAACTTTCTTTTCAGGCGGCGTCAGTCCGTGGGAACTGACAGTGAACTTTTCTTTTAGGCGGCGTCAGTCGTGGGGACTTACAATGAACTTTCATTTTAGGCGACCTCAGTCCGTGGGGACTGACAGCGAACTTTCCTTTTAGGCGGTGTCAATCGGTGGGGAGTGACAGTGAACTTTTCTTTTAGGCGGCGTCAGTCCGTGGGAACTGACAGTGAACTTTCCTTTTAGGCGGCGTCAGTCGTGGGGACTTACAATGAACTTTCATTTTAGGCGACCTCAGTCCGTGGGGACTGACAGCGAACTTTCCTTTTAGGCGGCGTTAGTCCGTGGGAACTGACAGCGAACTTTCCTTTTAGGCGGCGTCAGTCCGTGGGAACTGACAGCGAACTTTCCTTTTAGGCGGCGTCAGTCGTGGGGACTTACAATGAACTTTCATTTTAGGCGACCTCAGTCCGTGGGAACTGACAGCGAACTTTCCTTTTAGGCGGCGTCAGTCGTGGGGACTTACAATGAACTTTCCTTTTAGGCGGCGTCAGTCCGTGGGAACTGACAGCGAACTTTCCTTTTAGGCGACGTCAGTCGTGGGGACTTACAATGAACTTTCATTTTAGGCGGCGTCAGTCCGTGGGGACTGACAGTGAACTTTCCTTTTAGGCGGCGTCAGTCCGTGGGAACTGACAGCGAACTTTCCTTTTTGGCGGCGTCAGTCCGTAGGGACTGACAGTGAACTTTCCTTTTGGGTGACGTCAGTCCGTGGGGACTGACAGTGAACTTTTCTTTTAGGCGGCGTCAGTCCTTGGGGATTGACAGTGAACTTCCTTTTTAGGCGGTGTCAATCGGTGGGGAGTAACAGTGAACTTTCCTTTTAGGCGGCGTCAGTCCGTGGGAACTGACAGTGAACTTTCCTTTTAGGCGGCGTCAGTCGTGGGGACTTACAATGAACTTTCATTTTAGGCGACCTCAGTCCGTGGGGACTGACAGCGAACTTTCCTTTTAGGCGGCGTCAGTCCGTGGGAACTGACAGCGAACTTTCCTTTTAGGCGGCGTCAGTCCGTGGGAACTGACAGCGAACTTTCCTTTTAGGCGGTGTCAATCGGTGGGGAGTGACAGTGAACTTTCCTTTTAGGCGGCGTCAGTCCGTGGGAACTGACAGTGAACTTTCCTTTTAGGCGGCGTCAGTCGTGGGGACTTACAATGAACTTTCATTTTAGGCGACCTCAGTCCGTGGGGACTGACAGCGAACTTTCCTTTTAGGCGGCGTCAGTCCGTGGGAACTGACAGCGAACTTTCCTTTTAGGCGGCGTCAGTCCGTGGGAACTGACAGCGAACTTTCCTTTTAGGCGGCGTCAGTCGTGGGGACTTACAATGAACTTTCATTTTAGGCGACCTCAGTCCGTGGGAACTGACAGCGAACTTTCCTTTTAGGCGGCGTCAGTCGTGGGGACTTACAATGAACTTTCCTTTTAGGCGGCGTCAGTCCGTGGGAACTGACAGCGAACTTTCCTTTTAGGCGGCGTCAGTCCGTGGGGACTGACAGTGAACTTTCCTTTTATGCGGCGTCAGTCCGTGGGAACTGACAGCGAACTTTCCTTTTAGGCGGCGTCAGTCCGTAGGGACTGACAGTGAACTTTCCTTTTGGGTGACGTCAGTCCGTGGGGACTGACAGTGAACTTTTTTTTAGGCGGCGTCAGTCCTTGGGGATTGATAGTGAACTTCCTTTTTAGGCGGTGTCAATCGGTGGGGAGTGACAGTGAACTTTCCTTTTAGGCGGCGTCAGTCCGTGGGAACTGACAGTGAACTTTCCTTTTAGGCGGCGTCAGTCGTGGGGACTTACAATGAACTTTCATTTTAGGCGACCTCAGTCCGTGGGGACTGACAGCGAACTTTCCTTTTAGGCGGCGTCCGTCCGTGGGAACTGACAGCGAACTTTCCTTTTAGGCGGCGTCAGTCCGTGGGAACTGACAGCGAACTTTCCTTTTAGGCGGTGTCAATCGGTGGGGAGTGACAGTGAACTTTCCTTTTAGGCGGCGTCAGTCCGTGGGAACTGACAGTGAACTTTCCTTTTAGGCGGCGTCAGTCGTGGGGACTTACAATGAACTTTCATTTTAGGCGACCTCAGTCCGTGGGAACTGACAGCGAACTTTCCTTTTTGGCGGCGTCAGTCGTGGGGACTTACAATGAACTTTCATTTTAGGCGACCTCAGTCCGTGGGAACTGACAGCGAACTTTCCTTTTAGGCGGCGTCAGTCGTGGGGACTTACAATGAACTTTCATTTTAGGCGGCGTCAGTCCGTGGGAACTGACAGCGAACTTTCCTTTTAGGCGACGTCAGTCGTGGGGACTTACAATGAACTTTCATTTTAGGCGGCGTCAGTCCGTGGGGACTGACAGTGAACTTTCCTTTTAGGCGGCGTCAATCCGTGGGAACTGACAGCGAACTTTCCTTTTTGGCGGCGTCAGTCCGTAGGGACTGACAGTGAACTTTCCTTTTGGGTGACGTCAGTCCGTGGGGACTGACAGTGAACTTTTCTTTTAGGCGGCGTCAGTCCTTGGGGATTGACAGTGAACTTCCTTTTTAGGCGGTGTCAATCGGTGGGGAGTAACAGTGAACTTTCCTTTTAGGCGGCGTCAGTCCGTGGGAACTGACAGTGAACTTTCCTTTTAGGCGGCGTCAGTCGTGGGGACTTACAATGAACTTTCATTTTAGGCGACCCCAGTCCGTGGGGACTGACAGCGAACTTTCCTTTTAGGCGGCGTCAGTCCGTGGGAACTGACAGCGAACTTTCCTTTTAGGCGGCGTCAGTCCGTGGGGACTGACAGTGAACTTTCCTTTTAGGCGGCGTCAGTCGTAGGGACTTACAATGAACTTTCCTTTTAGGCGGCGTCAGTCCGTGGGAACTGACAGCGAACTTTCCTTTTAGGCGGCGTCAGTCCGTGGGGACTGACAGCGAACTTTCCTTTTAGGCGGCGTCAGTCCGTGGGAACTGACAGCGAACTTTCCTTTTAGGCGGCGTCAGTCCGTGGGAACTGACAGCGAACTTTCCTTTTAGGCGGCGTCAGTCCGTGGGGACTGACAGCGAACTTTCCTTTTAGGCGGCGTCAGTCCGTGGGAACTGACAGCGAACTTTCCTTTTAGGCGGCGTCAGTCCGTGGGGACTGACAGCGAACTTTCCTTTTAGGCGGCGTCAGTCCGTGGGGACTGACAGTGAACTTTCCTTTTAGGCGGGGTCAGTCGTAGGGACTTACAATGAACTTTCCTTTTAGGCGGCGTCAGTCCGTGGGAACTGACAGCGAACTTTCCTTTTAGGCGGCGTCAGTCCGTGGGAACTGACAGTGAACTTTCCTTTTAGGCGGCGTCAGTCGTGGGGACTTACAATGAACTTTCATTTTAGGCGACCTCATTCCGTGGGAACTGACAGCGAACTTTCCTTTTAGGCGGCGTCAGTCCTTGGGGATTGACAGTGAACTTCCTTTTTAGGCGGTGTCAATCGGTGGGGAGTGACAGTGAACTTTCCTTTTAGGCGGCGTCAGTCCGTGGGAACTGACAGTGAACTTTCCTTTTAGGCGGCGTCAGTCGTGGGGACTTACAATGAACTTTCATTTTAGGCGACCTCAGTCCGTGGGGACTGACAGCGAACTTTCCTTTTAGGCGGCGTCAGTCCGTGGGAACTGACAGCGAACTTTCCTTTCAGGCGGCGTCAGTCCGTGGGAACTGACAGTGAACTTTTCTTTTAGGCGGCGTCAGTCGTGGGGACTTACAATGAACTTTCATTTTAGGCGACCTCAGTCCGTGGGGACTGACAGCGAACTTTCCTTTTAGGCGGCGTCAGTCCGTGGGAACTGACAGCGAACTTTCCTTTCAGGCGGCGTCAGTCCGTGGGAACTGACAGTGAACTTTTCTTTTAGGCGGCGTCAGTCGTGGGGACTTACAATGAACTTTCATTTTAGGCGACCTCAGTCCGTGGGAACTGACAGTGAACTTTCCTTTTAGGCGGCGTCAGTCGTGGGGACTTACAATGAACTTTCATTTTAGTCGACCTCAGTCAGTGGGGACTGACAGCGAACTTTCCTTTTAGGCGGCGTCAGTCCGTGGGAACTGACAGCGAACTTTCCTTTTAGGCGGCGTCAGTCCGTAGGGACTGACAGTGAACTTTCCTTTTAGGCGGCGTCAGTCCGTGGGAACTGACAGCGAACTTTCCTTTTAGGCGGCGTCAGTCTGTGGGAACTGACAGCGAACTTTCCTTTTAGGCGGTGTCAATCGGTGGGGAGTGACAGTGAACTTTTCTTTTAGGCGGCGTCAGTCCGTGGGAACTGACAGTGAACTTTCCTTTTAGGCGGCGTCAGTCGTGGGGACTTACAATGAACTTTCATTTTAGGCGACCTCAGTCCGTGGGGACTGACAGCGAACTTTCCTTTTAGGCGGCGTTAGTCCGTGGGAACTGACAGCGAACTTTCCTTTTAGGCGGCGTCAGTCCGTGGGAACTGACAGCGAACTTTCCTTTTAGGCGGCGTCAGTCGTGGGGACTTACAATGAACTTTCATTTTAGGCGACCTCAGTCCGTGGGAACTGACAGCGAACTTTCCTTTTAGGCGGCGTCAGTCGTGGGGACTTACAATGAACTTTCCTTTTAGGCGGCGTCAGTCCGTGGGAACTGACAGCGATCTTTCCTTTTAGGCGACGTCAGTCGTGGGGACTTACAATGAACTTTCATTTTAGGCGGCGTCAGTCCGTGGGGACTGACAGTGAACTTTCCTTTTAGGCGGCGTCAGTCCGTGGGAACTGACAGCGAACTTTCCTTTTTGGCGGCGTCAGTCCGTAGGGACTGACAGTGAACTTTCCTTTTGGGTGACGTCAGTCCGTGGGGACTGACAGTGAACTTTTCTTTTAGGCGGCGTCAGTCCTTGGGGATTGACAGTGAACTTCCTTTTTAGGCGGTGTCAATCGTTGGGGAGTAACAGTGAACTTTCCTTTTAGGCGGCGTCAGTCCGTGGGAACTGACAGTGAACTTTCCTTTTAGGCGGCGTCAGTCGTGGGGACTTACAATGAACTTTCATTTTAGGCGACCTCAGTCCGTGGGGACTGACAGCGAACTTTCCTTTTAGGCGGCGTCAGTCCGTGGGAACTGACAGCGAACTTTCCTTTTAGGCGGCGTCAGTCCGTGGGAACTGACAGCGAACTTTCCTTTTAGGCGGTGTCAATCGGTGGGGAGTGACAGTGAACTTTCCTTTTAGGCGGCGTCAGTCCGTGGGAACTGACAGTGAACTTTCCTTTTAGGCGGCGTCAGTCGTGGGGACTTACAATGAACTTTCATTTTAGGCGACCTCAGTCCGTGGGGACTGACAGCGAACTTTCCTTTTAGGCGGCGTCAGTCCGTGGGAACTGACAGCGAACTTTCCTTTTAGGCGGCGTCAGTCCGTGGGAACTGACAGCGAACTTTCCTTTTAGGCGGCGTCAGTCGTGGGGACTTACAATGAACTTTCATTTTAGGCGACCTCAGTCCGTGGGAACTGACAGCGAACTTTCCTTTTAGGCGGCGTCAGTCGTGGGGACTTACAATGAACTTTCCTTTTAGGCGGCGTCAGTCCGTGGGAACTGACAGCGAACTTTCCTTTTAGGCAGCGTCAGTCCGTGGGGACTGACAGTGAACTTTCCTTTTATGCGGCGTCAGTCCGTGGGAACTGACAGCGAACTTTCCTTTTAGGCGGCGTCAGTCGTGGGGACTTACAATGAACTTTCATTTTAGGCGACCTCAGTCCGTGGGAACTGACAGCGAACTTTCCTTTTAGGCGGCGTCAGTCGTGGGGACTTACAATGAACTTTCCTTTTAGGCGGCGTCAGTCCGTGGGAACTGACAGCGAACTTTCCTTTTAGGCGGCGTCAGTCCGTAGGGACTGACAGTGAACTTTCCTTTTGGGTGACGTCAGTCCGTGGGGACTGACAGTGAACTTTTTTTTAGGCGGCGTCAGTCCTTGGGGATTGATAGTGAACTTCCTTTTTAGGCGGTGTCAATCGGTGGGGAGTGACAGTGAACTTTCCTTTTAGGCGGCGTCAGTCCGTGGGAACTGACAGTGAACTTTCCTTTTAGGCGGCGTCAGTCGTGGGGACTTACAATGAACTTTCATTTTAGGCGACCTCAGTCCGTGGGGACTGACAGCGAACTTTCCTTTTAGGCGGCGTCCGTCCGTGGGAACTGACAGCGAACTTTCCTTTTAGGCGGCGTCAGTCCGTGGGAACTGACAGCGAACTTTCATTTTAGGCGACCTCAGTCCGTGGGGACTGACAGCGAACTTTCCTTTTAGGCGGCGTCAGTCGTAGGGACTTACAATGAACTTTCCTTTTAGGCGGCGTCAGTCCGTGGGAACTGACAGCGAACTTTCCTTTTAGGCGGCGTCAGTCCGTGGGGACTGACAGCGAACTTTCCTTTTAGGCGGCGTCAGTCCGTGGGAACTGACAGCGAACTTTCCTTTTAGGCGGCGTCAGTCCGTGGGAACTGACAGCGAACTTTCCTTTTAGGCGGCGTCAGTCCGTGGGGACTGACAGCGAACTTTCCTTTTAGGCGGCGTCAGTCCGTGGGAACTGACAGCGAACTTTCCTTTTAGGCGGCGTCAGTCCGTGGGGACTGACAGCGAACTTTCCTTTTAGGCGGCGTCAGTCCGTGGGAACTGACAGCGAACTTTCCTTTTAGGCGGCGTCAGTCCGTGGGAAATGACAGCGAACTTTCCTTTTAGGCGGCGTCAGTCATGGGGACTTACAAGGAACTTTCCTTTTAGGCGGCGTCAGTCCATGGGAACTGACAGCGAACTTTCCTTTTAGGCGGCGTCAGTCCGTGGGGACTGACAGCGAACTTTCCTTTTAGGCGGCGTCAGTCCGTGGGAACTGACAGCGAACTTTCCTTTTAGGCGGCGTCAGTCCGTGGGAACTGACAGCGAACTTTCCTTTTAGGCGGCGTCAGTCCGTGGGAACTGACAGCGAACTTTTCTTTTAGGCGGCGTCAGTCCGTTTGGACTGACAGCGAACTTTCCTTTTAGGCGGCGTCAGTCCGTGGGAACTGACAGCGAACTTTCCTTTTAGGCGGCGTCAGTCCGTGGGGACTGACAGCAAACTTTCCTTTTAGGCGGCGTCAGTCCGTGGGAACTGACAGCGAACTTTCCTTTTAGGGGGCGTCAGTCGTGGGGACTTACAATGAACTTTCATTTTAGGCGACCTCAGTCCGTGGGAACTGACAGCGAACTTTCCTTTTAGGCGGCGTCAGTCGTGGGGACTTACAATGAACTTTCCTTTTAGGCGGCGTCAGTCCGTGGGAACTGACAGCGAACTTTCCTTTTACGCGGCGTCAGTCCGTGGGAACTGACAGCGAACTTTCCTTTTAGGCGGTGTCAATCGGTGGGGAGTGACAGTGAACTTTCCTTTTAGGCGGCGTCAGTCCGTGGGAACTGACAGTGAACTTTCTTTTTAGGCGGCGTCTGTCGTGGGGACTTACAATGAACTTTCATTTTAGGCGACCTCAGTCCGTGGGGACTGACAGCGAACTTTCTTTTTAGGCGGCGTCAGTCCGTGGGAACTGACAGCGAACTTTCCTTTTAGGCGGCGTCAGTCCGTGGGGACTGACAGCGAACTTTCCTTTTAGGCGGCGTCAGTCCGTGGGAACTGACAGCGAACTTTCCTTTTAGGCGGCGTCAGTCCGTGGGGACTGACAGCGAACTTTCCTTTTAGGCGGCGTCAGTCCGTGGGAACTGACAGCGAACTTTCCTTTTAGGCGGCGTCAGTCCGTGGGAACTGACAGCGAACTTTCCTTTTAGGCGGCGTCAGTCGTGGGGACTTACAAGGAACTTTCCTTTTAGGCGGCGTCAGTCCATGGGAACTGACAGCGAACTTTCCTTTTAGGCGGCGTCAGTCCGTGGGGACTGACAGCGAACTTTCCTTTTAGGCGGCGTCAGTCCGTGGGAACTGACAGCGAACTTTCCTTTTAGGCGGCGTTAATCCGTGGGAACTGACAGCGAACTTTCCTTTTAGGCGGCGTCAGTCCGTGGGGACTGACAGCAAACTTTCCTTTTAGGCGGCGTCAGTCCGTGGGAACTGACAGCGAACTTTCCTTTTAGGCGGCGTCAGTCCGTGGGAACTGACAGCGAACTTTTCTTTTAGGCGGCGTCAGTCCGTGGGGACTGACAGCGAACTTTCCTTTTAGGCGGAGTCAGTCCGTGGGAACTGACAGCGAACTTTCCTTTTAGGCGGCGTCAGTCCGTGGGAAGTTACAGCGAACTTTCCTTTTAGGCGGCGTCAGTCCGTGGGGACTGACAGCGAACTTTCCTTTTAGGCGGCGTCAGTCCGTGGGAACTGACAGCGAACTTTCCTTTTAGGCGGCGTCAGTCCGTGGGAACTGACAGCGAACTTTCCTTTTAGGCGGCGTCAGTCGTGGGGACTTACAATGAACTTTCCTTTTAGGCGGCGTTAGTCCGTGGGGACTGACAGTGAACTTTTCATTTTGGTGACGTCGGTCCGTGAGACAGGCAGTATCAAGGTTAAAAAATAAATATTATAATTTTAATGGAGTTTATTAAAACATTAAGCAAATATGTGGTTTGATTTTACACATATTATAAAAGTGGTGACCTGTTTGGTTAACTTTCTGTCTGTATTGCGCCTGAACGTGTTTGCGCCATTCGCATAGCCGAAACGGACAGTGAAATACAATTGTCACCTTGACGTATGTGTTATCTTCTGTTTATATTCTTTGACCGAACACCTAGTCGAGCAATCGACTCTGTGTGCCGCCTGCACGGTAGGCAGAGTAAGTACAGCTCCGCGCTCAATATGTTAATATATAAGTTACACTTAGTCAGTACTTTAAATAAAACGTTCTTCTAAGAAACTGTTCCAAGTAGGATTGGAATATATGGATGCTCGAGTCGGCCAGATGACGATCAAACATTCGGGATTGAGTTCCTAGCCGGAACTGTTGAAGTTGAACCCGACATTCTCCTTCCTCAGGAGTAAGATTGCGTAAAACTGACGATTTGTACGATCACCTCATTTTTAACACTTTACAACAAAGTTGAAAAGTGTTTATGACTTTGTTCATTCTGTCTGTCTGTCTGTCTGTTTGTGCGTTAGCACGATAACTGCCGTAAAAATGACTTAATCAAAATGAAATTTTAGTATGTTGTTCAGACGGTCTGTAGGACCTATGGGAATATAAATGAATAATATCACCCAATTAGTTTTGGATTGAACCCGGGTTGAAAAAATGAAATACATTGAGCCCTATGGGACCTAATTTTTCAAACATTTTTTAAGCGGATTTAAAATTCACAAATTGCTTCGAAAATTTTAGGCAATATTCAAATTGTTCCATAAAATATATAAAAAAAAATTCAGCGAAATATATTCAGTAGTTTTTTAAATAAAAATTAAAATAATAATAGCACCTCTTATATGAAGCGATCACGTGAACATGATATGAAACGATTACGTGACATACTTCAAAATGATATATGGCATCCATCTTGTCTCAAAATCATGATTTTTAAAGTTCTTTTTAATTCATATTGAGTGTTGTATCCGTCCTAAAACTACTTTATTTTTGCCTAAATTCTGTGCATCTACATACTGAAACAACGCAATGACAATATATTTGTGTTTAAATGCTCATCCAAATTTGATTATTTCTATAACTAAGCCTATTTTTCACCTATGTAAAATGTAAACAGCAAAACATGTAGAATGAGTTGTATTAGAATTGCTGTAATTCTTTAACACAAAATCATTTAGTCCATGATATGAATGAAAGCTGATATGAATGAAATATTCATTGATTTTAGAAAGAGAAGGACGATATTTTTCGATGAAGTTTTACGCATATAGTTTAATTACTTGTAGCTCCATGGTCTTAATTTTTAAATAAAATAAGTTATTATAGTATTGTGATGAATGACATGAATGGGGGAATTATTTATGAATGAAATGTTGCTTTTATAGAGAGAGCCAGGCGTGTTATTTTTTCTATGACGTCATTTGAATGGATTTTAGTTGTTTTCGATGAAGTTTTCAAATATAATAAATTATCGTAGTATTATGATAATTCTAAAATTATTAGCGAGGAATGTATCACATTTTAGAGGTGTTTAAACCAGGCAATTTATACTTTAATGCCGTCATTTGAATGAAGTTAATTTTTTTTTTAAGGTTTAAGGTTTCAAATATAATAAATTAATGTAGTATTGTGATAAGATTTAAAATATTACCGAGGAATGTATTGCATTTTAGACATGTTTAAATAAAATTGCATTGAAGTTGGAAAGTGTTTCGTAATCAATGCTTTAAGCATGATTGATCTTTCTTGTTTTTTATATACAGAGCAGTATCCTGTGTGGCCTTAGTAAGTTTTAGAAAATTGCGCGATAATTCGTTGAAGTCGCTGAAAATTTGGAACCTGGCGTTTCCCAGGCCTCAATGACCACTGACTGCATCTCACCTGCAAGGCTACTGTATCACACATGTAGAGCTAGTGTATCACACCTGTAGGGTTAAGTTGTTCAGACGTATTTGTAAAGAACTCGGTGGTCCAACTAGATTTCGAACCATGGATCTCAGAACTGGCAAGACTAGGCTTTAACCATTAATCTACTCGGACAGAATTCTTAGCTTTTGTAGCTTTTATCATCAAGGAAATAAACATTGCTTTCAAAATATATCAGAAAAATTCATAATCATGCAGTCATTGAATGGAGTTTGAATGTCCTATAATGCAGATCATTATGCAGCTTCGCAACGGAATTTGTAGCATACATGTAACAGGAAAACAGTTAAATAAAGCAACTTACTTTTATCAATACAAGCACAAGAAATTTATGAATGAGGTTTTACTATGGTGGAAAATAGTATGTGCACTTCATTTCTCACAGAACTAAGCATTTTTATTCTGTTTTACAAACTTATTTTGTACGGTCGTACGACTTTGGTGAAGAACAAGGAAGTGACATCCAAAATCGGAAATCCTTAGTGAACCCTACATATCCAGTTAGAAATTTGATGCTGAATACATATAAATCATAAATTCATAGTCTCTATCCTTAAGCTCTATCTGTACCCAATTATGAGAAATTGATGTTTCAATAAATTTTTTAACCGGAAGTGGAACCGGTGAAAACCAACCTCAGAAGTAGAAATCTTTAGTGAATCCGCTACCTTTTCCAAAATTGATTGCTGAATTCATATCTGCCGTTATCTACTACTGATCTTGAAAAAATAGGTTTCAAGAACATGTTAAGAACCAGAAGGTGGATATCCTTAATAAATTTTGTGAAAAACCAACTTCGGAAGTGAAAATATTTTGGAAACCCCCTTCTTCTAGAATTTAATGCTGAGTTCATATCTGTCATTATAACTAATCTTGAAAATATATGTTTCAAGGAAATTTTTTGAACTGGAAGTGGAAATCCTTAATGAAACCTTAACTCCCCACGAAATATGATGTCGAATCCAAATCGGTTAGAGCTCTATCTATAGTAGAATCTGATAAATAGATTTTTCAGGGTAAAATCTTTAGTGAAAACTATAAGACGGCAAAATTTTTGCAAAAATTATATCTTCAGAAACGCACAACATTAATTTTATAAGCAATTTTTTTTCCTCAAGTTGTTACTTAGTCATTTCCTAAGATGACTTGTGTTAGTAAATATAATTTTAATACTCGTTTTATATACAGCGTGAACAAAACTTTCCATTTCTTGAACACATTGTACACATCGTTTCAGGAATTGTCATTGTTTCTCCATAGAGAATCAATTTATGAAAATAATAAATGTGACTGACAGTTTGTATGATTATTTCAACTTTAAAAATCAGTTAGTCATAGTGTCTTGAACACACTTTCCTTTTATAAAATTTGACTGCAATGCAAGAGTTTTTAGAGTTATTGTGTTCAAACAGAGGTGCCAACACACAGATGCCTATACACAGATAGACTTTTCTAAAGCAAAATTACAGTATAGGGTTCCATGTCATGTATCCCACCAACATTTCAAATAAGGAAATATTGCCTATTTCCAGTATAAGTAATTATTTGTGTATTAATCTATATTCCAGTATAAGTAATCAAATATGCCGATGTGGTGGCCGAGCGGTCAAAGAGGCAGGCGTTTCCTCGTGATGGCTCAGCTGCCAGATTGCGGGTTCGAGTCCCGCCTGCGGGCATGGATGTTGTAATGTCTTATGAGGGGCAGAAGTCAGACTTCTACCTTCGGGTGCCCCGGGTCATTAGCCTGAACAGAAGCAGTGCACTCATTCTTCCTTAATTGTAATGTTAGGGACACGACAACAACAACAACAACAGTAATTAAATATGACTAATGTTTTTATGAAAAAATAACTCTGGAATTTTTATAAAAAATTATTAATCAATAAGTACTTTCCCCCAATATTTACAATATTAATAGAAATATAAATGAATATCTTCATTATAATCATATAGAAAAACTCATTACTAACGCATAGTCAAAAGGAATTAAATAACTTTTTTTCTGAGACGTAGCCGTTGAGAAAAATTTACATAAAACATTCTTTATTGGTTTAAATGTGTTATTATTATTTAATTATATTTGCATTGAAATGTGTGCAACAATCATATACATAAGTTTCACTCTGTTTATCGTCATGGCCTATCAGCTTTAGCGATTGTGTGTTTAAAGGACAGATTTTTGTGATCCCCCAGGTGGTCGCAATGTACAGGTTTCACTGTGTTAAAATGCCTAGAATAAAAATTGGCAATAGAAAATATTAAATTTATTTAATTTAATTTAGACAATCATTAAACAAATAATCTGAAATTTCTCTTTTTTCATTTTGTATTTTTATTGGAGGTTATTAATTATCATCTTCATAATAAATGCTCCCCTGTGATCATGGTTTGGTAGGAGAGATGAACAAATAATGTTAAATTCATCGAAACACAGTAGTCACATTTTTTATCCGATAGCTTTTTACTTACATAAAATGCGCAATCTTGGGGAAGTTATCGAGTAATTACATCAGAAATAAAATGAAAACTTGCATAATTAAGTCTCGAGGTCATTATATAATGAGTACTTGTTTACCCTTTTCATATTTCTTCTGTGTCCACATCTGACACATATTTTGCGTGTCAAAGCCACTTGATATTAACAGCTGGTATACATATAATTAAGGGGGCATTCATTAGAAAGATTCCGAAGCATATAAAAATGGATAGCTCCCCTAAAGAATGTACATTAAGTTCTAGTATCAAGACTGTACTTGTAAGTATTTATCCTATTCTTTTAATCAGAGTTGAACAAAAACGATAAAAGTAAAAGCGTTCCTTGTTACAATTACATTTCACAGAAAATCGAAAATAGTTACTTATAAAAACTTCAGTAACTGTAATTTTACTGGTAATTATAGAGAGCAAAATGTACTTGTTCTTTTTCTCAATAATTCTCAATAACCTTATTTTCTAAATACTTGATATTTAAATTCACCAATGTTCATCCCTGTATTTTCGTATGTAACTTCATTTAAATTATTTTTAATTATCATAAATGTTTAAAAATATTAAGCGACCATTATTTTGCCTTTGTCCTATCTTGTTGGCTTATATCTTATCAAAACATCGAAGATGAAAAGCCAAACGAAAAGGTTGCTTTTCCAATTTTTAAATTAAAATTTTGCTTTCATAGAAAAATCGTTATGCTATCTTGATTATATAAAATCATTTTCTGCTGGAGTTCCTGCTGGATTTTTCGTTCTGGGTTTAAAATTCTTTGGCACTGGTCATTATGGTAAACACTTTAATGCCAATTATCGTTGGACTATAGTAGATGTTAATTATCTTTGAAGTATTTTGTATGAAGTTCTCAATTTAAGTTTCTTGAAATAGTGCATCATAAACTTATTTAGATTCCACTAAAGGATACATTTCCCCTTTTGTAAAGCAAGTCAAGAAACAAATATTATGTACATTTAACTTGTCGGTAAACTATATTTTGAAAAATTGTAACTTTTATTTCAAACTGATCCTATTCAATGACAAGGATTCGCTTAAATGAATTGTGATATTCGCTTAAATGAATTTTTATATTCACTTAACTAAATTTGGGGGAATTTTCAAACTAGCCTTGAAAACGACATGAATTTTGTTACAGATAAGTTAAATTTTGTCAAAAGTATTTGCAGTTGGTATTGATATTTCATTTCACCGAAAGTCGCCAAATAATTCTAAAACTAAAATATACACATATTTAATCATTTTATATCATAGTTATTTTAGTATAATTTTCTTTATGGAACTTTAAAATGTGATTTTCATGTTAATACATTTTTTTTCCTTCTAAATTTTATGTACATCTTATAAACTTGGTGTGCAATGTTAGATTCCTTAAAACATGCTGAGCACAAATGTATAAGATAGTAATACGGTACGCTTTTCCATGTTAAACGTTCCAAAAATTAATTAAAAAACAATATGTTGTAATATTTTTAAGAAACAAAAAAGGAAATATCTTAGGTGATTTATTACAAACAGAAACATGGAAAAATTATTTCTCATTCAAAATTAATTAATTATAAATTTATTTTCAGAAGCAATTTATTGTTTCGGATTAAAATATGAGAAATTAATCATTTATGACACAATTTAAACTATCGATTTCCTCAGTTGATTAATGCGATAGTGTTAGTAATCACGATAAGTAAGAATTTGTATACTACTGACAAATAAAATCTCAACTTTTGTTAGATTAAGCCGATAGCTTGAGCTCAAATCAATAGTTTCCTATACTTAATATTAAAACAAAAATCAAGGTTTCAGATGCCAATATACAGAGTTTTCGAAATGGATTTTCGAAATGAATTTGTCACGAAATGCATCAAGTCAAAGTACGCATAATGACAGAATTGAGTAAAATTGCTGCTCACAGTATCAAAATTGCATTTAAGTTGGACTTGTCATGAGTATAGAAAAATATCTCTCAAATGTATAATCATACTTTTTGCCAAGGAGCTCCTAAAAAAGCATTATACACATCAAAATAACTTAGGCATGAAAGATACCAAGTGCACACCTTAAATCAATCCATAGAACAATGACTATCCTCCATCGAAAAAAAAAGTGATTCCTGAACGAATTGAAAGTTAGGAACAGGGAACTTGGCAACAAAGTGAGATATAAAAATGCCAACTGCAAAGTTGTAGAACATTATTTAATTAATAAGAATTGGCATCGCACAAATCGTGTACATGGAAGGCACAAATTTTGGTACGATTAATTTGGCGACGCCTTTAATATGGTGCCAAAAGGACGAAAATGTCTCCAAACTGGCAAAAATGACTTCACATCGATGAATTAATAAATAATTTATTTTTTATATAAGGGAATATATTGCTTACTAGATGTTAGTAATATTTCCAATTGTCAAGTTGCATTTGCGAGAAATATAAAAGTTAATTTGTTGCATCAAAATAATTGTACATGTTGTCATACAGGAAAGAACCAAGCGTCAGTGTACTTTTTCAACGTTAAAAACATTGTGCAGTGGATATTTTCCATCATTGAAAGAAATAAAGTATTTGTATTATGTAGGGAAAGTCAAGTACGGAACCATATCATATATTTTAATTCTCCTCTAGAAGCAGGGGTCATTTTATGGTTTGTCATGTAAGGTCACTTTGAAATGAATTCTGAATGATAATCTTTACGTCTGAACTGAATTATAATCTTTACGTCTGAACTCATGGGCGTTTCCGTACAGGTCCATGAGTTATTGTAGATTCAAGATATTGTAGTGCTCAAGGAATTTCGTCAGAAATCGGTATTTTCGATGACTCTGCTAAATATATTTGATAGATGTAAAATAGATGAAAGGCATATATACTGTTTTACTTTACATTTACTATCCACAATTTCCAGGTAACTGAACAATATGTCTGCATTATCGTTTATCGTTGGTCTTTTCTTGGTAGCCTCCCCTGGACTATCATTTCCAGAAAAAGACATCCCAAGTAAGTAGAAAATTTTTTGCACTTTTTAAATCTTTTAATCGATTTAAATTATATGAATTGGTTGCAATACAAAGGCAAATCTCATAAAGAGATGTATAAAATAAAAGTGTAATCATCTGTTTTCATTAGAGAATTGCAAATGCACTTAATATTTGTAGTCTATTATTAAGAGGAGTGACACATATTAATTGCCTGAGTCGGACGGCCTTGGGCTTTCACATACTAATTGCCATAGCCAACGGCCCTACCGTGCTGAAAACACCGGTTCTCGTTAGATCACCGAAGTCAAGCAGCATCGGGCGCGGTTATTACTTGGGTGGGTGAACACATGGGAACTCCTCGTGCTGTCGGCACATTTCGGGCGCGGTAGCCCGGTGGCTTGCGTGCTGGATTTGAACGCTGCCACAACTGCAGCCGTGTTCATGCGGAGTACGATCGCGTTAAACATGTGGGTTTGTAAGTCCTTCCGAGAGGTTGGTGGTAGGGGAAGGAGGGTACGGGTCCCTGTGGATGCCTCCCCCACTGAGTTCCGGTTTAAATTGGGTGGCACTTCCCGGCCGTCCAAACGGTTACCTTACACCTTTCTGGTAGGTCGGACAGTCTGGGTCTCAACAACAACATACTAATTGCCTTTTTCTGAGGAAATGTTTTGAGTTACAAATTAGTTGAGAGGAAGACAGTTAAAAGTTTTGGTTTGATTAAAATATTTTCTAAAATTTAACGAGAGATATAGCGTGAAATTATAAATAACATATTTTTATGCAATAGAATATATTGCTTACCATATGTTAGCAATAAATCCCATTGCCAAGTTATGTTTGTGCGAAAAATAAGTTAATTTGGTACGTCAAAATAATTTTACACGTTATTAAAACTCTAGTTATAACCCGGAATTGTAGTATGCTACAAAAGGGAGTACTAAATAGCTTATGAAAGTCTCATTTATTGTATAACCGTAAACATATTTCTAACGTCTTATTACTTTTTTCAATTAATTTCAAAATTTCCAATCAATTTAGAATTTTACATTTAAATTACAAATTTATAACAAATTTGCAAATTGTACGTGCAATACCATGACGTATGAAATAATGAAGTGTTATATCTGTTGATAAAAATATGACTGAATCAGGTAGATTAAATTTTTTTGAAACCGTTGAAACGTTGCTGTGAAGCTTCTAAATTGTTATGTAGATTGCTTCTAAATTGCTAAGGCATTCAACCGCAATTTATCAGTTGTCGCGATTTCAATTGCAATTTAGCATCGGTGTGTGCATGTTCGAGAGTAATTAGAGCAAATTTTGTTTAGATGATGATACTTGGGTTTTTATGGGACTTAAAAAATATCGATTATTCGTTTTTATTTTGTCCTAAAATGTATTTTGGACTTACTAGTATGTCGTGTATTTTGAAAGTATGAAAGTATATTTGAAAGTATGTTATGTATGTTGTGTATTTGTGAATTTCTATAATATATTGCTATAATATTTCCAAATTTAAAAATAGTTTGACAGTAATATAGCATACACCACTTTAGCATGTGTTCATAGTGCATAAAATTTTACTTTTGTGATATGTACATTTCTGTTTCAGTTTTCACTGCTAATCAAATGGTGTTACGAACACTGGACTTTAAATGTGAATAAATATGTACATAATTGTGAAAGTACTAACATTGAACACAAATTGTTGTTATGTACATCAGTTATCAAAAATAATATGAATTTAATAATATTTTATATCAGTATTTGATTTTTAAAAGCTTTTAATTGATTTATCACTGTTTGCTTTTTTTAAATGTTGAAACTTTAACATTGTAAGTTCATCGTTGTTGTAATAAATTAAGTAGAAGTTATTAAAGCTGAAAATGAACATAATTCTTACATTTTTACATACACACACACACACACACACACACACACACACATATATATATATATATATATATATATGCTCATGTCCAAAAGTTAAGCATAGTTGCTGTTTATGTGAAAATTCCAGGAAATCTACATAGAAATGGAAAAAAAACGCGGTATGCGGGTGTAATAGGGTTATAAAAGAAGAAAACAATGCAAAACAAGGACAATAATGACTTTTATTATCTAAAGAAGAGGGTTGACAGAAAAAGTGTCACAATACGAGTGTCAAGTTCAGTGAAACTGAATGATTAAAACAATGTGATGCTGCAGTTTAATATGGTGTGTGGGAACTTCGGATAGCCATGCATGATGTACAATGATTTCCCATATTTTCGATGATGGTTTGGATGAGTTGTGGGCTCAAAAAGTTTCAAGCCTCACAGAGCGCAGTTTTCAATCCCGGAACGGAGCTTGGTGGGTCGCGGAGGGCTTCAATATGTCTCCCGAGCATATCCCATAAATGTGGATTCAGATCAGGAGAGTTGGCAGGCCACAGCATGTGCTGGATATCTTCAGTTTGAAGGAAGTCGTCGACAAAGATCGCAAGGTGAGGAGGTGCGTTATAATCCATGAATATGAAATCGGGATCAACAGCACCTGGAAATAATTAAACGGTAGGCTCAAGAACTTCGTCTCTGCATCTTTGACCGGTAACCGACCCAGTGTCAAAGATGTGGAGGTCTGTGCGGCGTTCCATCAAGATGTTTGCGCAGACCATAACTCCCCCAAAACGGAAAACGATCTCTTTCCGTGATGTTTCCCGGGCGAAAACGCGTTCCACGTCCTCTGTAGATCATGCTCCGCCGAGAATCAGTTTGCAAGCTAAACCTGGACTTGTAACTGAACATGACATTGTCCCGCTGTTGTCCACTCCACTGAAGATGTTTCAAACTCCACTATAAACGAGCGCATTTCTATGCAGACGTCAGGGGGAGGCAAACTGTTGGTCGTTCGGCATAGATACCAACATGTATGAGTCTCTTGCAAACAGTTTGTCTCGAAACAGTGACTCATATGGCGGCGGCTGTCAGGGCTGAACACAGTTGTCTGGCAGAACGGTTCCTCTGACGTCGCGTAGACGTCGCGTCAGCGTCACCAAGTACCGGTCTTGCCGATCTGTTGTTACCCTTGATTGATCTGGTTCTGGGAGTCGGGTAAAATCTCTGGCTTGGAACCTCTGACACAGTCTGGAGATCACACATTGAGGCAAATTCAGAATTTGAGACGCTTCGGTTTGGGATCGACCAGATTCTAGTATTCCAATATTTCGTCCCTTTAAAAGCATGTCCAGTTGGCATCTTTCTGACATCTTTCGTCCTTTGTGATTGTTAACAACGCTCCGTACCACAGCAATTGCAAAAGTCTGCCTCAATCGGCCATGCCGCTTCGGGGACGTTTTATACTCGTTCCAACGTGCGCCGGTGATTTGCATACGTCAACGTCGACTGAACTGTTTTGCATAATGCACAATGCATGCATGTTTTGCATATGCACAATGATTTACCTTTGTTCCACGATTCTCCACAACTGATTGTGAACCATTGCATCCATATTAACTCTGAATATATATATATATATATACATATATATATATATATATATATATATATATATATATAAATATATATATATATATATATATATAAATATATATATATGTGTGTGTGTGTGTGTGTGTGTGTGTATTTTCTCCCAAATAATATAATTTGTCTGATAATTTGTTTTTTTCTAAAGTAACAGACGTTTTAAATTTCAATGCCTAAAAATTGTAGATAATTAACATATCAACAATATACTTTTTTGGGAAAATTTTATGAATAATAAAAAAAAAGACGAAAGACTTAAAATCTCCTAAAATTACATGAAATATAAATTTATAGAAATTTTATTTCTTGTATAATTTTTTTATCAGAATCACTTTTAAATATTCCTTACTATGATATGTATAAAAGATTATTCCGAATTCATTAATAAAATAAAAACTTTTCAAAAGGATACCAAAGTCCTCTTAAATAAATATACAGATTTCTAGAGATTTCTTCTTTTTGTGCTCTGAATTTCTATTGTTACGTAAGAAGTGAGTTTATGATTAATTTCGAGATATAATCAACCATAAAAAGTAATATTCTCGATGAAACTCGACACAAATCGACGAACTTAAATAAAAGTGATTGATTTGATAAAGATTGATCAAAGTTATGAAACTCTAACTTTGATCAATAGCTACTGTACAATAAAAATAAGAAACATACAGAACGATAAAACGCTCTGAGATAAGTATAAAATATAAAGTTTTATTGATTTTATATATTTGTTACAACATGTAAATAATCTGCATATATTACAGTTTCCTTTGTTGGATTTAAATTATTCCTTGGTTTCAGATGTCGGTCCCGAAGTCTTGGACACGCTGTTGGCAACCAAACAGTATGAATTGTTCAGCAAGCGTAAGTCATTAATCATCAATACTTATATTTTACAACTGTTTTATAACTTATGTAATTTTAATGAGGTGCAATGAACAAAATTTGAGCACTTAAATTCTGTTTTGAAATGATTAGAGGTTCTTTATTTGATCATAAGTTTCAAACATGCATAATTTTATCAAATGTTATACACTGAATTAATATACAAAATTGATATTTAAAAATACATATTTAAAAAATATCGATATTTAAAAATTAAAAAAATAAAGCATTGTATATAATATCACAACTATTTTTTTTAATTACTTTAGCGACTATACCATTTTACTCTTATTTAAAAATCCGCAAGAATATTCACAATTTCGCTAAGTATACACGAACAACTTTTAATAATAATCCACATCGTTCGTTCACAGTGAAATTATTTTCAACGAATTTTCAATATTTACGAGTATCAACATTTTGTGAAAATTTAAAAAGATAAGACTGCCATGTGGTGATAGCAGCTTTTAAGCATCGACATTTGCGCCAATTTAATGCATTATTAAAACTTGGTGGTTACAAATGCGCAACTAGTTTTGTATATACATGCAGTTTAGAAAAATCGTTTACAAACAATTTATATTTATTTCAGATGGCAGTCATTTTGTACTTTCTGAAATAGCTAGATGTCGTTTGGACAGTGAAATCTATATTTTGAATAGATATCAAATCGGATGTTTTTATAAAAAGTCAACTCAGGGGGCCCATATAAATTAAAGAATAGTCTCGAACATCCATTAATTAATAACATTCATTATAATGCCACCCTTTAATGAAACTTAATTACTATATGACGCCCTCTGAAATGGAATAAGTTTTCGACCCTTTAGCAAAGCGCAATAACTATCCGACATCTAACAAAATGTTATTGGTATACTATCCCCTTAACACAGGCCAAAATCGATCTTAATTACTCAATGACTAGTTAAAAATGTCTTGATTAGTATAAGAATTCCTAAAGAAAGCATAATTACTATATACAAATCACTGAAAAACATAATTACTATATGAACATTTATTAACAAAAATACTATTTGGTTGTAATTAATACAACCTCTTAACAAAATGTAAAAACATAATTATTATACTATCGTCTAGCTCATGAGAGTAAAAGATAAATTCTACAGGCAGAAGTACCGTAGAATTTCGTCGATACGCCCTTTAAAGTGTAACGGGAAAATAGCATAAAATGCAGAGGGGGGGGGGGGGGGCGCTTACTGGGAATTGTCTGGTGAAAACTACACGTAGAATTCCACCGAGTCGCCCCTTCAAATTCGAAGAAAAAATAAGAGAATGTAAGGGGGGGGGGGTGAGACTTACTCAGAATTTTAAGTTAAAAGAAACAAAGCATATTTTTATCAATAAAATGTTTTATTTGATGATGAAATACTTAATTATTTTTTCGAAATTTTTACCGATGTTTAAAGGAGAGTGAGCCGTTTAACAGGTTTTATTTATAATTTCAAATTGAAGAGAAAAGTCAGGGTGGAGGTCGGTTTCACGCAGGGGTTGGATCATGAATTTTCTTCGGTAGTATATCGTTCAGGAAATTTGTCATGAAATACTCTCCTTTATTGTAATGGAAGTGTAGCAAAACTTGAAATCTGTATCATGTAAACTGTCATTTATATTAAATTCATTCCATGCTGCAACGAGTTGATATTTTTTATTTTATTTCAGTTGTTAAGATCGACAACGTCAATCTGGTCATACCAAGCGAAAGTAAGAATTTTAAAAAATTTAGAATAAAACAAACTAATGTGAATGTTAAAGAAAGTTTTGTGTATATCTGTGAATTTCTTATAAGAGTAATGTTGAAAATGATCTTAATTCTTCTGCTGAGGATAATATTGAAAGTAATCATTAGTATTCTTATAATATTGAAAGTTATTAGTATTCCTATAAGAATAATATTTAAGGCTCCTCTATATGCGAGCTGACTCATCAAGCATATTGAAGCCCACCATAGCTGGATGCGCAATCCATTAACATTAGCTCCATTCGTATTATCACTTTAGGAAGTATAATTGAAATAATTATGGGTGGTTGTTCTGCACCGAATTACTCTAATCATTCTAGAAAGGGGTTTAGGCTATTTCGGTCTCCTAGAAACGAAGGAAAAAGAAAACAATGGCTAATAAATAATTGGATACCCGGTACTGGAGCACACTCGTACGAGCTAAGTTCTATAGCATTCTAATTGAAACTTCCTTTTTTATATAAAGTATTTATTTTAAACACTTAGTTTATAATTTCTGTAACTATAGTATGGAATCCTATGGGCTTCAATATGCTTGATAAGTCAGCCTGTAGTAAAGGAGCTCTAATAATATTGAAAGGAATCATTAGTATTCTAAAATGGTATTGAATGTTATCATTAGCATTCTTATAAGAATAGTATTGAAGGTAATTAGTATTCTTATAATATAAAAAATATTGAAAAGTTATCATTAGTATTCTTGTAAGATGCGAATCTTTGTCGCCACTTTTTATTATAAAATTATTTATATTGTTTAAATCTGAAAGCGTTTTGAAATTTTATGGTGATTGAGTTAATATTATAACTAGAATTAATAGTTTGCTTTTTGCAGAGGAAAGATCGGTGAGTCCCATGTTCAATGAAGGTATGCATGAGTTCTATGAGTATTTAATAAGATTTTATGTGTAAAAAATATTATGTGTTAAAATTATAATTTTTAGAGTCATTTATTATCATAAAAGTATCACAAAATTTGTACGTTTATATTCATACTTTTATAATTTATTCCGAAATTAATAATGATCTAACGTTTATCTGAAGATAAGAAATAGCACGTTTTTATATTGTTTTGAGGCACAATGTGAAGAAATAATCACTTAACTATTTTGTAAGGAAATGCGAAATAAACTGAAAAACCATTTTATCATAAAAATATAATAACTTCATATATTTGTAAATAGGACAATAATACACAATTTGCTCTCCAAGACATTTCAAAGCTTTAAATAGATAGTTTTCGTTTCATAGAAGGCATTCTAAATTTATTTCATATGGCGCCAAACTGACGTAGCCTTACATGCAAACTATATACATTGTGATACAGCTTGAATACATTATGGAAGTTATAGGAGGCTTTTTACCCAATTTTATTCGTTCATACACACATTTAGCAAAATTGCGCATTTATAAATGGCAGATTAAACTATTGATCGCCGAACTTGTCAAGAATATTTTAAACAACACTATGAAGGACAATGCGAAAACCAGATATGATGGGAATCGTAGAATAGAAGCTTTTATGGTAAAACATCTTATTTTAACCGTCTTAATCATAATTTTACCCCCTGCACTAAAGAAAAGTACTTATGAGAAAATTATTTATAAGATATATACAAAAATACTCAAATAGTTTTATAGAATTCTGTGCTATGCCGTAAATAAGTAAAATGTATTTACAAAACAATATTATTTTTTAAATCGCCCGTAATATTTTTAATCTTAAAATAATTACTGTATTAATCCTTTAAAAAAGAGTTTTCAAATCTGGGAATTGGTTGCCAGAAAAATAAATTCGACAAAGAATGCCAAACGAATTCAAGTTTTGAATAGGCATTGATTTTGAAAATAATAACGAAATGTTTTATTGAACTATAGTTAGAATTTGAAATACAGTTTTTGAAATTGATTGCTTTAAACGAACGCCATGCAAAATATATTAAATTTTAACAATTTATAATGTTAAACACATTGGACTATATTCCCTATCGGACTATTGCAGTTTTTCTATACCTCTCTCTTGTCAAATTAGGCTTGACGTAAGTATATGCTTATGACTAGAAATGTGCATTCAAGGCCAAATTGTATGTCTTGCCTCCTGTTATTATATCAATTGAATGGTCTTCGAATATGTCAGACGATTTTGATGTAGATGAAAGTCGTCTGCATAGTGTGTATACTTATTCACAAAACTTATCGATAACAGACGTCTCCAAACACTTGGAACCGTGCCGTCACGATAGCAACCTCCATCCATCGATATTTAGTTCTCATCTGAACTGTATATAGCAGTTACTGAAGTGGCAACAAAAAATTATTTATGAGCCACAACTACTGTGCTGCAAACCTTAGTAGTAATTAATTGAAAATTTATTTTACCACATTATTGGCACTAGTCCAAATGACATTGAACTGCAACGAAGGCACGGGGATGAATAGTCGCACACCAACAAAGGTTTACAATTATTGAAATTTTCATTCACTGCAGCAATCAGCGAGAATAGTCTGGCTTCGCTTTTCTTAACGATTATTCCATGGAGTTAGAGAGAAAGACATAACACTTCTATGGCTGAAAAGTATAGAAGTACCATAATGCTTTGAGTATTATATCAATATTGAGTATTACTTAACATGGAGTTAGAGAGAAATAGATAACACTTCTATGGCTGAAAAGTATAGAAGTACCATAATGCTTTGAGTATTATATCAATATTGAGTATTACTCAACATGGAGTTAGAGAGAAAGATATAACACTTCTATGGCTGAAAAGTATAGAAGTACCATAATGCTTTGAGGATTATATCAAGGTGTTATTAGAGTTATGAACGTCCTATCTGTTCCCATTTGACACAAAAGGAGGGCGTAGTGTTTAGTACATGTATTTTTGATTATTTTAGATCCAAGTTTCTTAATTATGCGTAGAAGTAATAAGCATTTTTTCTAGTTGTAAAACGGGATACAGAATATAGGGAGACAAAAATAAATTGAAAAAAGATACACAAAATTAAAAATAAATTTAAATATGTAGGAATATTTTTTGCCATTCAAGTTTTTATTTGCATTGCATTGATATTTTTCTTTGCAAAACTAATAGTTTAAATAAATTTATGTATGCCAAATATAATTTAATACGATTCTTTCGCCATAGAAATACATACAATGCAGTGGAACTTATCTACAGTAACGTAAATTCTACTGATCTGGCAATAATGCTTCGGTACCCATAGCAGAGAATTAAAGAAATTAGGAACACGACCTTGTCAACAAAGTGAGAAAAAAATTGTCACTTACAAATTGTAGACTAATTTGAAGACTGGAGTTTCACAAGTTTTATATTGAAATTAAAGTTTCCATCATTCCAGGTTGTCACAGAATAATAAACATTTAAACGAATTTGAAATAATTTTGTAATATGAGATTAAGTAATTTACAACAATACTGCATTCATATAATCTTAGTAATAAATGATTTTCATACACATTTAGATTTTATTATGGTAAATATTGGATTCCTAATATATTGGTCTAGTCAAAATCAAATTTAGTACAGCTAACAAGACACTACAGATAAGCACAACAGACAGAAAAAGTTAGTATAAACACAAAACATAAACAAACTGCCATAAGGCGGCCTTGGGACTGACTAGAATGTCCATTCTGATCGATAATCTAAACGCTTTAAGTAAGACTTTCTTCATAATGTAGTGCGTTAACAAGATAACTTACTAGACTTTTATTTTATGTTTCAGAGCTGGAATTTGGCGACATGATATTGCCTAATTCAGAGACGGAAGAGGTCAGTAATATTTTTTAAATTAACATTCCATGAAAGGAAAAATGTTTTTCTCATATATGAAGCAATATGCGTTGATTAAAATCTTAAAATTATATCCTTTCTAAAATATTAAATATCCATATTAAAAAATAAACACATTTTAAACTTATTTGGAATAAAAAATAAGAAATAATATTATTTTAAATAAATTATAAATATTTATTAACACTAATGACTATCAACTGGACAATGTAAAAATGGAATAAAAAAATTAATATTATGAATAATGCATACTTAAAAATTGTGTAGGTTTAAAAAAAAATGGTTGTTTAGAAAGTAAATCTGTTTTAAATACGAAAATGGAAGTTTTACTAGAAATTACCTTTCTTGGAAAAACAAAAATACTTTGACTTTGGGACAGTTTTGAAAAGCTAAGTTTTCAGGCTCATTCAATCGCATATGTATTCTAAGACTCGCAATACAGAAAATCTGATATTGGCAGTTATATTTTGATATGCATTCATTTAAGTTTCATCGAACAAAATAACGCATAAAATGACCATTAAGTTATAAAAATTAGATATTATGACCATCTTGCTTGTACTTCTGCATCCCAAACTCCATAATGTGGGTCAACTTAATAGTTGGAAAGTCACCTCATTTCGAAATATATGTTATGTGATAAAGTGCGATCTTTTTGTTGGATTGAGCAAATCTGCCAACAATCCGCTAAGCATAAGGATAAATTGACCTTTGATAAGCACATGCTTTGCACACAACCGGGATTTGTCTGATGATCTACGCTTGTAAGTGAACTCTAATAACTGCTATCCTTGAACAATCCACAACTGCAGCTGTTTTTCTAATGCTTACATCACTGCTTCGAGCACAAATGTTAAGTCCACTTTAAACATATGTCTTATCGCGTTTCATACCCATTATTTCTTTTGCAACGTACTTAATTAGTCCTTGCAGCTTTCAAAATTTTATGTTTCTATTATCAATTCAATTAATATAATGTACCTGCTGTAGTAACTGCTGGATTTCTACATTGCATAAATTGTTTTGGTAATCTCAATAATTACGGCACCAGTGTGTATATAATACAGAATATGTAAACCTGAAGGAGAGACAAAATGAAACGATTTAAAATTCAGTGAAGTGATCTTAGATTTTCCCAAGTATGATATTCTTAAACTATACCTTAAATGTTAAATTTTATTTTAAAATGTAAATAATTTTACATTTTGAGTTTTGATTTTATCGCTAAATAACTGTTAACATAAATACTATAAAACATTCCCCCAAATCGCTGAATTGAGCAAACTGAAATTTTAAGCTTGATTAGTCCAGCAAATAGTTTATTAAAGGCATCATACGATTTCGGAGATAAAAAAATACCTCCTTCTTCAGAATAAAATGGCAAATTTGCTACTTCAGCCAAAGCAAGAACTAGAAAATTACAAAAACTAGACAAGACCAGAAAATTACATACATGACCCATGGAAAACGATACTGTGCTAAACAGAATACTAAGAGTGAAAAAAAAACCCTCAAGGATTCACTTTTATTGCCAATCCAAACTAAAATATGATTACAGCCGAGCTAAAGTAAATAGACACCATAGAAACTGTCGGAAGTAAACAATGAACTATCCTTTAACCTCCAAAGTTTCATTTTGGTGTCAAAATGGCGCTAGATACACTGGCTGATGTAGCTGCTAGGTAAAATTCTTAACTATTAAAGCATAGGACATAACCCTGCAATACGAAAATAGCGCAGAAAGATATAGAAGATGATAACAGATAGTTTTTAAAATGACTTTGAAAATAAAATTAGTATCAAAACCAAGTTATGATTTCAATTAAATATAAATTCATGACACTGAGTAAATACGAATACGAATTTAATATGTAAATGACTGAAAAAATAAGCGAAGGAGAAATTTTAATTAAAGTGAATTTTAATTGTGCGATTGCTAACTTGTTGTTTTGGGGATCTAAATTCAATGAAATGTATACTTTATTCTACAAAAAATTAAAAGTTGTATGACATCAAAATATTTCAAGTTCTTATTAAAACAATTCTACAAAATGCTCAATTTTTAAAGCTCGTTTAATAGTTATGTGCATTTTCAAATCAATACTATTTTTATTTTAGAAACTATGACGTTACGAGTGTCACGCTGACATTTTTGAGACAGGGGCAGAAGATATGCTCTAGGAAAAAAAATATTGATCAGATATTTAAATTTGAAATCTTTCATGTCCGCAGACGATAATTTGTGGCAACAATTACAATTTAGCTATCGAGGAATAAATTTTGAAAGAAAAGAAAATAGAGTTGACGCGAGAGCATTATGCAGTTATGATTTTCTATGATTTTAAAGTAGGGCTAAATCAAGAAGAATGTTTTCAACGTCTACAATTAGCATATGGAAATGATGTTCCATCTCGTGCCACTGCATTCAGATGGTTTACAGAGTTTAGAAGAGATCAAAATTCTCTCCTGGATGAAGAACACACAGGAAGATCTTCGTCAACTGTAGTCCTAGAAAATGTGTAGGCCTTTCGAAATATGTTAATCAATGCCAATCGCTGTACCTACCAAATGGTACAGAAGGAATTAACATTGGATCCGTTGCTACATAAAATTATTCGTAAAGAACTGCATATGAAAACATTAGTTTGTCGTTGGGTCCCCCATAATTTAAAAGGACACCCAAAAGCGGAGCTAGTCAGAATCCGTAAAGAAACAATAAAATTACTTAATGATGGTGGACACCGAATTATTTCTAAAATAATAGCTGGTCATGAAACGTACACACCGTTTTTTAACGTTCCACCACGTCAAGAAAGTAAAGTCTGGGTCTTTGAAGATGACCCCATTCCAGCAATTGTGAAAAAATAACGAGCAATGAAAAAAGTAATGTATGCCGTGTTCTTCAAAAGTACAGGTCTGGTCAAAGCCATAAACTTAGAGGGACAGAAGATAGTTACAGCTAACTCGTACACTAAGTGACTTCTAGAAATTCCTCAGGAAGTCAATGTTAGGGGACTCATGCTTCACCATGACAATGCATCTTTTCATTCAGCAAGAATGACAGTCGATTTTCTTGAACAAAAAACATCAAAATGATAGAACATCAACCCTAGTCTCCTAATCTTGGTATGTGTGACTTTTGGCTACTTTTTAATCTAAAAAATATTATATGGACGCTGTTTTCATTCCGAAGATGAGGTTGATGAGGCTATAAAAGCGCATTTTTCATCGATTCCAAGAAATGGATGTCTTGAAGCATTTAATCTTTGGAAAATTCGCCTACAAAAGTGCAGTGATGTTGGAAGGGAGTACTTTGAACGCTCTTAAGAGTTGATAAGTTTAACTTGTACCACATAGCCGTATCTTAAAAATTTCAGTGTGACCCTCGTATAAACATAATTTTAGTTTAATGTGTGTGTTAATGTGAAAACTAAGAACCTTAAACAGAAAAATTTCACAAAATTTAGAAAAGTTATTTCACGGTAAGATTATAGCCGTTTTTTGGAGTCAAACGTTCCAAAAAATGGCAAAATCTAGCAAAAATAATGGCTAACTTGGTAACGCAGCATGTCACCCCTTAGTATGTATTTTAATTTTAGAGGTTCTTGAAATTTAATTAATTGTTCAACTTATTTTATCAATCACAGGCTCGTCAAGGAATTAGATTCACTCGTTATCCATCAAGCAAATGGCTGAATCGAAATGTACCATACGCGATCTCAAACGAGTTCAGTAAGTGAAATTTTTCTTTTTGTTACTTTTAAAATATAAAATGTTACGTCAAATAATTTCAAATATTGTACTAGCTGTGAGACTTTTTTGGTATTTGTAATTCAGGCTATACAACAGCCAAAACAAGATGAACAAAGAACTCAGACGAGTGGTACTATGGTTGACAATTTTGCTCGGAGAGGTTTACGACCTATAAATACATAACACCATCAACTGGAAATATCACGATGGCAACATTGGGCGTAACCGATGCTTTCGGGAAATACTAGTACAAACTCCATAACCTCCATCGAAAGAGGGGGTTGCAATCAAAAAGCTAGAATTACTAGAAGTAGCGTTTCCTTTCTTTAGCCATCTCAAAAGCACGGCCAGTATGTCCCCCTTCGCTTCTATAAATGAGCGCCAGATTTGGCACGATTGCGTCAGAATGGCGCTTTATAGCAGTTCCAGAAAATTGTAAAAGTGTGCCATTGTGGTAGTTTGTTCATTCTTATACACAACTTTTTTTTTAAGAATCTTATCTACGTATTTTTTAATCTCGAAAATATACAGGTACAAAATGCGTGGATTAAGATTCTGCAACACTTTCTTTTTTTACACATTTATTTTCAAATTTTGTTACGACTGTTTTAGCTTTCTTTTTTAAATTGACATTTCAAATTATTTTTAATTAATATTTCAGGGTTTTTTAACCCAAAACATAAATTATATCTATAGATAACATTTTGTTAATTTTGTTAACGAGATATAGGTAATATTTGAGCCAATCGTTACAGTAAACATACTTCTATTAATTGCTAAACATTTTCTATTTTAAATGTATATTACACCCAGTTCCTATGCAGTACATATATTAGTACTCGTGCCATCAAAAGTCAAAGAAATGACATTAACTCCTGCCTCATGTATTAGTTGTTATGAAGTCATTTTAGTTTTACAATACTTCTACTTTTAAAAAATGTAAGAAAGCATAGTATGCCACTAACACTGATCTGTTCTATGTAATGAGAAGCAGTACTGTACCTTTAATTATAAAAAAATAGGGATTCCTTTCAGTTATTTTACATAATGTATCCGTACATGAAATTTTATGACGATACATACGTGATCTCTAAATTATCTTACCCACATTTTATAGGCAAATACATATTCATATTACACACTAACTGAGTCAAACACATATACGCACACACACAAGTACATATACTTATATGCACACACATAGACAAACACATATACATATATGCACACACACAGATGTAATGGCGGGGTTTATGATGAAACGAAACGTGACCTCATAATTTAGAATTTAGCCACACCAGCACCAGCACCACTACAAAAACCATGATCGAAAAATGCCGCAAAAATAACCCACACAGGTCCACACACTCCTGTCGGGAGAAGTAAATCTCCGCGATGACCTACAGCCCAGAAGAACCTAAATAACCTGAAAACATTCAAAATCAAAACCTTACCTTTAAAAACTTTCTTCTTCACCAAAATCAAAAGGAATTTCAATACACAAATAAATACACAGAATTTTGAAGTTAAAATGAATTTTCATTTATTTAAGAAGTTAAATTCAATTTGTATATCAGATACAACAGCTGAATCTTTCAGCTCACCACTGGACACATGCGCAGATTTTAACAGAACGCCACTGGCTTTAAAGCCTCTATACTTCCACATAATGCAATACTAAGTGGCAAACAACAGATCATACAGATATCAAACATAGGTATGGCCACATTACGGGACGAGCACTCTGAGAGGTAAAATAAAGGATTTTTGAAAATTAATCAAACAGAAATTAAATTTTAGAATAAGCATTGAATTGAAGTTACAAAACTCAACAGATGGTTTCTCTCTCCGTTACGATCTCTCTCTCATGAAGTTATACATTAAAATTCGCTTACCCCGGTCATCAAGGCGTTGTAAGTAAGGTAGTAGTTCTCACATCAGCCACTCACCCACACGGCGATGAATCGGTGTTTCAGAATGAAAGGCCGGCACACACATTCAAAGATTTCTCTAGAATGGCCCAGCCTGGATGGATGGCATCATTAACTAGTACTACTCGGGTAGCGACGATTCGATTTACCTTCCCGGTATGAGCCTCGGGAGCATTCCACAAGCCCGCTCGATGTTTTGGTAGTAATCCCGGAATGAGCATCGGGTTCGCTCTACGTGCAGTTTCGACGTTATTTCATTCCCGGTATTAACCTCGGGATCGCACCAAAGATGGACGTTATAAAGGCAGCATTACTCAGCTCACGAATCCCCAGGAATCTGCCTGGAGGTCAGACTCCCGAGATTCGGAGTGAGCGTTGCTATCGTGAACTGCCTACCAAGTCGTAAGAGCAGAAGGGCAAAAGAGCGTAAGAGTAAGAGAGCGAGAAAAGGTGTGCACGGCTTTTTATACCTTTTCAGCCAACATTTCCACGGACCTGGACGAAAGCTTCCAGTCCGTCACCACCAATAGAAAACATTGATGATCTTTCCCGCCGAGAAAGGTTCTCACGGTCAAACGCCAGTATGTCTCGACAGGATGTCTGGAGAGCCACCTGCTATAAACAAGCGTTGCAATACTTCATTATCGTCTGCAGCATAAATGTATAGAAACTATGAAATTATTTACATTGGCACTTCCATTTTCGACTGCCAAAAAGACCTTGAACTCAACAGAAGAAATAACTCTCAAAGCGCTCGTACATTTTAAATAATATGTTAGAAATGATTTTAATTTTGGTTTAAGAATAATATATATTCCACGAGAACACATAAAACGACAAAAGGGGGTTTTCAAGGCAGAATTAAAATCTGTAACATAACTGTATATAAAGAAATATAATACATAAATTTATATATTTTACATAAAAGTAATTCGATTTGAATATCGACATTACACAGACAAGCACAAGCACATACATAAACGCACACACACAAACACGCATACATAAACGCACACACGTAAACACACATACATATATCCGCACAGTACATACATCTTGCGGAGAATATTTGAACTTTGTTCCTGAGGTCTTAAAACATACTTTTCCTATCCCTTTTTTAACACTTTACAACATAGTTGAAAAGTGTTTATGACTTTGTTCATTTAGATAGCAGGAAGTGCGATTTGTGCCTATATACATTGCTTAAGCTACGTTATGACTTGTTTGTTTAAGTAATCAGAGTAATTACGTTTTACCAACCAATTCATTTTATTTGCTTCCGTATATATTTCGATCAGCTTATTCTAAGGCTTACTAGTTAGGCAAATATTGATCCATATTAATTCTCATACTATTCTGTTTGTTTCTGCATTGTGTTTAATATTTGACAGCTCAGACACATATCACACGTTGTCAATAAAATCTTGTTTCGAACGTAGAAATCAATTGTGGACTCTGTTAATTTATTTCAGATGTTATTCTTTCAACGCCAGCATATATTGGACTTAAAACAGTTAGTTTGTACATTTGTAACCATGTTCGTGCTTGACCGACTGCAAAACGTTTCAATTATAAACATTTTTTACAGATGACGACGAAAAAGACATCATTATAAAATCAATAGGGAAATGGAACAGCCAGGTACGTTGTCTCAAGTTCAATTTAAGGAGAGGAGAGGAAGACTATGTTATGTTTTTCCCAGGGGAGGGGTAAGTTGACTTTTTTCCCTGTTTAGAGTAGTAATATACGGCACATCTTGTTGTCTCAAATTTTGCATCCTCGACAAACGAACGTTCACCGCACTTTTGTATACAAAATTAAGAACCAGCAGGAAGAAGGGTGATGTGGTAGAGGGTTGTTTTGGCCTAATTTTAAAATTTTTATCCGGACCTAAAATATTAAGATTTTATCCGACCCAAGCCAGAGAATCTTTTTAAATAATTCACCCGATCTCGACCCACCCCGAAAATATTCAAAGCTCGATCCGATTTTTTCAAATATATTGAAGCCTGGATAAAGTTACAACACTGCTGCCACGATATCACGATCATAATTTGCTATTCAAGGAATTAAACACAATTTATAATACATATTACATTCAACGATTCAAATAAGGAGTTGAAAGTAGCGAAGAGCAATATTTTATTTTGATTTCAGAATGCCTTAGAGTAAATAAGACTTTAATATATTTTCTGAAAATATTTTTTTCTGTTGACGATTCTAAGTTAATCATCTCCATACATAGCAAACTTTCATTACTTAATATGGAACAGGGAGACTTTCATCCTGTTATTAAAAATTGTTTCATACGTAATTCCAAGTTTTCTATGCGTTTAAATTTTTGTGTTTACATTTTGATCAATTTTAACATTTTTATTTGCTTTTACCTGGTCCAACCAGGCAAGAAGTTCTTAAAACAAGACCCCAGACCGGCCCGGCATAAAGTAGTTTCCTTAAAATTCGACCCAGCCCGTGGAATAATTATGTAATTTCTTTTATGAGTTTTCAAGCACAACTTCTTAAAACTCTTAGTACAAGCATATACGGTATGTAATTATTAATATTTTATAAGGGACCTAACATTTCAAAATTTATTTTCATTGGTGTAGAGAAAACAAAGTTAATAAATTTCTTTCTCTTAAAAGGAAATAAATCATTTCCAGAAATGAAATTCAGAAAATTTTTCTGCAAAACTATTTTCCAATTCACTACATGAATTTCAGTTTTGGGCTAATAAGTTAAATTTAATTTAATGTATACATTTATCAATAAATCAACGTACACAATTTGACGCACACATTTTTTCGCATAGTCACGTTACTACTTATTTTCTGGTGTCCCTTGATACAACATGCATGAGGACTGGTAAACGCAGATGACGACTGATACAACTGTTGGGCCAACCAACTCGCCTTAGACCTGTGATGCGACCAAATACGACAATTATTCGTATGCGACCCTCTCCAAATACGACAATTATTCGTAGCGCCGTCGAGTACGTTTCAAAGACATCTTTGTACACAACGTGTAGCATTAAAGCAGAAAATCCAGTTCCAATTGCCCGTGAGTCAGAAATCAGTCGTTTTAAATGATGCACGCTGCGTCATTCTAATGCGCATTATATGATCCCTATAACACAATTGGCGCTACTATGCAATTGACATTTGCATACCGAGTTTCGCGGCTGTAGCTCAATGTTTTATGGGTGCACATATTTTTTTGCAATGGGGGTTGTCAATTATGTAAGGATTGTCAAATGTATATGAATAGCAATATACAAATTCGTAATTCATTTATTTTTTATTCTTCATAAAATGAAAGTGGTAGCATTGTTTTTGATTCTTCCATTTCGCAAACTAGCATTCTGTCACCGAGATCTGCTAATGGGTGCTGATCATTTGAATTTCTTCTTTAATTTACGCCAGGCAATGACATTTCTAAATCAGCAGCATGATTATACAATGTTTTTTTTATCAATCCTCTGGTAATTTTTATAAAATGCAGAAATATCTGAAGAATTTATCATTTTATCATCTGATCAAATCGTTCTTCTAAATACAATCTGGCTTTGTCCTGTCCTTTAATGAAACAATCTGTTTTGCACACTTTTGGAGGGTTTTAAATAAATTCCAATTACGAAAAAGCGAAATTCATAATGACCCCCCCCCCCCTCCAAAAGTGTAGAAAACCCAGACCACACGACCAACCCATAGGCTAATGGTAGCTTTCTTTGGAGGGCCGGCCACACAGAAAGCTACCATTAGCCTATGGGTTGGTCGTGTGGTCTGGGTTTTCTACACTTTTGGAGGGGGGGGGGGTCATTATGAATTTCGCTTTTTCGTAATTGGAATTTATTTAAATCTTCATAACCCTTAAAGAAAGTGGCTCTTTCAGCGCAAAGCTCGATTGCTTTCAATTGGTACAATCGGCCTAATACTCGCCCTGGACGTGTCAATAATATGCATATGAAGGCAAAACTGAGTACTTAGCCGGTCATGGTTTATTCAGTTAGACTTGCTATGAGTACAACATATATTCAAAAAGGAATCAGTAACTATGACAACCACCCTTACTCGAGGCAAGACTGACTTGAATACATTGCGGACGCTGTAGCGGACTAATGACTCAGTTTTGCCTTCATACGCCCATTATCATTATGCATGCATTGATTCACTTCGTTCCCATAGCAACGGAATTTCTTTTCAATATCTATTTTGAATGAATTTTTCATTGAAATACAGAAAAGTAAATAGAATTGAGCATTTATTTAAGAAATCGAATGATTTTAACTCAATTCATCGGTGTTATAAAAGGAATTTCAATTTAATTATTAACAGTGTCTATCAGATTATCAGATATACTATATAACTTAGCGAATGCTTAAATCTTTCTATGTTTTCATAGTGTGAAGTTGAGTACAGTTAATGCGCACATAATGGGCGTATAAGGGCAGAACTGAGTTAAAAAGTCCATTGTAGCTTCACAGTGTCTCCAACTAACGTTTACTGAAAGTGCTTCCCAATGCATGCCTCTGTCTTTCATGTAATGTTCAGTATATGAAGAAATCACATTTTACAAATAATTGTAGCTGCTGGTCCTACCTTGGTAGAATTGGAGGGCAACAGGCCATATCCTTGCAGAAGAATGGGTGTCTGTACGAGTCAACCGTGTTACACGAAATGGATCATGCAATTGGATTTGCTCACGAACAGAACAGATCCGACAGGGATGATTCGATTGAGATGCTATGGGACAATATTCCTGAGAGTAAGTATACATAGATGAAAAAACTTGAGATATTTTTAAAATACACTACGATTTCATTAATCCGGCACAATTTAAAACCAGAAAGTGTCAGATTACTGGATTTGTCGGATTATTGGGAATTAGGGACTGTAGGTAAATAAAGTATTTAATACGTAAAGCTGTCGCAACATGTGTGTAATGAAGCTTACTGTAGTGTGTGTGGCATGTATACAAATAAATCTTAATTTATGCATTGTAATTCTATATTGTACTTTTGGAGGCTAATCTTTAATGTTAAATTTATTGTTTAACGAAATAGTTTTTGAAATATATTTGTCTTTTTGCAACTATCCACACTTTTATTGCTTTCTCTCGTATTTTTCCCAAAATAATGTTTTCGTCGGCATATATTCTATTCGTCTGCCCAGATTATAAAGGTATTAAAAGATTTTAAGCCAACATCTGGCTTAATGGCTATGAAGTTTGATGTATCCATAGAATGTACATCTGAGTATTATTTTGTTAAACCTTCTTGACATGTTTCAAATCTGTCATGATTTGGTTATTTTCCCCGTCAACCATTTTGATGCTTTCAACTTCCACAGTTAACTAGAAAACATCATGCTACTGTTTGAAATTTTTTTTTTCGAAAATGGAAACAAATATCACGTGTTATGAAAAAATCATCCGGTATCTGCCGTGCTAGGGTATGGGATTATTGGACGTGCAGGAGCATTGAAGTGTGGGATTAATGAGAATGTACTGTAAACTAGAACGAATTAATCGGCGCTGTTCGGGTCTTAACCAAGCGTCCGATACAATGGTTAAGAGGGATACAGATACAAATAACACTCAGTTTCCGAGTCGTCTGTTTTGAATCGATATTATTCCAGCACTCGTTTTTCTTACAAGGCCGGTTTTACAACGCGGGCGTAATGGGCTCCTTAAATACTCACTAAAAACTTTATTGATACGCTCTAAATAAGTGATCCACATAAAAAACTTTATTAATACGCTCTAAATAAGTGATCTACATAAAAAAACTTTATTGATACGCTCTAAATAAGTGATCCACACAAAAAACTTTATTGATACGCTCTAAATAATTGATACACATAAAAAAATTATTGATACGCTCTAAATAAGTGATCCACATAAAAAACTTAATACGCCCTAAATAAGTGATCTACATAAAAAAAACTTTATTGATACGCTCTAAATAAGTAATCCACATAAAAAAACTTCATTGATACGTTCTAAATAAGTGATCTACATAAAAAAAACTTTATTGATACGCTCTAAATAAGTAATCCACATAAAAAACTTTATTGATACGCTCTAAATAAGTGATCCACTTAAAAAACTTTATTGATACGCTCTAGATAAATGAACCAGATAAAAAATTTATTGATACGCTCCGAATAAGTGATCCACAAGTAAATGAAAACACTTGAAGCTGAAAATGTGAAATTAAAAAGTTTCTTTATCCCAGAAGTAAATAAAATAAAAATATTAATTGCTCTCACAGAAAGTTTTAATCTGATTGAAGTCATATTTCTAATGGTAATATTGAAATATTTATATATTCTAAAGCATGAAACGTAATATTTTTAATTTACGAATTTAGAAAATAGCAAATAAAATAGGATTCAAAGTTGATCTGAGATATTTTCCACAGACCACCAGTGCCATGTTATCTTTTATCTTCAGCTCCAATTAAAAAAAAATAAAATAAAACTTTTTCGATGGATTTTAGAGTTTAAACATCCGTAACCTTTCAACTAATTTGAATAAAAAAAAATCTCACCGAGGTGTATTGAACGGGACACCTCTGCAAAAAAATTCATCTTTGTCCGACGCTTCGATTTTCCGCTACAGATGACATCTATAGATAGACAAACATATTCTTTTATTAAGTAAAACTATCTGAAAAAGAAAAAATTAAGCAGCTTAACTACATAAAATTAATATACAACAATTATTTAGCGAACAAAATGCGTAAATTTTGCACACACAAATTCTAACAGGCAATTTAGGAATTTATAAATATACTAGAGAATTTATGTTATTCCCGCTTATGAGAAACGATGATTATTGCAAATCTTTACGGTGATGGTTATTTAATTCTTGGTAACTTCTTGGTTATTTAATTTATAGATCTTTATATTATTCTCAAGGAAAGTTGTTTGACATGAATTTGATATTACAAACGATGACATATAATACCTACCATTTATGTAGAGTTATACATTTTATTCATCTTTAGTTGGGTTATGTTTATTAGATTATTTGACAAGTACTTTTTAAGATGTTTCACAAGTATTTAATTCAAGTTGTTCGACAAGCAGTTGTTCGTCAACACCAATCGTTTGACAAGTATTTAAAATTGCAAATCCATCTAACGATGACGTTTAATATCTTATCATTTTGCGGTGTTATACAATCTATCATTCTTTAAAAGGGTAATCCCTAAGACAAGTTGTTTCGTAAGAACTTAAGACAAAATGATTGTTAAGTACTTGAAATAAGTTGCTTGTAAGTAGTTAAGAAAAGTTGCTTGTCAAGAAATTAAAAAAATTATTTATCAAGTAATTAAGAAAAGTTGTTTATCATATAATTAAGAAAATCTGATGTTAGCAGCACATGACTTTCCTTATATAATGCAATGTATTTACTACTTTTACAGTAAAAACAAAATAGGTTCTTCTTATAGTAGATACTTGAATTATTTTTAAGATATTGAATTTTCGTCAAATAGTCGTTATTTTCATTGATTTAGCGTCATTTTTATCCATTTAGCGGGATTTTCTTTGATATGGTAACTTTTAAAAAAGTCGCCAAGTTGGCGATATTTCGCCAAATTCGTCGCCAAAATCTGGTCAAGCGTTATGGACGGAGAAATAATTTATTGTTATAGCAGATAAATGACTATTGGCGTTCAAATAAAAAAGTATTACTCAATGTATCTTTTTTCATGAATGAAACGAGCTAGATCCACGAGAATGATATCACCCAATTTATCGCATAATATTACATTTGAAAAGTGAACATGTTTCTCAATAGGAAATATATTTTTTATTTATATAATTTTTTGATAATTTTGTTGAAAAATGTGCAATATCTCGAGAACGGTTTATGCTAGCGTTCTAAAATATATGTTAATCGTTTTCCAATGAAAAATTACATAAGAAATGTCTATTTGCGTAACTTTAATAGACGTTTTGATTTTTTGATGATTTTCTCAAAATTTCACTCGAAAATTTAGTGGGGTTCTGAACATTCAATTGCGTATAAAAACAATAGGCTTCCAGTATTTATGGATTGTAATTTTTGTACCGAATTTCATTCGAATCGGTCCGTTCTTTCGCCAGTTATCGTCTCGACTGACTCACTGCCACACACACACATACTTTCACACACACACACACAGACATCACCTCAAATATGTTCGATTCGTGGTCAGGCATGCTTCAAACATGTTCTCTCGTCGAAAACTCGAATTCGAATTTTCGACCCCGTCACAATACTTTCCTTATACATTATTGTATATAAGGAAAGTAACAAGTTGTTTGAGAAATAATGTATCGTTGCTATTATCATTTTGCAGTGTTATACGATTTCTTTATCTTATATACGTTTCTTCTTAAGACACAAGCTGTGTGATAAGTCATTAATATATAACGTATTCTTGTTTAGGATGGAAGAGCCAGTATCGAAAGACTAACACAAGAGATTACGGACTCCAGGGAAAATATGATTACTATTCAATTATGCACTATCCAGTAAATGCACCAGGAACCAACAGAAAAGCTTTCAGAGTCAAAGATAGCAATGCTAGGGAGCACGAAATCGGACGAGGAAGAGGCTTCACCGCAGATGATCTAAAGAAAATCGAGATGCAATATTGTTAATAAGACTCATGTCCTAAATAGATTTAATGAATAAACATTTGTCTAGCAGTTATACTTGAGTTTTATTTACGCATTACATGACAGTTAAAATCAAAGTGAAACATCTGATGTGGGCGGCACATTACTTTCCGTATGTAATGCAATGAAATTACTACTTTTACAGTAATAAAAAAGTAGGTTATTCTTATAGTAGATACTTATATTCTTTCCAAAATATTGAATTTTCGTCAATTAATCTTCATTTTTATTGATTTAGCATCAATATTTTATCCATTTGGCGAGATTTTCGTTAATTTGGCAACATTTAAAAAATAGCCAAGTTGGCGACATTCCACCAAATTCGTCGCAAATATCTCCCCAAAGGTTATGAGCTGAGAAATAAGTTATTCTTATAGCAGATAAATAACTATTGGCGTTTAAATACAAAAGTATTACTGGTATATTTTCTCATGAGTGGAACGAGCTAGATCCACAAGAATGATGTCACCAAATTTATAGCATTATATTACATATGAAAAGTGAATATGTTTCTCAACAGTAAATATATTTTTTTAATTTATAGGATTTTTTGATACATTTATTTGAAAAATGTGCAGTATCTCCAGAACGGTTCATGCTAGCGTTCTAAAGTTTATGTCGATCGTTTTCTAAAGAAAAATTACATAAGGAATGTCCGTTTGCGTAACTTTATTAAAGGTTTTGATTTTTTGATGATGATTTTTTCAAAATGTCACTCGACAATTTAGGGGGGTTCTGAACATTTGATTCTATTTGAAAACAATAGGCTTCCAATATTCACGGAATGCAACATTTGTACCAAATTTTATTCGAATCGCTCCATTCGTTCGTGAGATATCGTTTATACAGACTCACTGACGCACACACACAGAAACCACTTCAAAAATATTCGATTCGTGATCAGGGATGCTTGAAACGTGTTGTCCCGCTGAAAACTCGAATTCGAATTTTCGATCCCGTCACAATACTATGCATTATATATGTATATAAGGAAAGTAAAATTCTGATGTGGGCGGCACATGACTTTCCTTATATAATGAAATGAATTGACTACTTTTACAGTCAAAAATAATATATAAGGTCCACGGGACTATGTTTCTTATCGTTGAATTGCACATTTGGCGATTTTCCTGATGACAACATGTAAAACTATTTCTAAGTACCCATTTAACTAATTAACCCCCACTAACTTATTTCGTACAAATCTAAATAAATAATTATTAATATTGATAGCATCCTCAATAAGAGATATAGTTCATATATTAAAATATTTTAATAATTATTTCATCAATTAGGCGTCATTTTCATTAAATTAGCGTCATTTTAGTAATTTTAACGATATTTTTGTCATTCTCGGGCGAAATATCGCCAATTTGTGATACTTTGTTAAATTATTCACAAAGTTCGCCAAATGCATCATCAAGTATTACAGACACACGAGAGAAGAGCAGTTCTTATATATTAGAATGTATGTCCGTCATATGACAGAAGCTAGAATTTGTGAAACATTACTTCCCATATGGCGTCATTTTGATCTATTTGTCGACATTTTTGTCACTATGTCAATATTTAAAATAGTAGTCAAGCTGGCGACGTCCCGCAAAATTTCACACACACACACAGACATCACCCTAAAATCGTTTGATTCGTGCTCAAGGATGCTTGAAACGTGCTCTTTCGTCGAAAACTCGAATTTGTATTTTCGACCCTGTCGCAATACTTTACTTATTCATTATACTACATGTATATAAGGAAAGTAAATGTATAACTTCCGGTAATAATTTCCTAGTTACTCATTAATGAAAAATGTGTGATATGAGTATAGCACTTGATTTTTTCTGCAGATGACAATTTATTACGTTCCTTATATACATACCAAAATGCACACGGAAACTATTGTGAAGGGGTTGAAAATTCGAATTCGAGTTTTCGACTTGAGAACACATTTCAAGCATCTCTGAACACGCACCAGACATTTTTAAGCTGATGTCTGTGTGCGTATGTGCGCGCGCGCGTGTGTGTGTGTGTGTGTGAAAGAATGTATGTGTGTGTGTGAAAATATGTGTGTGTGTGTGTGAAACTGTGTGTGTGTGAGAAAGTGTATGTGTGTCTGTGAGAAAGTGTATGTGTTTGTGTGTATGTGTATGCGTGTGTGTGTGTGTATGTGTATGCGTGCGTGTATGTGTGTATGTGTGTGTGTGTGTGTGTGTGGAGACGATATTTCACGAACGAATTAAGTGATCTGAACACAATTTGGTACAAAAATCACAATCGGTGAATATTGGAAACCTATTGCATTTACACGGAATCGAATGTTTAGAACCCTCCTATATTTTGAAATGCAATTTTAAAAAAAATCATCAAAAGATAAAAATATTCAATAAAGTTACGTAAGTAATAATTGCATAATTTCTTATGTAATTTTTGATTAGAAAATGATTGACATACATTTAAGAACTCTAGCATGAAAGCTAGCATTTATCAAAAAATGACATAAAATTAAATGAAATATATTAACTATTGTGAAATCTGTTCACTTTTCATATGTAATATTATGCGATAAATTTATTATCATCATTCTTGTAGATCTGGCTCATTCTATTCATGAGAAAAGACACTTTGGGTAATAGCTTTGTTTTTTGACGCCATTAGTATTATATCAACCATAAGACTAATCTATTTCTCCACAATGCTTGGTGAAATTTTGTCGATGAATATCGCCAACTTGATGAGTTTTTTAAATGTTGCCAAATTTAAGGAAATATCGCCAAATTGATAAAAATGTCACACAATTGAAAAAATAGATGCAAAATCAATGAAATTAAAGACTGATGAAAATCCAATATCTTGGAAAGAATAAGAATCTACTGTAATAGGCGATACTTTGGGTAATAGTTTTGTAATTGGACGCCATTAGTAGTTTATCTGCTATGAGAATAACCTCTTTCTCTGACCATAATGCTTAACGAAATTTTAGCGACGAATTTGGCAGACTATCGCCAACTTGGGGAGTTTTTGAAATGTTGCCAAATTGATAAGAATGACGCTAAATCGATAAAAATGACAACTAATTGATTAAAATTCAATATTTTGGAAATAATATAAGACTTTACCATAAGACTTCGTTTGTAACTCTTAGCATAATTCTGTCGACGAATTTTGACTGCATATTGTCAACTTGGTGACTTTTTTAAATGTTGCTAAATTGACGAAACTGTTGCCAAACTGACGAAATTGTTGCCAAATTGACGAAATTGTTATCAGTTGATAAAAATGTCTCCAAATTGGTAAAAATGATGCGAAATAGGATGCAATAGTTTGCAAATTTTATTTCCGTCATATAATGGGCATTCCTTTTATTATATAAGAAATTCTCTTCTACATATCATCAACTTGGCGATATTTGGCACAACATTGGCGATATTTGGCCCAACATTGGCGAAAATATCGTCAAGATTGTAAAAATGATGCCAAGTTAACGAAAATGTCGCTTAATTGATGAATTTATTAAAATATTTAAATATGTGGACTATATGATTTATTGGGGATGCTATCAATATTGATAATTGTTAATTTAGAGTTGCTTGAAATGCCAGTTAATAGGATACAAAATAGTTTTAGATGTTGTCATCTGGATGTGCAATTTACCGCGGCAATTGTACAATTTAACGTTACAAACACTGTTCCGTGGATCTTTTCATCACTTTTTCACAGTTAAATAAGTAAATTTATTGCATTATATAAGGAAAGTCATGTGCTGCCCACATCAGATGCTTTTTCTCTTTTCATCGTTATACACATTAATTCAAGTTTTATAGCATGAAAATACACATACGAAGCATGGGCTTCGCCTCATTAGAGTGATTATACTGACTATATTTCTTGCCTGCACTGTGTATGCGTGCCACTGAGAGTGAATGCTATACCACTTGTAATATGTAATTTGAACTTATTAAACACATTTAATAACTGTGACTTGAATAATTATTCTGATATTCGTCTCTTTATATCGTTATATTAAGAAAAAGTAGCTATCGCAGCTTAGACCTGAGCTTTCAAAAGACATGCAAGAAAGCGAAGCGATTGAACAATCGTCAAGTATTTGGGTCTCACCAAACGTCTTAGTGGAGAAAAAGCATGGTTTTACGAGATTCTGTGTTGACTATAGGAGACATAATTCGGTGACAAAGAAAGACAGCTATCCACTGACGAGAATTGACGATATTTTAGATACTCTCTCTGGGAGCTAGTGGTTTTCTACTCTAGATCTTAACAGTGGCTACAGGCAAGTGGAGATCTAATCGGCAATAGAGAAAAACGTCTGATTGGTTTACAGAGATGCTTGAAACGTGCTCTTCCATCGAAAACTCAAATTCGAATTTTTGACCCCGTCACAATAATTTCCTTATACATTATATGCATATAAAGAAAGTAACAAAAATGTCGAAACAGCCTGGAGATTTAAATTAAACTTGCTTATATAGTGTACGCGATACGAAGTTTCAATTCAATATCACTTGGATGTTTATCGAATTTCACAGACAAGACATTTTAAGATAACTTGAGACGAGAATTTAAATTTGCATTATATTTAGTATAAGAGGAATGCGTTTTGTTCAAACTGCATATGTGCGATTTGAAAAATCCTGAATTTCATCCGATTTGCATCCGATTTTATGGCATTGAGTGTGTCTACGAGTATTTAATCTTGTCAAACTAATACTTAATTAGGTAGAGAAACTAATACTTTATTAGATAGAAAATTTAGTACTTAAGTAGATAGAGAAACTAATAATTAATTAGGTAGAGAAACTAATACTTAATTAGGTAGAGAAACTAATACTTAATTAGATAGAGAAGCTAATACTTAATTAGGTGGAGAAGCTAATACTTAATTAGGTGGAGAAGCAAATACTTAATTAGATAGAGAAATTAATACTTAATTAGGTAGATAAACTCATGCTTTTGAAAATTAATCAACAACGAGTTTCAGCTGACGACGAGAACTGACGTGAAGACAATCTCCTTGCAGATAACTGCATCCATGGCCTGGTCTATGAATGCTGCCATCTGAATGGGAATGTATTGGAAACTTTTGGAAATGTTCCTTACTGACGGGTTCTATTTTAATCTGGCCCGTGCAGCTTCGTGCAACCTAAATTGTTCTAAATTGCATATGAATTTGATGCCGGCTATGTGGTAGGACTGACATTTTCAGTTATTATGGAAATTCGCAAACTTGAGGCATATAGCAAGTTTTTTGCTGCCATTGCAGATAAGAGCTATTACATGCTGACGGGTGAATCATAAGCGCGAAACCGATCCGTGCATGCTGTTATATTCACTGGGAGTGTCTTCCAGAAATTTAATTGTTTTTAACAATTATAGTCCTTAGCGGCAAAAATAATTTTATCGAAATTCAGCTCAATTAAGCGATATTTAGCTCAGCGATATTAAGCTATGTCCTGCAAGAGCTTAACTGAGGGGGCTATAAATGTATCAAACTCATAAACCACCGAGAGCTTTTCAGACGTGAGGGGGGGAGGAATCGAGAATCCATCTCCATTAGGTTCTGTCCCATGGACGATACTTAAATTATATTAACCTAAAAATTGGTATGTACATTTTTCACTTGTCGTTCTAGTTAGCAAAGCGTGTCACCAAGAACTAAATATATTACATTATTATTCAAATAAATAAATCCAAAAATTCGTTTCAATAACAATATAAAATAAATCTGATGTGGGTAGAACATGCCTTTCTTTATGTAATGCAATGTATTTACTACTTTTATAGCAAAAAGAAATAGGTTATTCTTATAGTAGATACTTATATTCTTTCCAAGATATTTGATTTTTCGTCAATTAGTCGTCATTTTCATTGATTTAGCGTCATTTTTATCTATTTGGCGAGATGTTCGTTAATTTGGCAACATTTAAAAAATCGTCAAGTTAGCGAAATTCCGCCAAATTCATAGCCAAAGTCTCGCCAAGAGTTATGGATGGAGAAATAAGTTATTTTTATAGCATATAAATGACTATTGGTGTTCAAATACAGAAGTATTACTCAAAGTGTCTTTTCTCATGAATGGAACGAGCTAGATCCACGAGAATGATGTCATAAAATTCACCGCATGATATTACATATGAAAAGGGAGCATGTTTCTCAACAGTTAATATATATTTTTTTAATTTTGGGGATTTTTTGATAAATTTATTGGAAAAATGTGCAATACCTCAAGAACGGTTCGTGCTAGCGTTCTAAAGTTTATGTCAATCGTTTTCTAAGGAAAAATTACATAAGAAATGCCTATATGCGTAACTAAATTAAAGGTTTTGGTTTTTTGATGATTTTTTCAAAATTTCACTCGAAAATTTAAGGGGGTTCCGGACATTCGATTGCGTTTAAAAGCAATAGGCTTCCAGTATTCACGAATTGTAATTTTTGTACCAAATTTCATTAGAATCGCTCCATTCTGTCGTGGGATATCGTCTCCAAAGACTCATTGAGACACACACACACACACACACACACACACACACATACACACAGACAGCATCTAAAAAGTGTTTGATTCGTGATCAGGGATGCTTAAAACGTGCTCTCCCGTCGAAAACTCGAATTCGAATTTTCGACCTCGTCATAATACTTTCCTTATACATTATGTATATAAGTAAAGTAAAAATGCTTAACTACTGTGAAATAGGTTCATTTTTCATATGTTATATAATGAGATAAATTTGTTTACACCATTCTCATGGATTTAGCGTGAGTAACAATTTTGTATTTTGACGCTAATAGTCATTTATTGACTATAAAAATAGCATATTTCTTCGTCCATAACGCTTGGCGATATTTTGGCTACAAATTTGACGGATGGCGACTTTTTTAAATGTTGCAAGATTAACGAAAATTAAATCAAATTGATAAAAATGACGCTAAATCAATTTAAATGACGACTAATGAATGAAAATTTAATATCTTTAGCAAAATGACTTGGTGACTTTTTGAATACTGCAAAATTAACGGAAGTTCCGCAAAACTGATAAAAATATCCCCAAATTGATAAAAATGACGCTAAATGGGAGGTAATATTTTGCAAGGTTTTAATTCCGTTATACACTTTTTAACACACTCCTGTTAGAAAGCTCTTATCCTCATTTGTCTGCAACACATGGCGATACATGTGGAGAACTAGGTAATTATCTAATTATATATTGCTAACTTATAAATATATAACCCCAGATTGATGAACATATCATCAAAATTGCAAAAATGACACCAAGTTTATAAAAATAACGACTAATTGATGAATTTATTATTTACATATTACTTCCCTTATATACATAATGTATAAGGAAAGTATTGTGACGGGGTCGAAATTTCGAATTCGAGTTTTCGAAGGGAGAGCACGTTTCAAGCATCCCTGATCACGAATCGAACATTTTTGAGGTGATGTCTATGTGTGTGTGTGAGAGAGTGAGAGTGTGTGTGTGTGTAAATATGTGTGTATGTGAAAGTATGTGTGGGTGTGTGTGAAATTATGTGTGTGCGTGTGAAATTATGTGTGTGCGTGTGAAAGTATGTGTGTGAGTGAGAAATTATGTGTGTGTGTGAGTGTGAAAGTATGTGTGTGTGTGTGTTAGTGAGTCTGTGGAGATGATATCTCACGAACGAATGAAGCGATTTGAATGAAATTTGGTACACAAATCACAATCCGTGTATACTGGAAGTCTATTGTTTTAAAACACAATCGACTGTTCAGAACTCCCTAAATTTTCTTGTGAAATTTTGAAAATTCATCGAAAAATCAAAACCTTCAATAAAGTTACGCAAATAGACATTTCTAATATAATTTTACCTTAGAAAACGATTGGACATAAACGTTAGAACGTTAGCATGAACCGTTCTCGAGATATTGCCCATTTTTCAAATAAATTTATCAAAAAACCCCTTAGATGCAAAAAAAAAATAGCTCTTAAGAAACATGTTCACTTTTCATATATAATATCACGTAATGCGATAATTGATAAAATGCAACGTAAAATGCAGTGTGTCATGAATTTTATATTTTCATTTCTGCAATAAGAGCTTGCGATTTTGTCTTCAGTAGCTCAACGGTAGGGTGTTGCCTGGCCACTTCGTAGATCAAGGTTCTATTCCCAGTTGGGGCAATGTTCTTTATGATCTTATGCATCATGCTTTCTCTGTGAAAGAAGTAAATTCATTGCACTATATAAGGAAAGTCATGTGCTGCCCACGTCAGATTTGTTAATTACATAAAATGTGTATTGTTGGAAGTCATCGGGGTAGTACATAAAAAATAAACTGAAAATCTGCATAATTAGGCTAATACCACATGTTTTGTGTGAAATGCGTAAACTCTTCTCTGCTGTTTCTAGTCGTAATCACGTGTTTAACAGCTTTAGTAGATATAAGTAATTGCAGTTTTTATAAGTTAACAGCTTGTGTACATATAAATTGGCCATTCATTTGGAAGAATTCGAAGAATATAAAAACGGATTGTTTCCCTAAAGAATTTAAATTGAGTTTTGGCGTCAATTCTGCTATTGTAAGTATTTATACTATTTTTACTTTCCCTCTAATATATGGTAATGTATAGGGAAAGCATTGGAATCATACCGAAAATCACAACTCGAGTTTTCGACGGATCTACACGTTTCGAGACCTCTAGAATACGAAAAAACTATTTTTGGCGTGACGTCTGTGTGTGTGTCTGTGTGTCTGTCTGTGCAGATTTTGTATCCACTCTAACTTAAAAAGTAATTGACCGAATTTCACAAAATTCGGTAGGTAACTCACTTGTGGGCGAGTCTGGGTGCTGATTAGTTTTGGGTACGATTCGGGATAAAAGAACACGCCTTTTTTTGCGAAATGACCCACAAAAGTATTTATCCACTCTAACTGAAAAACTAATGGACCGAATTTCACAAAATTCGGTAGATGAGTCACTTTTGGGTCATTCTGGTGCTGATTAGATTTTGGTGTGATTCGAAAAAAATGACCTGCCTTTTTTTGCAAAAAGGCCCGCAAAAATTGTCAAAATCTAAACTAAAGAACTGCGTATGCTCAAATATATCCATTAAATGCTTGTTTAATACGTAATTTTTAACAACGAAAAGAATAAGACCAACCCCATTACACTAAGACTAGCCGTTCTCGAGATATTTTAGTTTTTCGTATTTTCTCTACGCCACCTTTGAAAATAAGTCCAGTTACCGAATGAGAAAGAAAATTGAATTGAAAGTGAAATAAATTTAATTAAAATAAAGAGAACGTGGATATAAGTCTGCAGGGAAAGTAATGTGCTGCCCACATCAGATTTTTTAAATCCGAGTTGTTTAATAACCCAGCAAAAGTTACGGCATTACTTGTAATATTTACATTTCGTAGAATGTAGGTCGGAAATAATAACTTATAAAAATTTTATTAACTGCAAATGTACTCGTAATTACCGGGAGCAAAACGTACTTGCAATAACGTTTGCAATAGCGTTTAATTTTCTAAATACTCGCTATTTATTTTAATTGCCAAAATTATAATCTTTGTTTTTCGCATTTTATCTTAATTGGAATAATTTTGTAAGTATCATAAAAATGTTTAAAAATTTTACGCCTACGTTATTTTGCCTTCGCCATATCTTGTTGACTTATTAAATCTAATCAAATCCAAAATGAAAAAGTAAACGAGAAAGGGATTTTCAATTTATAAATCGAAATTTTGTTTTAAAAATTAATTTAGTAAGGAAAATTGGGAAAACATCTATCCCGATTATATAAAATATTGTTTTACTGAAGTTCCTGTGGTTTTTCCTTTCGTGGTTTAAAATCCCTAGTCTTTGGTCATTATGGAAATACTTCAATGTCAATTATCATTGTAATGCTAATTATTTTTGAACCATTTTCTACTAGAACAAATACCCGCCGTTTCCCGGGTTCTTAGTATGCATCCACTACGTATAAATAGTTAAATAAGCACCGCTGTTTAAATAATACATTTGAACACAATATAAAATGGTTTCGATCAGAAAATTGTAAGAACAAAATTGCACGTACTCTCCGCAAGATCAAAATATATGAGAATCGCAATTGAGCGTATTTTCGTGGTACGAGACTTATATTTTTCGATACAAGCAGCACAAACAGACACACAGCTTCCCTTATTAAGTAAGATTAAGTCTTACATTTAAGTTTACTGAAATTGTGCAGCATAACTTTATTTCTTTGCAGCCGCTAACAAATAAATAGTACCTTTTGTAAAATAATTAAATATAAAGAATATTTTTTTTCTTGGCTTCGAACTTACATAAGTATCTATTCTATTGGAAACCTATGAACAAGGGGAAGTCCTTAATCACTCCCAAACTTTATAAGGAAAGTCAATAAGTACAATACTGTTTGTGCGAAGGATAAAGAAAAACTTGAGCAACGTATAAAAGCACAAACAATTCAATAATGTAGCATACAACTGATTCGAGGATACACTGGGTCCTCTTCGTCCAAACCGGAAGTTCAAAAGAGGGATGAGCGTGGAAGGGGGAAGCAGGGGTATTATAGACCCAAGACCTGTATTACGAGAGAACCAATCAGAAAGCAGCATGAAGAAACAGTCCAGCCAATCCGAAACGAGAAATTAACAACGAGTTTGGCGTATGCTAAACATGACATAAATATCCCTACTAGACAAATCTAGTCCGAAGAATAAATAAAACCCCACAAGATGAAAAATAGGTAAACACGAAACATAAGAGCCATGAAGAAATATAAAGAAATGAGGGGGGGAATTATGCCAGACAAAATGGACAGCCAAAAATGGAGTACGAGACAAGTCATTAACTAAATTACTGGAAAATTTATGGCTATCGAAGGCTTCAAAGAAGTCTATATCATAGATAGATGTGCTATTTTGTTTAATCCTTGCTGAAGAAAACTTAAACGGTAGTCAAATTTATAGCAATATCGAGCAATTGAAGATTTATTAAAATATTGTTTTTTGACATAGTTTCATGTTCTTTAATACGAAATATTAAAACACGTTTAGTTTGACCAATAAAGACCACAGTAACAAGAAGTACTATATATGCTCCTTTTATAAGAATTTCTAAAAGATCTTAAGTTTAGAAAATAAGATAAGATTAGAAAATCTGAGCTTTTTACAAGATTTAAACGCGATGCTGAATTTGAATATTTTAAGGATTTTATCAATCTGCTGAATGAGTTTTGGAAAAAATGGCAGAATTATAGTGTTTTTTAAATCTTGTTTTAGAAGTTAATTTGGAGATTGGTTTAGAAAATTTTTGAATTGCACGATCAACATTGCTGGGCGAGAAACCACTATGACAGCCACAAATTTTAAATAATTGATCCCCCAATTAAGCAACTCCGTACGAGTGCAAAGCACGATGGAAAAAAGTATTGAAAACAACAATTTTTTGGTTATGCTGATGACAGGAATTATGTGAAGGTAGAGATACCGAGAAAGATTTAATAAACACCGTAGTGAGACATTCTTGCTCATTGCAAATGACCAAGACATTTGAAAAAGCTAGACGACTGTTCATTTCCAGTAATGCAAGGAAAAGTTCATGAGTGAACAAGTTATGTTTATCTTTATTAAAGAGAGCATTCTCGAACGTTCGTCGGACCTTTCCCCACTATTAATTTCTCTTATTTGTTTCCATTGGAATGATGATAAACTGTAATTCTGCTAAACTGGCACTCTGTCGTTGAATTATATTTTGAAAAATTATGATTTTATTACATACTGATCATACTCATTTGACAATGATTCTGCACATGAATTTTGGGATATTTGCAAGCTAGTTTCGAGGCGAATTTTGCTATACGAATTATGTTAATTTAAATTTTATGAAAAAGATCTGCAGTTGGTATTGATCTTTCATTTTACTGAAAGTCGCTATATAATTCTAAAGATAAAGCATATATATCAATATTTAATCAATCAATTCAATTTCATATCATATAGTTTTTTTAATATAACTTTCTTTATGGACATCTAAAATGTGATTTTCATGGTAAAACAGATTTTTTCTAAATTTTATATACTTCCAATAATCTTGGTGTGCAATGTTAGATTCACTAAAGCATGCTGAGCATGGATGCATCATATATTAATGCGGTACACTTGTCTGCGTTAAACATTTCAAAAATCAATTAACAGAAATATGTCATAAGACTTTCCAGGATGAATAAAAAAATAAATATCTAAATAATTTATTTACAAACAGAAACATGGAAAAATCTACTTATTTCTCATTTAAAATTAATTAATTATAAATTGGTTGACCCTGGAAAATATATTTGACGATTGTCAAGTAGATGAAAAGCATTTATAATAGTTTACCTTACATTTATTATCCGCTGTTTCCAGATAACTGAAAAAATGTCTGCTTTATCGTTTATGGTTGGTGTTTTCTTGGTAGCCTCCCCTGGACTATCATTTGCAGAAAAAGACATACCAAGTAAGTAGAGAATTTTTTTGCATTTTTTTAATCTTTTAATATATTTAAATTATATAAATTGGTTGCAATCCAAAGCCAATCTCATAAAGAGATTTTTAAAATAAAAGATTAATCATCTTCTTTCATTAGAGAAATGAAATACACGTGATATTCGTAACCTGGTATTAAGAGGAGTGACAGATAAGTCTTTTTCTGAGGAAATGTTTTGGGTTAAAAATGAGTTTAGAGAGGAAAACGATTAAAGTTTTCATTTAAATAAAATATTTTCTCAGGTTTACCTAGAAATATAGCATACATGCTACAATAAGGAGAATTAAGTAGCTTATTTTAATCTCACATTTTGTATAACTATGCAAATATTCCTATTAAATATTTTTAAATTTCAAAATATTCACTTTATTTCTAATGTTACGCTTAAATTACAAAATTTGTAAATAAATATCAAATTGTAGGCGTAATATCGTGACGTAAAAAATGACGCGTTATTTATGCTATTCAAATATGCACTGAATCATGTAGATTGAAATTTTTAGAAACCGTTGGAACGCTGCAGTGATGATCGACTGCTGCTAAATCATTATTGACTGCTAAATTGTTATTGAAATTTAATTGTTCGTATTTGAGAGCAGACATATCAAATATTTTTAGCTGATGTTTCTTGGGAGTTTTTATAGGGAGTTTGCATAAAACTTCAAAACTGTTTTTTTTTTAATTTTGCTCTAAAATGTAATTAGTACTATCTAGTATATCATGTTGAAGTTTTTAAAGGGATATATCAATTAAAACAATAGTAAAACCATTTTTATTATAGAGGTATCTCATTAACAGACATGCTTCAAACTGGCATGTTTCATTCATTAACTGACATGCTTCATTCCCATTAACTGACATGCTTCATTCATTAACTGACATGCTCAAAGTTTTATAAACAGACGAGGAAGAAGCTGGAATTTTTTTTTTATAATAAACTGATAATTTTTTTATTTACATCGCTTTCTGCATTTTGATGCCATTTTCTGTATTTTGATGTCATTTTGGAGATAATCGAATGTTCATTTACTAATTGAATTTATGCAAATTTGCCATCTTTACTGGTCTATATATGAACGATCATTTTTACTTTCCATGTAACCACTGATGAAGAGCGTATTAACGCTCGAAAGCGCTTTGACCTTTTTCTGTTTTTTACGTCTTATAAAAAGTGTAATAAAGACTTTCTATCAAAGTTGTGGGCTTGATCTTATTTGTTTGAAATCAGATGTGATACCAACTTATTTATCATATATTATGCATTTTTTGGTTTTAAAGTAATACTAAGAAAATACATGTATGTATTTAAGAACTTTTTGTACAGCACACAGATTGTTTGCAATTAGTTTAAAAATATTCCACACACTTTAATAATTTATTATTTGAATAAAACTATTATATGCGAGACTTCGTAGTAAATATATGTGTAGAATCCGTATGTTGTTCAATACTTATATATATAATACAAGAATCAGTGACGAAAATTGAAGATTATTTGAAAGGAGGGAATATTTGTCATTTTTAAAATGCAGAATGTGTAACATTTTAAGAAAATTTGCTTGACATTTTCGGTTTGTGGGAGAAATAAATGTTACTTTTCTGACATATCTAGTATAATGCAGTGTTTTTCATTTTTCCGTTGAATCTCTGGGTTTCCGGGACGTGATGGTTTCATGAAAATAGTCTTAAATTTAAAAACGAGTGAAATTTTTATGCATAATTTGGACAACACGGTATTTTTCTTATTTTGAGGTTCTACCATCAAATTAAATTTCAAAAGAATTTCGCGACAAAATAAGTTTGAAAAACACGGGTATAATGTATAGGGAAAGTATTATGACGCGGTCGAAAACTCGAATTGTAGTTTGTGTTTTCGACGGTAGAACTCGTTTCAAACATCCGGGAAATCGAATCGAATGTTTTCAAAGTGATATCGGTGTGTGCGGGCGCGGCAATGTATATTAATATGTATATTAGTGTAGTGTGTGTTTGTATATTAATATGTGTGTATGCATATTAGTGTGTGTGTGTGTATTAGTGTGTATTTGTGTGTCTTAGTGTGTGTGTGTGTGCATTAGTGTGTATTTGTGTGTCTTAGTGTGTGTGTGTGTCGTAAAGCTGCCCCAACCGGGAATCGAATTCTGTATTTTTGAATTGCCCAGCCGATGCTCTGTCACTAAGCTACTGGGACGAAATTGCAAACTCTTATCGCCAAAATAAACTCTGCATTGTATGTATATTAGTGTATGTGTCTTTGTGTCAGTGGATGCGATATCAAACGTATGGATGAAACGTTTCAAACGAAAATTTTTACGATTATTACAATCAGTAAATACTGGTAGTCTACTGATTTTATAAGCAATCGAATATTTGGAAACTAACTCCCAAATTTTCGAATGAAATTTTGAAAAAAAATTATAAAAATTAAAACCTTTAATATTGCTACATAAAATATCGTTTTTACTTTCCTTATATACATAATGTATAAGGAAAGTATTGTGACGGGGTCGAAAATTCGAATTCGAGTTTTCGACAGCAGAGCACGTTTCAAGCATCCCTGATCACGAATCAAACATTTTTGAAGTGAAGTCTGTGTGTGTGTGTGTGTGTGTCAGTGAGTCTGTGGAGACGATATCTCACAAACGAATGGAGCGATTCGAATGAAATTTGGTACAAAAATCAGAATCCCTGAATTCTGGAAGCCTATTGTTTTTAAACGTAATCGAATGTGTAGAATACCCTAAATTTTCGAATGAAATTTTGAAAAAATCATGAAAAAATCTAAACCTTTAATAAAGTTACGCAAATAAACATTTCTTATGTAATTTTTCCTTAGTAAACGATTGACATAAACTTTAGAACTCTAGCATGAACCGTTCTCGAGATAGAGTTATAACCGTTCTCGAGAGTTCTTCTCGTTGTTCAAATAAATATATCAAAAGATCCTATAAATTGAAAAAAAAGAATCTTAACTGTTGAGAAACATGTTCACTTTTCATATGTAATATCATATGATAAATTGGGTGACATCATTCTCGTGGATCTAGCTCGTTTCATTCATGAGAAAAGATACTTTGTGTAATAATTTTGTATTAAAATGCCAATAGTCATTTATCTGCTATAAAAATAACTTATTTCTCCGCCCATAACGCTAGGCGAGATTTTGGCCGAATATCGCCAACTTGGCGTCTTTTTGAATGTTGGCAAATTAACGAAAACTCGCCAAATAGATAAAAATGGCGCTAAATCAATGAAAATAAGGACTAATTGTCGAAAATTCAATATCTTGGAAAGTATAAGTATCTACTTTAAAAAAATCTATTTTTTTACTGTAAAAGTATTAAATTCATTGCATTATATAAGGAAAGTCATGTGTTGCCCACATCAGATATTTTTGTTATGGGTTCCTGGAACCCCTAATATTTTTGTGCGTATTTGGTGGTGAAAATATACGCATGCGCATGTATGCACAAATTTTGTTTTTGTTATTTATTCTTCCATGTTATTCATTATTCATTTCCTGTTTTCTATCTATGAAGTCACGTGTGTAGAAATTTACCCCTCACACTGTTGTTTGTATACTGAATAAAATAGAAACTCAGAAATGATTTAAAGAGGAATTTGTTGATATTTTTAACATTGGTAAACATTCCAAAAATGCATTTTACTTTTTTTGTTATTTTTAGAAAGATAATTGAGTTAGAAATGCACACATTATGTGTATATTGTATATAATAATATTTCACCTACGGAAGCAAAATAAATAAAACAATAATTATCTAGAGAAAAAAAATATTTTACTGTACTTATCTATAATTTGAACCATTTTGTCATTTCAGCCGTCTTATTGTGCCAGATAATCTGATTGAATGAAATTTAACTTGAATTTAAATCTTTTAAAAAATGTATGGGTAATTTGATTTAAAACTTCAAAAGCCCCAATAATCATTCAAATCGGCGCCTATGTCTATCACTAAGTTAAAAATGAGTTTGTGATTCATTTTGAGGAATCATGAACCAATAAAAAGCAATTTTCTTGATAAAACTCGTGAATTTTTAACTACTTAAATCGACGAATTTAAATGAAAGTTATTGATTTAAAAAAGTTGATCTAAGTTATGAGACTATAACTTTTTGATAAATATTTACTGTAAAATAAAAGATAAGAAAACATGCATATTGATCAAACACTCTGTGTTATGTATAAAATTGTACAGTATACAAGGTTTTTAATTTTATATATATGATACAAATTTCTATAATATGTACATTTTACCTTTTTTTTCTGAAGGATTAAATTATTCTTTGCTTTTAGATGTTGAGCCTGAAGTCTTGGACATGCTGTTGGAAACCAAACAGTATGAACTGTTTAGCAAGCGTAAGTTAACTGTTTTATAACTTGTGTAATTTTGATGATAATTCAAATGATGATAAATAAAATTTGAACACTAAAATTTGGTCTTGAAATAATTAAGAGTTTGTTTATTCGATCAAATGTTCAAACTAGCATAATTTTATCAAATGTTATACACTAAAAAAATATATAAAATTGGAATTTAGAAAGTAAAACATTGTATTTAATATCACAGCTGTTTTTTTTTAAATTTTGGATTGTGAACTACTTTAGCGACAATACTTGTATTATACTCTTATTTAAAATACTGCTTCTTGCATTCTTGCATTATACTCTTATTTAAAAACTTGCAAGAATATTCACAATTTTTCTGAATATACACGAATACTTTTTGATAATAGTCTATATCGTTCATAGTGAAATTATTTTCAGGGAATTTTCGATATTAATCAACATTTAAGAAAAGTTAAAAAATACATTGAAGTTCATTGTCATTTAGCATTGAAGTTTAATTCATTTTTAAAACTTCGTGTTTACAGATGTACAAATATTTTTGTATATAAATACAGTTTGGAAAAATAGCTTGTGAGCAACTTATATACATTTTAAATATCAGTTATTTTGTACTTTCTGAAGTTGCCAGTGAAACTTTTATTTTGAATTAGAAATATCAAATCGGATGTTTCTATAAAGAGCCAACTCTGGGGGCTCATATAAATTAATGAATAGATGCAAACCTCCCATTAATTAATAATATTAATTACAGTGTCACCCTGTAATAAAACTTAATTCCTATATGACGCCTTCGAGAGGGAATAATTTTTCAATCCTCTAGCGGAATACAATAACTATACGACACTAAACAGTACAACAAAACTTTATTCCTATGCGATACTCTACCAAAAGTAAAAATTGACCGTAATTGCTTAGCGACTCGTTAAAAATTATTTTGAATAGTATAATAAATACTAAAAAATAACGTAATTACTATATGAATCACAAAAAAAATCTTAATTACCATATGAAGGTTTGATAAGAAAAGCTTTGTAGTTACTACGCAATTCTTACGAAATATAAAAGCATGATTATTCTACTTTCGTATAACTCATGACAGTAGAACATAAATTGAGCAATTAGAAATAATGCCTCTAGAATACTGTAGAATTCCGTCGATCCACCCATTAAAACGTAACGGGAAATCCGCAAAAAATCTAGAGGATTTGTGAGTGCTTACTGGGAATTTTCTGATAAAAAGAACAAGTAGAATTCCTTACAGCCACCCCTCTCAAATGAAAAGGAAAACGCGAAGAATGCAATAGGGGGGGGGGGGGGACTTACTTGAAATTTTTTGCTAAAAAAAAATCAAAGCATATTTTTTTAATAGATTTGTTTTATTCGACAACGAGCTTTTTTCTATTTTTTTTCTGCATTTTCCCCGATGTCTATAGGCAGGGGACGTTTAACAGATTTCTCAGAATTTCAAATTGAAACAAAAAGGCGTGTGTGTGTGTGTGTGGGGGGGGGGGGCTCGGTTTTGTGGATAGGGCGGATCAACGGTTTTCTGTGGTAGTATGTCGTTAAAAATTTATCATGAAATGTTTCCATTTATTATTACGAAAATGTAACAAAATTGTATCAAGTTAACTGCATTTATATTAAAGGCATGCCATGTTGTAACAAGTTAATTTTTTTTTTTAATTTTTCAGTTACTAAGATCGACAATGTAAAGCTGGTCATTCCAAGCGAAAGTAAGAATTTAAACTTTAGTATAAAAGAAACTAATGCGTATTTTAAATAAAGTTATATTTATATCTGTCTATTTATTATAAGAGTAATATCTAAAATTATTATAAGTATTCTTATAAAAATAATATTGAAATTTATTATAATTATTTTTATAAGAACAACATTAAAAGTTATTAGCATTCTTATAAGAATAATATTGAAAGTTATTATTATTCTCATAAGAGTAATATCGAAAGTAATCACTAGTATTCATATAATATGAACAATATTGAAAGCTATCATTAGTAATCGATTCTTTGTCTTGAAATTGTATGGTAATTAAATTAAATATTATAACCAAGATTACTATTTTGTTTTATTAGAGGAAAGATCAATGAATCCCATGTTCATTGAAGGTCAGGATGATTTTTATGATTATTTAATAAGATTGTGTATGTAAAAAATACAGATTTAAAATTATATTTTTTTAATCATCTATTATCATCAAAGCATCACAAAACTTGGACGTTTTATTCATAATATTTTATAATTCAATCAGTAATTAATAATAATCTAACGTTTACATGAAAATGAAAAATAACACAATTTTGTGTTTTTCGGGGCACAGTGCGGAGTAATGCGAGATTTACTACCTTACAACAATACTGCTTCATACAATTTTAGTGATAAACGATTTTCATACAAAGTTAGATTTCATGTTAGTAAATAATGGATTCCCTAAACATTGGTCTAGTCGAAAACAAAATTTATTAATACAGCAAACAAGATAATACAGATAAGCACAGAAAAAGACATAACAACACAACATAAACACAGAATACCTACAATTTGTTACAGTGCGGCCTGTTGTACAATTTGTTACAGTGCGGTTTTTTATAGGGCGGATCAACGGTTTTCTGCGGTAGTATGTCGTTAATAAGCTAACAAGTCCATTCAAATCGCTAAGCAAAACACTTTAAGTAAAATATTCTTCAAGATGTATAACCGCATACCGCAACAAATATATACCACAGCAAACTCAGCAGAAGAAAATTCAGGAGAGTCAAAGACATAAAAAAAATCAAAAATCAAGTTGCTTGGATGCAACAATAGCAGGGCAAGCAAACCGAAACATTTCAAACAAGTAGAGAAACACTTCATCAAACTGAGGCACACAAAAATTTCAAAATCCAACAACCTCTCAGGGAAAAATAAAAGCTCTCAGTCCCAAACAAAATTTAATTTTCAAAATTCAAAATAAAAATATTCTACAAAATCACTTTAAAAAATCAACACCCTTAAAAAATTTTCCAGCTCTTCCCCACATTTTCATGCAATGACACCAGTTTTAAAATACTTTCAAAAAATCAATTTATCTAAACATATATACATATTAAAGAAGTATAAACTCATGTTTGTAAAAATTGCAGCACCATGAGGAAATCACGCAATTAAACTGAAATGTACTGCAAATACAAATTAGGCTGTTTTATGCAAATTATTAGAATTTTAGAGTCACCGCGCATGCGTGGATTGAGCAGCTGCCTCTGAACTGCTGTTTTAGCCGTATAAATTGAGAGCTAGCTGTAGCGGGACGTTGAAAATAGTCTATGGTTGTCTGCCAGCGGTAAACATTTCATGAGGAATCAATATACCTTTAAGGCGACAGAGGGCGCCATATGAGTAGTCTGCGGAGTTTGAATGCGGACAAATGATCGCCCTTCGTGAAGGTCCTTATCGTGCAATAGCAGCTCGTATGGAGCGCAATGCACGACAGTGATGTGAGTGTGGATGCAGTGAATTGTGTAAAGGAGCGAACGCGACCTCCTAAATTTAGAATTTATAAGACGCACCAGCACCACTTACAAACCCGTGATCGAAACAGCTCAAAAGTCCTTCCGAGAGCTTGGTGGCAGTGAAAGGAGGACATGGATATCACCAGCACATCCCTATGGATGTCATCCAAACTGGCTTTGGGTCTAAATTGTGTGACACTGATACGGCCGTCCAACCATATACCTTACATCTTTTGGTAGGTCGGAAAGTTTGACCGAAAGAAAGAAAAAATGCCGCCGTTTATTTCATCGAACAAAAATAACATAAAATGGCCATTAATTTATAACCATTGTGCGGTTGTTAACTTTTTGCTTTGGGGTCTAAGTTACTGAATAATATGTTAAAAATGTAACATAAAAATATTTCAATTTCTTATTGAAACATAGCTACACATTTTCAATTCTTATAGTGCATTTTGAAATTACGTATCTTTACAAGATAATGCTATTTTTGTTTTATAAATTAGGATATATAAATATGATATTCGTTTATTGTGTATGTTAATGTGTAAACTGGACAAATTAAACTGAAAATTGTTCAACTTATCAATGCTTATTATTTATTAACAACAGGATCGTCAAGCACTCAGATTCGATGTTCATCCATCGAAGAAATGGCAGGATCAAACGGTACCATATGTAATTCTCAAACCAGTTCAGTAAGTGAAACATTTCTTTCTGATACTTTTATATTGAGAAATATTACAATAAATAATTTTCAAATATTGTAGTACCATCTTGAAAAGCAAATAGAGCATTAAATATATACTATTTAATATCACTAAACGCAGTCTGATATTTTTCCTCCTTTAAATATATCACGAAATTGTTGAAATAATATTTTACAACTTAAAATTAATTGCAATTAAATGTATGTGCTTATTTATAAATTACCTAGTTAATTGCAATCACTCTTTTAATTATACTATACTATTTGATTTCAGAGCTACATTTGTCACTTTTTTAAGAAACTCTTAGCTTGCAATAGCTATTATATGTAGTAGCAGTCGCCTGAGAATACAAACGCTGCGCGGGCAGATACAATTCACGTATGCAATCTCAGTACGGTCCTTGGGCGAGGCGTAGGGCGCATTGGGCGTGAGATGCCCTAAAAATGTCTTGCCAAAGGAGGCACTTTCGACCTGCCTTCAACAAGCTCAAGCTAAGTATATTTAGTATAAGTTCTAACGCAAGCTAAGATCTAACGTAGATCTAAGCTAAGATCTAACGTAATTAAAAGATGAGATATGATTAAATTAGTGAAATGTCTGAAATTGGGCAAAAACGTTTTGAAGACACTGAAACCGTTTCATGACCAACAGCACCTCGAGACAATCGAAAGGTAGGCTCAAGGACTTCGTCTCTGTATCTTTGACCGGTAACAGACCCAGTGTCTAAGATGTGGAGGTCTGTGAGGCCCGTCCATCATGATGCCTGCTTAGACCATGAC